>PVKZ01000691.1:0-204888 GCA_004027375.1 Macroglossus sobrinus
TCTCTCTCTCTCTCTCTCTCTCTCTCTCTCTCTCTGTCTCTCTCTTTCTTGTGAGAATATTTAAAATCTATTCTTTAACAACTCTCAAGTATACAATATATTATTGTTAACTATAGTCATCATACATGAATTTTTAAAAAGTAAGAATTACCTTTATTTTTGTGGCCTTTCTTACATATCTGAGTGGTAATTACAAATACTGTGGAATTGTTGCAATGTTTAAAACGTAGTTTTGCATTACAGCAAAATAACAGTCTGAGCTGTCATGTTCTCATAGGTGTTTTTGAAAAGGAAAGGGTGATCACATCCAAGTTTAGAATTAGAGAAAGAGGTACAGAGATAGGGAGGGCTATCAAAGCTGCCACCATTGGAGTTGCTGCTGCAGTTGCCCTGATAAAGATTGGAGGAAGTAAGTCAGCAAGAGCCCTGGGCCTTAAAGCCCTTGATCTACCAGCAAGAGGAAAATACCGCTGAAGAACTTAGCAGTTTCTTAAGAACAGTTAACGGTGTTATGGAGGGTGACTGGTTTCTGTTCTCCGGTGTTTGTAGCAAAAAAGACTTGCATTTCTGTTTTAAATATAATGACCACATTGAGAATTTAGAATATCTCATAGAGATATATTTTTAAAGCCTCTAGGATGTGACTCATTATATCAGAATCTTAAGGAAAAGACAATTTAGTTATGGAGTTCTTGAGGAAAATGACATTTCAGCTCCAAGTCTAGCTAACACACCAATTCCTTTAAAGGACAAGTTCTAGGATTCTTTACTGTCCCATTAATGGTAAGAATATTCCCAGGACAGAGGGACCTAGCTATTACATGTGGCCCAAGAGAAGCGGACTAGTGATTTTTCTCTCTTCTGTTTTCTCTTTACTCAATAGACCTTATTCTCTATTACACTGCTTTTCAAGAAAGGATTTGATCAACTTCTTTCTCCAAAGAGGCAGAAAGAGAAAAACAAAGACTAATAAAGATTTGATATGTCCCACCTCTGCACCCCGCTCCCCACCCCTCTAGAGTATTCTCATTTAGGGAACTAAGGAATAAAACTCTACTTGAAGAATTTTAAGTGTCAGCTAGCTCAGAGGGAAAGCATTTGGAATGGTAATGAGCACATTGTCTATTCTACCTAGTTACCTCTCTGCTTTTAGCAAGGCAAACCGTAGTGTGTTCCCACTACCACAGTAGACACCCCCCTTATAGTGCTTCAGAGATCATACTTGTCTAAGTTGTGTGTCGGGGGAAATGGCTAAGTGGAGGAGCCTTCACCTTGAGTCCTGCCTCTTGGCGAGGGTGGAGACAGCATACCTGGAAGAGGGGCCAGTTTCTGAGAAAGGTCGTTGGCTTTTCTCAGGATGATTTTTATGAAGACAGCAAAGGAAAATTTTTATTACACAGTTGCAGTAGATTATAGTAACAAATACCAAAGCAACATTAAGTATGAAATTGTTCTTCTTCCCTTTATCCAGAAACACAAGACTCTCTTAAAAGCAATGTTTCTTCTTTATACATTGAGGACTTATTTTTCTTACTTTGCATCCTTATTAGAGGAAACTTTCCAAAACTATGTGGTAGTCTACACAACTTTTCTTTTTATTTCTCTGAAAAAATCTACCAATCAAAGACACCTAATTTTCTAACGATATCTCCCTACTCTGTGAAGGACACCTTGGGTACTTCAGGTTGAAAAATTAAAAGTCATATTGGTTTTGAGGGAGTATGTCTACAATAAGAGTCTTTAGAGACATACGAACAAATGTTTTTGGAATGGAAATAAGGGAATGATTAATTGCAATTGAAAAATAACTTATATTGATAGTAACTATAATAGCAGCAGATATTTATTCAGCTCTCATTAGGCTCTGAATGTACGTCAGTGCTTAATCTTGAGACATAAGTGTTCCATTTCAAAGGGGGAAAATTATATTAGGTGATGATTCTGTACCAATGTCACCATTGCTTACATAACAGGCTTTTAGAAAGATGTTTACTCATCTTATTTGTTTCACATTTTTACCTGTGTATTGAAACTAATGATACTTGTGCATTACATATTTTGTAGGAAAACGTCACGTGAAAATAAATGCGTATACACACTAAGCTATTTCCTGGTAAATAGCAGTACTAGCAGTAAGGTGTTGCTCTGTGTTTTGACACTGTCATTGTCTTGGCATTGGTTGTGTGTCCTGAAATACATTGCATAAGCATTTTTGGAGATGAATTTAGGCTTTGGAGATAAATACAGGCACATTTTTAGTAATTTCAAACGAGAAAAGGTTCAAATAAGCTTTATTAGGCTCTGATATATTGAGACATGATCAGCATACAGAAAACAACTTGTATTGTGAATGCCAGGCTAGAAGGAGAGATGCATAGATGAAGTTGAACAAATCTTCGCCCTCGAGGCCTTTTTGACCAAATAAGGAAGACAGTTGTTTAACCAACATTTTAGCACCATGAGAGACTTAAGAATAAAAATATTGGATTGATAAGAAGAAAATGTAAATTCTAAGTGTGACAATTAGAGAAGGAAATTATATCAACAGTAACAACAACAATGATAATAATAGCTACGATTGTTAGTGTTTTATACTCAAGACACTAAAAAGTTATCATATTTACCTCCAAAAATCTATAAAATAATTATTATCTTTATTTTATAGATGCAGAAACTGAGGCTATGACTGATAAAATGAGTTGTGTAAGATAACGTGGCTAGCAAAGGTGGAACCAAGATAGTGGGTTTGGGTCCCTTCAACATCAAAATTCATATTCTTCATACCCTGCCACCATGCATCTCAGTAACAATGCCATTCTAAAAACATATAGTGATATCCAAACAATTTTGAATCTTTTAGAGAGACAATTTCCCTGATACCAGCCATGACAATGTGGTACCTCCATGGCCATTTAAAGACCATTGAGGTGGAAAGATAGGAGCCCTGTGCACCAGCAGGTGTAGGTCCATGTGGAGAACTACTCTCCAATCAGCCTTGGCTTGTATGGATCTGGCCACCTGACCTAGTAACAGCAGACAGCAGGGATTTTTTTCTTTTCTTTAGAAAGGATTGGGGGAGTGAGGAATAACCCTAGTTAGGCCTTTCCAAAGGCAAATCAGCTAACTAACACTTATACACACACAAATGGCTTGCATTTCATGTTTTCCTTCCTGGATCCTTTTCCTTTTAGTGTCCCTTAGGTGACTCTTCCCCAAGAACAAACAAGCAAATTGAAATCTTTACCACATTTTAAAAAACTATTTTCTAAGAGAGATATTCTAATAAATTTTTTTTCTGATTTATGAGTTTATTATATAAAAATTTGTACAAAGATATAAAAATTGAATAACCATTTAGCTATGTTTGTAAATCAATTGCTTTTATTGAAAACAGAAAAATTAAAGGACAGTGGAAATAGTTTGGGACTATGCTGTATTTATAATATGCAGCATGAACTGAAACTCTTACATGGTAATTTTATCTTTATGTGAGAAACTTAAAGAAAAATATATTCTGATCATATTATTCTTATTTTAGAATTTGATAGCAAAAAAACCCTCTGCCTAATAGAATGACATTTTAGAAACAGTACCAACTAAACAAGTTGTGTTTAAAGTGTGATTTTTATGCCATTAGTACAATGTCTAATATCTGAAGTATCTGGTTAACCCACTGTTGGTTTGTTGAAACCTCAAAATATAAAAAAAGCAGTTTTTGTTTTTTCTGTGATCAGTAGCCTGAATTCTTTTCTGAAGCCGTAGTCATCAGCAAAGTCCCAAGATGGCTGCTATAGTTATAAAGAATGATAAACGATTCTACTGTGTTACCACTTTTTAAAGTTCTACTTTAGCTCTTGTAATGATATTCAGATTGTGCCAGCCATCTTTTATTAGTCAGTCCCAAGGGGTTTTTATTGTTATTTTGAAAAAGATCTATTTTTGTTTAATTCTATGGGAACCACACATACTTTGTACATTTGCCAGAAATTTATTTTCCAATGAATATTACTCTATTCTAAATAAGTACATTCTGCATTTTTATGCTAGGACATAGGAGGGGGTAAGCTTGATTAGGAATACCACTTATAATTATATAACATATCCTGGACTTTTTTGTAATTCTAATATTCTGGTGACTAAAAGTGAGTTTGAATTTTGCTTATTGTCTTTTAAAGTGATCTAAAACATCTTCTTTTAAAAAAAGTCTTGAAGAACTGATTTGTTACAACTGCTAATCTAATCTAAAAAGCTGAAATGAGAGAAAACAAACATTTATTTGGAATTAAAGAATTGCAATTCGGGGAGAATAGATTCAAGCAGAAACCAAATAGTGTTCCTAATATAGGTGAAGGCAAGTTTTTAATGAGAAAACGAAAGGGATAACATAAATAAAGAAAGAATTTTTATAAATTCTGATAAACTGAGCTATACATGGTTGCTTACTGAGTCTATTCATATAGAGAATCCACAATCATCAGTCCTTGAAGTCAGTATGTCCACTGTCCTGCTAGATTTATAAACAATTTTAAGACAATGTTGTTTTGGCCCAGTCCTAAGCCTGGCCCAGTCCAAACAGTTCAAAGTTTCAAGGTACAAGGCAGTTCCTCTGGAATGGAAACTCTAACTCCATTTTAAAACAGCTCTACTTGTGTCATTTTCTACACAACTGCCTAATGATTTATTTGTGCACAGATATAAGCATTATGTTGCCTATAATAGCCAGAAAATAAATATCACATATCCTTTCACAACAGAAAAAAGAAAACATGTTTTTACCTAACCTTCAGTGTATGATATATTTGGAAATCTTGAGCTTGTTTTCAGAGGTAGAAGACTTGTTGTTCTACTGCACACCGTGTCAGAGTGTGACTATTAAGACTATGTTTATTTGAACCAAGAAAAGCAGAATATTTTTATTTGCAACACAGCTTAATTCCTTGGACTGGGAGAAAAAAGAAAGAGAATCTTATTACAAGACAGGACTTTCAAGTGTCTCAGACCCTGAAGGATCCATAGATGAATCTATAGATATTCTATTCATTGGAATAATAGAATCTTTGGGCAAAACTATCTAAGTACTAAAGTTTAAACTATAATAAAATTGCAAAGCTTCTAAAAAGACTGTTTTCAGAGCACCAGGAGGAAAACTAGGGGGATTTTTAGTAAATGTCATTGATTTTATTGTTAAAATAGAAAACAAAGCAGGGATTTTTTGTTTGGTTAGTGAGTTAATTGGTTGACTTAGTTTGGTTTGGTTCTCTCTCTCTGTCTTTTTTTTTTTTATTGTAGAGACATAAACAGTAGAAGATTATATGATTTAAACTAGTCATGAAAATAATTATTTATCCAAATATCTAAGGCAGGAAATAAAATTTTATGTTTTATTTTGTCTTTCAAATAGACAGATGTCTTTAAAAATGTACTTCTTTATATAGAGAAAACGATAAAGTGTAAAATTTAAGAAGCCCATAATCCCATTGACTAGATAATTGTGTTGATATTTAAAAAATTTTTAAAGTAACACAAGCACATGTTTTTAAAAAGATTCAAATAGTACTGATACAAGTAAGTGAAAAATAGTATTTTTTCTAACTTCTCTCATCCCTTCCTAATTACCTGCTTATTTCTCCAAAGGAACAACTGTTAACAATTTTAATCCTTCCAAAAAAGGGAATATATCATCAGACATACATGTATTTGTGTGTATGTATTTGTTTGTTTATGAGTGTATGTATATAATTAAATTTTTTTCATAAAAAGTTTATGTCATTCCATTATACCTCAAATTTTTTTATTTAATAATATATTTGCAAATATTCTTATATCAGCATACACAGAATTATCACCTTATTTTTAACAGTTGTGTAATAGTTCATTATATAATGTACACTATTTAACCAGTCCCCTTTTGATTAATATTTAAGTTGTTTTAAATTTTTGTGAAAATATCTGTAAAGATGTGGCAGTTGAATAGCTGGAAAAAAGATGTCTACATATTTTATTTTGATAGATATTGTTTAATTTATCGAATTTGTTTTCTTTTTCACCAACATTTGAGAGTTACTATTTTTATCGCACTGGTATTATTAAAATTTTAAATGTTCACTGAAGAGAAACTCAGTTTATAGTCTTCCACTTTTATTCTTTTTTAGATGGATGAGCATTTTACCTAAAGAAAAACCAGAATATACTTGCTTTTGGAGTATATGTTGTCTTTGCCCAGTGATACATAGATCCATGAAGTAGAAAGAAAATATTTTGTTTAAAAAGATTGGATTGACAAATGTGGCTATCACCAAGGAAAACTCTCTAGGTAATTGAATTTTAGGAAACTTTTTAAAGAGTGGATTAAACTGATAACTCTAATGTACAAAAGATAATATGCAGCTATGGGGAGAGGAGAATGAAAGTTGTTTAATCGGTAGAGTTTTAGTTTTGCAAGATGATAAGAGTTCTAAAGATTGGTTGACAATGTAAATATACTTAACAGTATTGAACTGTACATTAAAAATAGTTAAGGTGGTACATTTTAAGTCATGTGTATTTTGTCACAATTAAAAAATATAATGTACATAATTATGCATCTATAGAGAAATAAGACAAATATAATTTTAAGAGAATGAGAGAAAAGCCTCTACCAGAAATTCAGTCAGATATCTTCGGGGAACCAATTAATGTCACTACAAATTCAGATAAGGTCCAGAATGCAGAGATCCCTGGTAATGGACTCGTTTAATCGAAGGCACAAATGGCTAGTATCAGCAGCAGTAATTGTTCCCCCTGTGCTGTAGAACTCATGCCTGCGACATTCCTGAAGACCTGATTTAGTGCTCGGAGTTAACCGCAGTGAAGATGAAGACCACAGTGAGGACCAAGAGGCTCGGGTCATTCTCTGGCCTACACCATTATTTAAAATCACTCTATAATATTTTTATTTGTCATCCCTTACAGCCATATTGTAAGAAAAAACAAAAACAAAAACAAAAAACAATAAAAGGGAGAGTGCAGTCTCCAGAAACCAGAGAAAATAATAACTTTCATTCACAATGACTAGGTCTCACTTCCTGATTACCAGAATAGACAAATCACTGTGGTATAGGTATCTTGGAAAGGAAACTCACAATGAATGTTAAGGAATTATCTAAATAAAGTGTTTCACAACTTAATATGCCTGTTTCTCAAATATTCAATGAGAGTTGGACAGTTTGTTTGCTGGCATTCATGTGTTATGTATTAGCACAGAGCAGAGGCCCTCAGCCTTGGCTGCACATTAGAATCACTTAGAGAGCTTTAAGAAGTCTGATGCCCCGGGGTCAAATTAATCGGAATCGCTGGAGTGGGTCTCCAGGTGATTCCCACAAGCAGCTAAAGCCTAGAAGCACCAACACAAAGATTCTCAACTTCAGTGTGCATCATCCTTGCATGGGAGCAGGGGAAAAGGTCGGGGGAGGAGGCCTCTACCCTCTCCCAACAGAACTCTTGTTTGGGAGGTTTGGGAGGTTTGGGATTTCCCTAAGATCTGCATTTCTTTTTTTGTTTTGTTTTGTTTGTTCATTAATTTATTAAATAACTTTTTATTTTTAAAATTATAATTGACATACAATATTATATTAGTTTCAGATGTACAACATAATGATTAGACATTTATATAATTTATGAAGTGATCACCTCGATAAGTCTAGTACCCATTTGACACTATATATGGTTGTTATAATATTACTGACTATATTCCTCATGCTATACTTTACAATCCCATGACTGTTTTGTAACTACCAATTTGTACTTTTTAATTCCTTCCCTTTTCACTCATTTCCCCAACCCCTTCCCATCTGGCAACCACTAAAATGTTCTTTGCATTTCTTTGTTCATTTATTTTGTTCTTTAGACTTCACATACAAGTAAAATCATATGGCATTTGTCCTTCTCTGTCCGACCTACTCCACTTAGCACAACACCCTCTAGGTCCATCCATGCTGTTGCAGATGGCAAGATTTCAGTCTTTTTTATGGCTAAGTAATCTTCTGCTGTATTTATCCTTCTTCTTCTTTATTCATTAATCTATTGATGAACACCCAGATTGCCTCCATATCTGGCTATTGTAAATAATGCTGTAATGAACATAGGGATGCACATGTCCTTTAGAAGTAGTGTTTTGGGTTTGTTCAGATAAATACCCAGAAGTGGGATTACTGGGTCCTTCTTGGTGTTCTGTTATAACCTTTGTTTTAAAGTCTATTTTGTTTGGTATAAGTATTGCTACTCCAGCTTTTTTGTTTGTTTGTTTTCATTTTAATGAAATATTTTTTTCCCATTCCTTTACTTTTAGTCTGTGTGTGTCTTTTGATGTAAAGTGAGTTTCTTATAGGCGGCATCTAAAAGGGTCTTGTTTTCTTATTCGTTCAGCCAGCCTATATGTCTTTTGGCTGGAGCAATTATCCATTTACATTTAAAGTAATTGTTGTATATAGTTATTGCTACTTTTTCAGATTTCTGATCTTTTTTTATTCTTCAATAAATTTCTCTAACACTTCTTGTAATACTGTTTTAATAGTGATGAACTCCTTTAACTTTTTCTTGTCTGGAAAACTCTTTATCTGTTCTTCAATTCTAAATGATAGCCTTACTGGATTGTGTAATCTTGGTTGTAGGTCCTTGCTTTGCATCACTTTTAATATTTTCTGCCAGTCCCTTATGGCCTGCAAAATTTCTATTGTGAAGTCAGCTGACAGTCTTAAGAAAGCTTCTTTGTAGGTAACTAATTTATTTTCTCTTGCTACTTTAAAAATTCTCTCTTTTTCTTTAACCTTTGGAATTTTAATGATGAGCCTCTATGGTGTGAGCCTCTTTGGGTTCATCTTGTTTGAGACTCTATATGCTTCTTGAGGTTGTATGTCTATTCCCTTCACCAGGTTAGAGAAAGTTTTCATCATTATTTCTTCAAATAGATTTCCAATTCCTTGGTGTCTCTTTTCTCCTTCTGGTACCCTATGATGTGAACGTTGGTATGCTTAATGTTATACCAGAAGCCCCTTAAACTATCTTTATTTTTATTTTTTTGATTCTTTTTTCTTCTTGTTGTATTAATTTGGTGTTTTCTGCTACCTTATCTTCAAAATCACTGACTTGATCCTGTGCTTTTTCTAATCTACTATTGATTTCCTCTAATGTATTCTTTATTTCAGTGATTGCATTTTTCATTTCTGACTGGTTCTTTTTATATTTTCTATCTCTTTATTGAAGTTCTCACTGAGATCACTGAGCATCCTTATAACCACTATTTTGAACTCTGCCTCTAGTAGATTGCTTGCCTTCATTTTGTTTAGTTCTTTTTCTGGAGCTTTGTTCTGTTCTTTCATTTGGGACATGTTTCTTTGTCTTTCCATTCTGGCTTCCTCCCTGAGTTTGTTTCTATGTATTAGGTAGGACTGCTATGTGTCTTCCAGTCTTGGTAGAGTGATTTTATATAGTAGGTGTCCTGGGGACCCTGTGGTACAATCTTCCCTGATCACCTGAGCCAGGTGCTCCAGGTATGTCCCTTGTGAGGGTTGTGTGTGCCCGACTTTTATAGTTGAGCCTTAATTGCTGTTAGCATGTCAATAGGAAGGATTAAACTCTCAGGCTGATTGGTTGTGAGGACTGGCTGTGACTACAGTGGAGGAGTTGTTATGCAGGAGTTGTTATCCTATGGAGTGGGATTTGCTTTAGCAGGGCTCTGCTGCCTGCTCAGTCTGCCTTTTGGCTGTGTCATTTGTGGAGATGGCTGGGTGGTGTTCTGGTGTGGTCTGAAGCTGGTTACCAGGTGTGCTGTTTCTGGGGCCTCTTGGAAGGGGCTCTAGTATAGGTCAAGTTCAGTGAATGCTTGTGCCTTACCCAGGGCCATTTGGCATAAACAAAAAAGTGATCTGCAGATGATTGCTGCTTTTGCTCATCTTGGAGGTGCCTGTGAGAGGCTAAGCTGTGAACTGAGTCTGAGTACTACTAATGCTAAGCTTAGGGCTACTTAGAAAGAGGTACAGAGCATGCCAAGGCCAGATGCTGCTTGTCTGAGTTTGTGAACTTTTGAGAGATTTTAGAAAAGTCTGCAGTATGAGTCAAGACAAGTTATTTATATGGAAAAGCCACTGGAAATGGCTTGGTGGGCTCACAAGTTGCAAGGGCAAGGTCTCAGAATCACCAAGGCAGATGAATGGTGTTATATGGGTGATAGAGATACAGATATGGCACCTGACTGCATCTGCTTGCTGGATTGGGGAAGAGCTCAACAAAGAAACAATGGCTTTGCCAGTACTTTTGTCTGGGAGAAACTTGCCCCTTCAGCCTTCACTCTAAAGCCAGACAATTCAGTTCCTCCCCCTATGTCCCTGGCACCCTTTAAATTGCTGCTGCAGTGCTGAAGCTCAGAGAGAATGAGTTTGTGAGTGAGTGAATCCAACCACAGGCTCTTTAAGAGAAATGTCATGCACTCCAGCAACCCTCCGTCCTACTCAGCCACAATCTTTGCTGATTTTCACAGCCAGAAGTTATGGGGACTTCTATTTCCAGCACTGAAACCCTGGGCTGGGTAGCTAGGTGTGGAGCTGGGACCCCTTGCTATTTAGGGGGGACTTCTGCAGCTGAGATATCCCTCCCAATTTTTAACTGCCAAATGTTCCTTGTCTCTGCCCCTCCTACCAGTCTCAAGGTGGCTTCCTCTGTATATCCTTAGTTATAGGATTTCTGTTCAACCAGACTTCAGGCCATTCTCAATGATGGTGGTTCTGTATTTTAGTTGTAATTTTGATGTGATTGTGAAAATAGGCAAGAATAGCATTTACCTACTTCGCCATCTTGACCAGAAGTCAGGGATCTGCATTTCTTACATTCATCTCAGGTGATGCTGATGTATATGGTCTCTGATGTACACTTTGAAAAATACTACTAAATATGACTAAAATTTTTTATTTTTCATTCTAATTACTCATCTCTCCTGTTTCTCCATAAACCTGGTCCCCTCAGCTTTGTTAAGGCTCTTTATTCCAACCTAATAATCTTTATTGCTTTACCTATGGAACATGCATAAGATCATCATATATCACTTACAATGAATGCCCCTAAAAATGGCCACATAATTCAATGAAGTCTTGGACAAAGTTGAACAAAGTAGAAAGATTACATCATGATTTCTCCATGTCATGCTTTTGCTAATAACTCCTGGAGTCACACTTTAAAAAAATAACAACACAATATTCAACACTATTACCAACATGAAAATATATTATGAAGATTGTTCTGCTGAGTCACTATAAACCTTGAGAATATTTTTAAGTAAGCTTATACAGAATAAACTCTAAAGTATATATTTATATTTTTCCTTTTGAAATTTCATGCTTATTTAATTTTACTGTGATTACTTTTGACTGCTGCTCAGTTAATCACCTTAATGTCACTAGCAAATGATGGGCACATATCTCTTTCAGGATTCAAGCTGATTCCCAGGACAGATCTCACATATTCTACACTTTCTATCTCCCCCAGGCTCACCTAGAACTCTACAATCATAGCCCAGAATAGTATGGTCAGATTTAATGTTGTGGAGTGAAAAGGGAATGGGCTTTTAAATGAGATGAACCTAATTCATGCTCACTACTTCTTATGAGTTGTGTGATTTTTAAGATATAATTTAATCATATGGAGTTCCATTTTTTAAAAAATTTTGAAAATGTGTAACTATAATACCATCTTCAAAGGGTATTTTGGCAATAATTAAATTAAATGCAAAAGTGTTTCACATATTGGCTGATACATAGTAAGGTGTTCAATAAGTAGGTTTTATTTTCCTTTCATGCAATGTATGATAGGTAACATGAACAGCTGAAAGTATAAATATGTATATTCTTTTAACTTAATCTGCTCAAAGAAATTATGATAAAGAAAAAATAATTTCAACAAGTATTGGATTAACCCTCAGAGGTCACTCAACTAAGGGTGAATGGCTTAACTTTAGCTAATCAGGTGATGTTAGGCATAAGGCACTCTGGGTACTGGGTAGGAGACAAGCCAGGAGATCTAAGGCCAAGGCCAAGAATCAAGCACAGGGTGAAGCCAAGGAGACCAATCCAAGCCAAGAAGAGGCAGACACCAGTGCTCAAAGGCAGCAGGGGTCAACACTGAGCAACAGCCAGCCCTCAGAGAATCTGGAAAAAGCTGAAAGGAGGCAAAGAGTCAGCCTCAAGGAAGAGATAAGGAGCCCAGGAGTCTATATCATATGAGATGATAGAGCATCGGCAAGGAGGGACTCTAGAACAGCGAGTTTCCCAGATGAGGTTATTCATGAGACTGGTTATAATCTTCAGAGTCATTCTTGTCTTTTTATATTATCCTAGTGGTAGGCCTTTTTTGTTTTTATTTTTTATTGGTGGTTATAAATGTACTCTTCTATAATTAGACACTATACTAGAAAAAATTGGCTAAATAATGAACTCCAAAATCTCAGTGGCTTAGCACAATAGAAGTTTATTTTAAGCTCCTATCACAGTCCATTATAAGTCTGTGAGAATGGGTTAAGAGGGGACTCCGCTTCATGAATTTATTCAAGGACCCAGATTTCTTTCCTCTGATGGCTGTGCCATCCCTCAAGAACAATTCTTAATTAATTTATTTTTTCCTTCTTTCTTTTTTGGTCATGAATTCTTTTGGAAGTTTCATGAAGTTTTATAAACTTCATTTCAGCATAAGGTTTTTAATTGTGTAAAATAAAATACATAGTATTACAAATGAAACCAATTAAAACAAAGTACTGTTATCAAAATAGCAAAAATATGAGACTAATAAGAATAATATATGTGCTTCTTTATTAATGTATGATATTATTCATGTGAGATATCATTATGCTGGAGGACTTATAAAGTGTCACTGAGTGCTTACTGCTAAACCTGAATCAGGATCAGCACCACAGTCAAGCACTTACTATGTGTTTATGTACATCATTCTGGTTTATCTATTGCTGTGTAACAAAATACCCCCAAAACTCCATGGCTTAAAACAAACTTTAATTTTGATCCCAATTTTGTGGGTCAGAAATTTGGGAAGGTCTTTGCTGGGCAGTTTGCTAGGATCTACATGGGATTCCCAATGACAGGTGGGTCTAAAAGAACCACTTGCAAGATGTCATCTTTAATCACATGTTTGACACCTCAGTGCTCCTGGGCCTCAATCTCCACATGGCTTGGCTTCTCACAGCATGGTGTTTTCAGGCTAGTCATACTACTTAGGTAGTAGCTGGCTACCAAGAATAAGTGTTCCAAGAGAGAAGTGGAAGCTGAGAGTATAAATGTGGATATTTTTCTAACTTAATCTAGCCTATAAGATTATGAGAAAAAAATTAATTCAAGAGAGATGGGGGTCACAGCATCACTTCTGCCATAGTTTATTAGTCAAAGCATTCATAGAGCTCATCTAGATTCAAGGGGGAATGGGCACAGATCTTGACTCTCAATGGGAGCAATATAAAAGAAATTGTTGTCATCTTTAATCTGATATATATATGAAATTTCATTTAATCTGTTTAGTAACACTATGAAGTAGGTATCACTGTCTCCATTTTACTAATGAGGAGACAGAACCTCAAAGGCGTTAAGCATTTTGAAGAATAGAGAGTATCTGGAGAAAGTTTAGAGGAAAGTCACAAGGACAGGGATAAATAGACATTAATCTTGAGAGAGTCAAAATAATGAGTGTGATTGGACTTAAGACTCAGCAATAGAGAACAAGTGTATTTATTATTATATAGGTTCTACTGCAGGTATCAGAGACATAAAATGACTATGATTTAAACCAGGTAGAAATTTATTTCTCTCTCATGTTTTAGTCAAGGAGTAGAAGGTCCCAGGGGTAGTATGAAGGTTTTGCTCTATGAGGAATTCAAGTTTCTTCCATCTAATTGTTCTTGAGACTTACGATATTGCCCTTACCTACATGGATCAATATGACATGCCATCACATCTACATCTACATTGCAAGCTGCAGGATAGAAAATGGAGTAGTGATGGGCATGCCCTTTCCGTTAAGACATATCCCAGAATTGAACATATCATTTCCCATCACATGCAGTTGGCCAGTTATAAGTAACATGGCCTCATTTAACTGTAGGGGAAGCTGAACAATGCAATCTTTATACTGAACTATGTAAATATATATCATTGAGGGGTTCTATTGCCATAGAAGAAGAGGAGAAAAGATATTGAAGGACAACCAATATTGAAGTAATCTCTGCTTCAACAAATAGCAGGTTGAAATTTCAGCATATGGGATAATGAGAATATAATAGAATTTTCTGTGAGCATTGTTAAACACAGTCATTTTAGAATGTGAGAAATGCTTCCAGATATCTTAAAATGGAACAATTCTTCATTCATAATGAAATAGGTTGAGAAAGCCATAGCTTATACTCAGTCTCAGCTTTAAAGTCTATACTCAGGAATGACAAAGGGTAAAAGACAGGACTGAATGAAAGTTTAAAGGACTTTCTCAGGGCAGATTGCTACAACCAGAGTTGTATGCTTGGCAAAACATAGTGTGTTTATCCAAATACTCCTCTGGGTCTTTGTAGAAAATGTAATGGCCCCTAAGGAGGTCAGAGAGGCCTTGGAGCTAGAGGGGATTGAGAAAATACCAAGAGAATTTATAGATGACAAATACAAGGACAAACTGGGTACAAGTTCAAAGCTGTAGAAATAGCATGGAGAACTAGAGGGCACATGTACGTCTGACTTATCTTGCAACATGCTACTTGGGGCAAAAAGTAATTGGGCTCTAAGCCACTGGTGGCAAGGGAGGAGGGCAGCGTCCAGAGAATGACAGCTGGTTCAGAAACTCCCAGGGCCACTACTGCCCAGCTGACAGGCTCCTGGGCTGATTCTTCTGAACTGTACTTTCTGAAGTAGTCTTCAAGAAACTGATTTCCCAGGAGAGCAGTAATGCTTGGCCCATCTTAATTACTGTAAATGTCTCCAAAGCTTTCTATAGGTGTTCTCTTTTCTCATACTTTTAGTTTATTATAAAGATATGCATGTCACCCAAGCAACCCACGTATGTCAGGGGGAGGCTTGGTTTAGTATTAGGGTTTTTGTATCCTTCTGCTCTTTTTTTAATTATATGAACTTATTTAAAAATTCTAATAATAATACATTTCTGGACTGCTATTAATAATAATGCCCTCAAGATCTATCCATGTTTTTGCAAATGGCAAAATTTCATCTTTTATGGCAGAATAATATTCTATTGTATATATGTACCACATATTCTTTATCCATTCATCTTTCTCTCAAATTATCTTATTGTAGTGTACTCACCCTTCTTGTGAGATGTGAGGTGACAAAATGCCTATGTGATAAGATGAAGTGAGGCGAATGAGACACTATTAGATAAATAAGGGTTACTTAAACTTAAGCACTGCAATATTGAGACAGATGATCTGATAACCAAGATGGCTACTGAGTGACTAATTGGCAGAAAATGTATACAGTGTGGATATGCTGGACAAAGGGATGATTCATGTCCTTGGCTTGGGGTGTGAGATTGTGTAAGATTTCATCATATTACTCAGAATGGTGTGCAATTTAAAACATGAATTTTTATTTATGATATTTCCATTTAAAAATTTTGGACCACAGTTGACAGTGCATAACTGAAACTATAGAAAGTGAAACAGTGGAACAGGTGAGTCTACTGTAGCAGTAAATAATACAGATGAGAAGTCCCTGCCCACAGATAGTTTCCATTCTAGTGAATGGTAACTAGTGATAAAACTGGGACCTAAGTGCTACATTTCTCTTTCCTTCTAAAATTGTTCTTTTTTCATTGTGTACTTCTTTTTGCTATATCTGTTTCCTCAATAGCAGGCATAGCACTTATTCTATACTGTATAACTAAACTTTATTAGTCTTTTGACTCAAGATTAAAAACATCTTTTAATCTTGAGTCAACAGTCCCCCAGTTCTTTTCCTCTGCTGAGGGTATGCTGAGATACTTAAATGGTCTTCAGCTGTAAACTATTAAAGGATGTTAAATCTTCCTCTCCCTGTCTCAGCTGGGATCACACAAGCTAAAGCAGGATGGAGGCTTAATTCTCAACCATGTTTTCACTCTGAGCTGCAACTCTTTCCCACTGATACCCATTCTCTCTGTGGTTTTGAAAAGACTGTCACATTCTCAGATCTGTAACTTAATATTTATTATAACAAAAAACTCTTATGTAACAGCTTGCTTTAAAACCATCATCAGTAGTGGAGGTATAATTAGTTAATGAGACCACTGAAATCTGTGTAGGAGCAGTTCAGCTTTATAGAAGAGCAAGCTGATTCGAAAGAGGCTGAGTGAGATACAGTCTTTCTTATTTCCTCTCATTTTATGCAGAGGTAATAGAAAACGACTGAGTGCTTTTCAGTTCAGAGTGTACTATCTTTGAGAATTTGCCATTGTTGTTTTTTGAAGATAAAAGATTTTGTACAATAGGCTCCGGGTAGAATGCTATCCAACTTTTCTATTTTCAAACATAAGTTTGGGAATGGGAAACTCCATTTTTTAAATAAATTTTAAGATAGAGAACTGTTTCTTCATCATCTAACTTACCTTTACAACATCTCTATGGGCATCCCCTTCCCTCTCTCCATAGCTCACCTTTTGACTATCCAAATAACTTGAGGAGTATAAGATCTTATCCATTTGGTAGATTTGGTCCTTGAAAATTTAACTTTAGAGATCAATAACTTTGGATTAATTATTACCTTTCTTAATACTTAGAATGTAAGTACTTTCTCAAAGGAGCTGTACAAAAATTATTTTCCCTCTACTCTTCGAGAATCTTGGAGGAGACACTCCCTTCCCCATAATAAAAGACAGATTAACAGGAGAAAAACAAATTTAATTAAGTATATATGTAAGGGAATCCCACAAAGATGAGACTCAAGTAACCAAAGCAGGAAGCTTTTATACCTTTTACACAAAGAAACATTTTTGGAATCATATTTGTGAAGCCTTCTTTGACCTTCCACCATTAGAGATGAGCACTTTCATTTATGCCTAGGTGTACTTACCCTGGGTGTTATCGCCTGAATTGTGTTCTCCTATGAGGCTGTATTTGGAGACAGGGCCATTAAGGAGGTAATTAAGATTAAATGAAGTTTTAATGGTGGAGCCCTAATCTAATGAAACTGGTGCCCTTATAAGAAGAGGAAGAGACACCAGAGCTCTCTCTGCCATGTGAAGACTTAGCAAAAAGGCAGCTTTCCAAAAACCGGAAGGAGTGCTCTCATCAAAACCTGTCCAAAATTGTGTTCTGATCTTGACTTACAACCTCCAGGACTGTGAGAAAAGAAATTTCTGTTGTTTAAGGTACCTAGTCTATGGTTTTTGTTATGGCAGCCTGAGCTGACTAATACCATGGTCTACTGCCATGATTTGATAAATCTTTCTTCCCTTCTAGACTCTAGATTTCTCGAGAGCAAAGACCTAAGTTAATATAACTGCCATATATTGAGGGCTTACTATGAGCCATTCATTGTACCAGATACTCACATACTATCTCATTTAAATCTTATACCTTCTTACAATTAGAACTACCTTCATTTTACAGATAAAAAAAACTAAAACTTGGAGAAATTGTGTGGCTTGTTTAAATTCATTAGAATCCATTTATACATGGTTTCATACCACCATACTGCCTTCCTTGCCTCCTAGCAGTTCTCCACACATAGCTGGTTTTGAGAGGTTGTTAGTTTCCCGAATGTATTCCAATCTCAGCAAAGGAAAAGGACTTTGTTTCCCTTAACAAAAATAAAACTCTTGAACTTGATGTTCTTGAACACTCCTACCTCCCACAATAATAAAATATAAAATGAAATAAATTAGCCCCTTCTCCAGACAGAACCATCTACATAATTTACGGAGCTCAGAGAAAAATGAAATTGCAGCACTCTATATCAAAAGTTATTAAGAATTTCATGAGCTTCTGGGTTGGTGAACACATGGAGATTGGGGGATAGTGGCCCATTCATAGAGCATGAAATCTCTTGCACTATGCATTCGTCCATCTAGATATTCTTCAGTTAAATCTTTGTTTAATAAACTGGTAAACTTGGCCTATTCTGGACACCCACATTGCTTTATTCTCAGAACAATCCATAGTAGTGTGTCAAGATTTGCCTTGTTCCTTTTGCAACTCCAGGGTCCTTCATTGTGTACGTTTGTTCTGTCAGTCCCGACTCATGAATATTTACCCTGGTTCCAGTGTTTTACTATTGCAAGAGTTACAATGAATTAAAAAAAAATTTTTTTTTAAAGATGGCAATGGAAGAGCATTAAATGAAGTTGCAGGGCCCTTCTGTGCATAGGGCCTTGTGTGACTGTACAGTCACATGCCCATGTATCCAGCTCCATCCCAGGATATTTTTCTCCACTTTCATCTTGAGATCAGTCAAAAGTCCCAGTTTCTAGATGTCACATATGAAATTGCTATTCCCACAAGACAATAGGTTTGGGTGGGGTGAGAGTAATTGGGAACAGCAGTGTATCATGCACCCATTTCTCCTTTGTTTTTCTGTTCCCTGGAAATGATTTATTTACCTATAGAGAACCAGCACTTAAGAAAGAGAGAATTCTCAACAGATACACAGAGTTGCATTTGTCAATAGCAAAAAGTATTTATGGAATGAGATAAATTAATGAATGGGAATGAGTGCCTATGATCCAAATTTTAGTTCAGAAAGGTAGAAATACATGAAACTCTATATTGCAAAATGAGACGATATATTAATCACAGAAGATTAAAACATTTGATCCATAGTTTTACTGTCTGATTCATCTTTGAAAACATTCAAGAGTTAACATCAAAGTTGCCATTTTCAGCTAGTGGTTGTGGAGCTTTAAACCAAGATTTGCAAATCCAATTTCTCTAGTGGCCAGACAGGTACTGTGGATAAGCCAATTGGGGACTTGGGCAACTGGAGCACACATCAGTCTCTATTTCAGCTATTCTCCTCATTCAGTTGATACTTACCTCATAAGTTAATATAAGATCTTCTGAATTTTCAAGTAAAGCCAGAGATGAGTATTCCAAATTGTAAATGTTAGCAACTAATTTTAATAATTAAAAAAATATCTGTTCTGGTCAAATGAGAATTGTCTGAGGGCTGGAAATAGTCATGGGCCCTTAGTTTGTACTCTATATTACAAAAAAGTCATTTAATTATATAGCGTCTTAGGAAAATTAATTTGTCCTATATGCATATTCATCACTCACAAGAATGCTTAGGTGGCTAGGATGTTTGAATTAATAAGAACAAAGATTCTAAGGCAGTGATTTGCAAATCCATCATGCCAGGGAGCATTTGACAATGTCTGGAGGCTCTTTTGGTCATCACAACTGGAAGGCTGGAGATGCTCTGGCCTTTAGTGGGTAGCGAGAGGCTAGGGATGCTGCTAAATCACCTACAATACAGAAAACAGCCCCACAACAAATACTCAGTCAACTGAAATGGCAATAGTGCTAAGGTTGAGAAACCTACTTTAAGTCAGCAATTACCCTCAGAATGTGGTTCTCAGGCCACAGATCCCTGGGCTCCAACCCAGACTACTCAATCATATCTTCTTTGAGTAACACCCAGATATGTACATTTTAGAAATTTTCCCAGGTGATGTTAATAATGCTAAAATTTGAGAGCCACTGAACTGAAATAACAGAATCTAAAGAACTCACTTATATCTAGATAAGTACTATTGTATGTCTAGCAAGAATGCATATTTAATAACAGAGAAAACTTTCATTTTAAGCTGTGAAATACTACACAGCCAAAGCAATAGTTTCAGAATGATCCATCCTCAATTACGAGCTGTTCCAAAAAGATAGGGGGAGTTATAAAGAAGAAAAACTATCACACGGATTTACTCTCCAAGGACAGAAAGTAATTTTTTAGGCTGATGAAAGTATTTAAAAAGTTTTCTTAATAACAAGAAAAAAACCCAACTATTTAAAAAATCTCAATTTTAAAGGCAACATATTCCTCAAGCATTGAAAATTCAAGTATTCAAGTTAGGATACATGAAATGAAAGAAAATACATTATGGATATCTTTACTACTACCTTCAGTATAACTCATAACAATAAAAAACTAAGCTTTATAAAGCAACGTATATTTTAAGTTTGTTTTATGTTCCATTAATGCTAAAAAATATATTTTAAAAGAAACACTGTCTGCAGCTATTCTTCTCTTATGGGTGTATTAGAAGCTTCCTAGCTCAAGAAAGGCAAATAGATAATCTTTCTTTCTCTGTTCAGTTACGTTCCCATGAGCTGTTGTTATTCACAGAGTGTGTTCCACCTCTGGAAGGTCACACATGTGTAGTGGCCATCATCTCTAGTGGATATAAATGGAAAACAGCCCAGGAGCATAAGCGTACATAAGGGAAGATTTGTCCCAGGACTCATGCAATAAGAATTTCGAGTCTATCAACCAGGTGGAAAATCTGAGAGACAGAGTTTCCTGGGCAGTAAAATCATTGTATGCCAGTGTAAGTGTTTTCTAACTCGGAGCATAAAGGCATCTTTGTAGGCTGGCAAAGTCACCAAACTCTCGAAAGATAAAGAGAGGCAATATGGAGCCTTCCACTTACAATTTTACCTTGTTTATAACCTTTGTGCTGCTTTTTCAATGCTTTTGGAGAAAACCAAAGTAAAACTGGTCATTCCTATGCCAAATTGTCATTATTGCCTATCTGCGAACCCAGATAGGCTTCTGTGATCTGTGCTGACTCAATGGGAAAAAAGGTTGAGAGACACTGTTTAACCTGGGGAGTGGAGACTCATTTCCAGAAGCAGCACTATTACTTTGTGTCCACAGAAAAAAGAGAGCCACCTAAGTCCTTAGGACAGAAAAGAGCCCTCAGGAGCCTCTTCCCACAACCCAGCCTCACCTTTTTTGATGACCTTAGTAATAACAAAGGGCCACACAGCTCCTTATTGGGCCCTGGAATTCTCTTTCCGATGCCTGTTTCTTATATTGCTCAAGGCTCTCTGTCTCCCTCCCCAAAAGATACTCAGAGCTCATTTTGCCCAGTTCTACAGTTGATGTTATAGAATGAATTTTTGTGTCCTCCCCAAATTCATATGTTAAAACACTAATCCCCAGTGAGATGGCATTAGCAGATGGGGCCTTTGGTGGTGGAATTATGTCATGAGGGTACAGCTCTCATGATGAAGTTAGTGCCCTTAAAATACACGAGAGACAGCTTCTCCTAAACTCATTCTGATTTTTAAGTACTGGCTTAGAAAAATTCTTTCCAGTACACCATCTATTTTGTCATACCACCAGGCTGCTATAACAGCATACCATAGACTGGGTGGCTTAAATAACAAAAACTTACTTACCACAGTTCTGGAGGCTGAAAAATCCAAGATCAGGGTGCCAGTGGGGTCGGGTTCTGGTAAGGACCCTCTTCCAGGTTGCAGACTGACACTTCTTGTTGTATCCTCACATGGTGGAGAGCAAAAAGAGAGGAGCAAGCTCTTATGACTCTTATAAAGGCACTTACCCATTCATCAGGCCACTACCCTCATGACTTCATCTTATTCTAATTACCTCCAAAAGGCTCCAACTTCTAATACCAAAATATTTGGGAGTACTATTTCAACATGTGAATTTTGAGGGGGACACAAACATTCGGTCCATACACCATCATTTTAAATCAAGATCATCGTTTTAATAGAGGCCGCCTTCCCAGAGACCTCTCTTTTTTCCAAAGACTTCCATCCTGCTGCTCCTAGAGGAATTGCTTATTTTCTAGACCTGCACCATAGCTAAAATTCTGAGAATATTAGGACTTTTCTTCATTGCTATTTTTGTATTGTACCTGTTGTATACTAAATTCCATATCTTCTTCTTTCTTGGTTCCCTCCCTCATTTTGGTAAAATAGATCAAGAAACTAAGCTATAAATGTCTCAAAATATCTGTTTGTCAATTCTTTTCATCATTTGGCTGGGTATAATATTCAAATGTAACTGGAACAGGGCAATTTTTAACTGGTTTTGCCTAGCCCTGTCTTAATCAGAGGAAAATAGTTTCTATTCATGTCACCAACATTTCACAAAATGTCTTGCGTGTATACCATCAGACTCTGGACAGTCCATTCATATTAATGAGTGTCCCATCAAACTGGACACTCAATGGATGATGACCAGCCATGAGATCGGAGTTCCTCACTTCAGACTGCAACAGGTGTGGACAACTCAGTATCAGCTTAGTTTCCAGGCAACCGACTGGTATGTATGAAGAAAGACTTTCCCATCCCACCAATTCCCCTCTTAAATTTAGAGCATTTTCTTCATTCCTTTCTGAAGTGGTCCCTTTGCCTTTTTCTTCCCTTCCCCAGTCCATATTTTATCGAGTCTTTGGAGTAGAAAAACTAGTTCTGCAAGCATGCGGATACATCTTTCTGTCTGGTCCTTTGTCTCAAGACTTTTTCTTTTTAATTTTATAGTTTTTTTGCTGCTTCCAAAGTGAGTGACTCATGCCTATCTGAGTAGAACTGAGTGGAAAAAAAAAAAAAAAAAAAGACCCCAGGGGTTCAAGTGAGTAAGTGAAGAAGAAAGAAACACACAGGAAACATACAAATTAATACTTCAAGATGTAATCTTGCCACAACAGAACATCATTTTTCCTTAGACCTTTGAAAGTGTAGCTCCATCCCCACCCTTCCTAATGAGAAATAAAATGCTAGTCTGGCTTGTTCTTTTGTGATTAGCTTTTTTTTTTTTTTTTTTACTTTCTGGAAGATTTTAAGACGTTCTCTTTATACTTGGTATTCTGAAATTTCATAGTAACATGTTTAAATTTAAACATATTTAAACATATTTAAATTCTTGAACTGGACATTTGATAGATCCTTTCAATCTAAACATTAGTGATCTCTTGGCTTTAAAAACTTTTCATTATTTCTTTGCTAATTTCCTCTTTTTCAAGGTCTCTGTCCTCTCTCGAATTTATTATTGAATGATAGATTTCATGATTTTGTCTTGTCTCAACTTCGTGTGTGCATGTGTGTGTGTGGGGGGGGGGAAGGGTAAAATACACAAAACACAAAATTATTTCAACCCTCATCTCATTTTCTTTCCTCTCTTTCTTTGTCTTTTTGTTCTCAGGTCAGACATTTTCTTGATTTTTTTCATTCTATTGTATTTTTTTATGTCAGTAACTAATAATTTCTAATAGTTTTTTCTGTTTTCTGATTGATCCTTATTTATGGTAACAACCTCGGCTTATGATTAGCTAACTTCTCGGAGGATTTTAATTATAATTGCTCTGTTTCCTGAATTATTTCTGTCTTTCTGATTATTTGTCTTGCTTTCTTTTTCTTGTTACTGGTTTTATTCCTATGCCTGGCAATTCTAAATTGTCTATTTACATATAAGAAGGAAAGACGTAGTAGCTAGTGTGACTTTCTTCTGCTGCAATGCAGGGAGGACTCTTCTGCTGACATTCTGTGTTGGTTGGAGCAGGCAGGGCTGTGGGCTGATAGTATTTGCTCTCAGGTGAGCAGGCTGTTGAATGAAAAGGGCTTTGCTCACAGACACCACTGTCCACACTGGAAACCTTAGCTTTTGCCAATTAGTTCATGTAGAGCTGGATGGCTTAAATGGTTCAAGTTTGAAAATATAGCGTATACTATTGGTTTTTTCCAGTGTTGATGCTTTGTTTTAAGTTAGTGAGCTTTAAACTATTTTATTCTTTTAATGAGACTGAAGACAGTTTCTATATTTTGAATATGAATTTACTTGTAATAAGAAATATTGCAGAACTAGAATGTGTAGATATAAGAATGAATTTAATGGCATAATTGATCTTTAAAGAATTCGCCTGAATATTGGGCTTTTTTGGGTAGAGAATATACAGGTAATAACACTCAAATTCTTGAGTTCTTATTCCCTTCCACTTTTATATGGATGTTCTTTCATGGAATATACCTATTTTTTTTTTTTTTAACACTGTCAGACCCTGGTATTCCTAGGTGGTCTCCCATCCAAGTACTAACCAGGCCCAACCTTGCTAAGCTTCCAAGATCAGACGAGATCAGGCACATTCAGGGTGGCATGGCCATAGACAAAATATACCTAAATTTTTTTATGCTCCAAATTAAGACACACACACACACACACACACACACACACACTTTTACCAAATGATCAATGTAGTGTTGGGTAGTTCTAAAGGTTCTGCTTAAAAAAGAAAGAAAACTCTGGCACATCCAAATGATAAAAAATTTCCCTTTCTCCCTACTTTTTTTTACTTAATAATGGTTCAAAAAATATTTATTCAAGTCAATTCATTTTAACATGCATTATAAGAATCCTGATGCCTACCTAGCATTATTATATTGTTTCTAAGTTGCATAGTTTAAGACTCTAGGGTGTTCGTGTTTTATGACCTAAAATTGGTAAAATGGTCTTTTGCTTATCTGAGTTGCTTCTATTTAATTCCTGGGCCTTAACTTCGGGTAGATCCTGCAGCATATCACATGTTTCCCTTATTTTGGTTACTTTGGAACTTGATGAGCAGTCTCGACTAGCTCCATAGATGCCTTGGGAGTTATCTCCTTCCTTATCAGCCTGAACCGACAAGGCTCTCATTACAGACAGTGAGTCATGGTCAACAATCCAGACCTTTTCAGTAGAATCTTAAGACTACTTTGTTCTCCTTGTTCAGATTGAGTTCCTAATATTCTGGAGATGGGGCTAGAATTCTACATGTCTTTAGATTGCTGCAAGGCCCCACACATACTCCATAGAAGGCCAAGGCCACTCCAGGAGTCTGCTGTTACAGCTGAATGCTGTGCCCATACTTTCCATGGAGAAACCCTAATGATCCCCCTGCATCTAAGAACTCATAGGCTCTGCTTCACAATATGAGAGCAACATGCTTAAAGTAGAGGAAAGGGTCAAAGGACAAGGGGAGGTAGAGCCTGGACCCCTAAAATAGTTTCCATCTTTTTATGCTCCACTCCACATATGTCTTTTGGAATCTATGGATTGAGTAGCCCTGTTTGTCTGGGGGCTTTTTTTTTTTTTTTTTTTTTTTTTTTTTTTTTTTTTTTTTTTTTTTTTTTTTTTTTTTTTTTTTTTTTTTTTTTTTTTTTTTTTTTTTTTTTTGGTTTGTTTTTGTTTTTGTTTTTTACATTCTGTTTTGTTGCCCCGAGTTAATTCTTCATTTCTGAGTGATCGCTTCCTTCCAGGCTAAAGCTTTTAGAAGAACTTGAGTCCCTAGCTCTTTTTTCCCCAGTAACCTAAAGAGAGCAAATAGCCCCTATGGGTTATATAAACTGTTCCCCCTTTCCTTCTTACCAGAGTTTACCTGAAAAGAAATAAATTATGTGCAAAATCAGGTACCTCAAAAACTTTTAGGAGAACAAATCAAAATTAAAAATTTCTCTAACTGACCCCTTTGCTGTGCCTCCACAGACTTGCCCCAGGGGATCTATGTTCCCATGTGCACTGCCATGCTCAGCCAGCATTCACCCCTCTCATCTGCCCCCAGCCCTCTCAGTTTAAGACTCAAGTATTCACATAATGGGCAATTGGTAATGGACAAGTAGTAACCAGGGAAGAAGGCAACAAGTACAAAGAAAGTGGAATTTCTAAAGCAACCGATGCCCCAATTGCAAGGGCATTTGAAGGTGGCTTAGCCCAGCTCACAGTCTGAGCAAACCCATGCCAAGGAAGAAATGGATTGTGAATTTGTTACTGTCTTCTCAAATACAAACTAGAGTCACTTGCAAATCAGAAACATAATGACTATATTCAAATAGGGTTCCCACCTATGGAGAACTTCAGAGAAGTTATTCTCAAAAACGAAATAAAGTAGCTGGCACAGAGTTAAACTATGAAATCAACACAACATGGTACCGAATATAGCACTTGTAATATGCAAAGCCATTTAAAAGACAATGCCCCGCCCCCCCATACCAGCTTGCAGGACAGTAACCTGACTGATGTTAAGCAGAGCTGAAGAAATAATATGAAAGTCAAGAGCAGGGTAATCAGCTTGAAAGCATAGATATTGAGTCACCAGGAACAGTTGGCAAGGCTCTTCAAAGAATGGACCAGGGGAGAGGTAAAAATCCCCTCCCTCTGGCAAGACCAATCCTATCATGTAAGTGGAAGGTCGGGCTATGCAAGCCTGATGACGTTAAGCACTGTACTTATCTGAAGAAGTCTTTGTTCTGATGTCCTGCTCTCCAGGCAATCTCTGATTATTATCTGACTTCCTCTATAGTTCTGCCTACAGAAATGGATCTGTTACAAGAGCTTTTAGTATTCCATTTCTTACAATTGTTTTTAGCTTTTTTTCTCATCGTAAATGAGCAAAATAGCCTTTTGAACATTATATTATTTGTTGTCCCCTGTAGGTTGACCGACTGGGAGAGAAGGGACTGGTTATGTAATATATATGTTCCTGTTCCTGTGAGAACTCATTCTCATTGTAAATGAAACCATCTGGCATTCAGTTTTGGGTGCTTAGTGGATGTGAGTCTGCCCATGAGGAGATTAATATACTCAGGGAGCAGGAGCACTTGGGTTTCTGAGCTTGGAGTGGGGAAGGCCTTGCTCTGGAATGTGGCAGGTTCCTTGGTGAAGACACAGCACACTGAGGATTGTTTCCTGTGTGATAAACACACATGCTTCTAGCTGCTACTTTACCATTTTTAGGCAAAGATAAAATGCTCATTTTCTAATGTGAGACGCAGCGCTCACTATGCATCACAGGGTTAATATCCAGGTTTTTAGAACCAAAGTGTGGCATTTTTTCCTTCATTCTCATTCTTTTAAGAGTTTCCCTTGAAGTGGGGCAGGGCAAATTTCCCCCAAGTGGGCCTGCACTCTTTGAGTGCAAGAAAAAATCCAAATGCAAACTAGTGGTAGTCAAAAACGAAAGTTTACCAGAGAAGGGATAGCGCTCCATAGACAGAAAGTGGTCTCCCCTCAGAGGCAGAGTGAGAGAGACAGAGAGACAGAGAAAGTGAGAGGGTCAGAGAAAAAGACACTGAGAGAGACCTGCAGTGTCATTCAATTTATAGATCATTCTTAGTTTCTCTGAATTATACTTTAGTTTATAATCATTCTTAGTTTCTGTGAATTATACTTTAAAGACTTTGTTTACCTATTTTTCTTTGATATGGACATACAATGAAAAAAGATAAGAATATGTAGCATAAAAGCTCTCCTGGCAATTCCCAGCCTTTGATCCATAGGTTTCTCATGTTTCTTGCTATAAGAAATGAATGATTTTATTTTGTGTGTGTGGGGGGGTCACTTAAAGACTTTTTCTAATTTTCCTTTATGGTGTGAGTAAATGATTAGTTAGCAGTCCCAGCAGAAATCTTCCTTCGTTCTGCAAGTTTCCTTTTGGTCTGGCTGTAGGACTCATCGCATATTGCAGTCTGAATATAGCTTAATTTAACATTTAGTTCTCTTGCCTCCTCCCTTCATTACCCTGAACTCTGCATAAAACAGTGTTTTAAATTTTTAACTCAATTAAAATCGTAGTGCAGACACATTGTTATTAGGCTTACTTAATTAAGAAGGGAAAGGAGAAAGGCAAATATATTGTTTCAAGTCCAAACTTATCCACTCTTCCCCTACAAGCAAGATGCAAGATGAGATTTTTGCCAAGTGATGAGAAATATTTCCATCCTGTTTAGATTACACTGAGGTACTTTTGAAGACACTTAAAAAGAAGAAAACAGAGTGGTAGGAACTCAAAATTCTCTATTTACATCTTTTTTGAATACACTTTTATGAACTCTTAGAACCATGCCCCGGGAACGCAAGATTTTCAATCTGAGGCAAGCAACATCAGGGGCTTTAAAAATGGGCCTGCAAGATTGCCTGGGAGAGGGTCCTATCTAATGATAATGGCTGCCATTTCTCTGGCAATTGCAAACACAAGTCAGATGCATCTGCACACCCAGTCTCTGCTCTTTTTGTTCAGAGCAAACTGCCATTAAGCAGCAAACATTGCTATTAGTGAGGCAAAGGCATTTAAGTGAACTGAATGCCACAAATCTGTGTACAGATCTTTTGTTCAGTAATAATCTGCAACTAAGTATCTTGTTGTTAACATAATAATGGGAGGAAGCTGGGGGTGGGAGCGGGGGACGGTCTAAAAATATTTGTGATTTTACCTGGGCCAGCATTTTCTGAGAGAGTTAAGTCTTTAGTTCTCCAATCCAGTGATTCTCAAACCCTAGTATTCCTCAGAATCCCTTAATCTGAAACATGCTAATTCCCAATTCCCATCCCCAGAGAAGCTGGTTTAGTAGGTCTGAGCTGGGCCCAGGACTTAAAATTTTAATAGGTACTCTAGCTGATTCAGATGGTCCCAAGACCACACTGCTGAGATGCCTGCCCTCTTTTGAAAATTTAAGGACACTGTTCCCTTCATGGAAGATGGTTTTAAAGAGACAAGTTGAATCTCCAGACTTTTTTCCCACATGAAATCTACTTTACATATATTCAAAGCATGTAGGTTTAGTCAGGTGGAAAAGTGATTTTAGGACAGGCTTCTTACTGCTTGCTCCAGGGTCTGGGATTGTTATAACCCCATTGCAGGGCTCCTTAAGGGTGGCATCCAGCACCTGCTGTTCTCACCCAGAAAGAAGACAGGGACCCACTTTACTGCAAGACCTGTTGGCTTCAAGGAATGGGCAGGGGGAGTTTATAAATTCTTAACATATGAGAACTTATGTTACTTATAAGTTCAATGCAAAGAGATCACGTTCTAATGGTGGTCCACCTTTCAAATAAGGGCCAGTGTAGGCTTCCTAGAGCTTCAATGCTTTAGGAAGAGAGAAGAAGTTTTCCTCTTCCTTGCTGAGGTAACAAAGAAACAAACAAACAATCAAACAAATTCTGAAGCTGCCACACATTGAAGAAGTCTTGTAGCAATCCATTGCTTCATCCTTCTATTTTATCAGTATCTAGGCTTTAGATATTCTAAGATAGTCTCTCCCTATCCCTTTCTTTGGGTTTCTAGGTTGCCCTAGATGCTCCTTTTAGACAAATTCTGTTTTTAAATAGATGTGGAATCCTGGCAACACCTTGAATGGCCTTGGAAAGGAGTCTGGCATATCTGGAAAACTTCCTGCAGCGTCAGCATATCAGGTGGACAGGAGTCAAACTCAGTGGCTCAGGTTGAAATTCAGAACATCCTAAGTAAAACTTTGCAGGAGGATGCTGCCCTGCCCAACCCAGCAGTCCTCTGTTGCAGAAATAACTTGAGTGTGCATGCGCCAAAGCACTGCAGGTGGTACTTATGCTTTTATTAAAATACAGTTTCTCTTTGAAGGAGAACAAAGTAGATCTAAATCTAAGTCCTATTTTTAGAAAGGAGAAATAAGTGATGCATTGATAGGTATTTGCAATGTGAAAACTCTTTCCTAAGGCTTCATCTGCAATTACTTAATTTCTTTACAAGTGGCTCAGGAGGAGCCCAAATCATAGGGAGGTCCTGATGACCACCATGTTGTTGACACTTTGTGGCTTTTCTCATCTTCACAAAATAGAAACAAAAGGATTGTTTTTCAGCTGTGCTGAAACTTAAAAATAAGACAGCACAGAGGTAATCGTTGACAAAAGTTTTGAAAAAAATCCCTACTAACTCTTGTGAAATAGAGCCCTCCTTGCACCAACAACTGTAGGACCAGCTTTGTAAACAAGCCACAGTTTAGGTCTGAGCACAGAGGTGCTGGGTTATTATCCTTGTCAAATAAACTACATGGAGTTGTTTTACTCAAAAAGCAGCAGTGAAAGGAAGCAGTAAAATATGTTAAGCCTGTGAGTCAGGCTGCCTGAGTACTGATCCACGATTCCCGCGTACATCTGTAAAATGGGAATGATGAGAGCTATGTCACATGGTTATGGTGAGAATTAGACAAGGTGATGCGTATTAAGCTTTTGGTGAAGGGTCAGCACGCAGCAATAGCCCAGAACAAGTTTGTTATTCTAAATGTGGAGAAAAGACTGTTGCACTTGGTATCATTTCGCGGACATGCTTGGATTTATTTGGAAGATCAGGAGATAATGCTACCACCATTTGAAATAGAAGAGTTAGCTCTCTGGTTGCAATCTGTGTCCATGGCTTAGATGCTGGAATTAGACACTGAATCTCCGAATCAAGCAAGTGGGAGAGAGCATGGCGATAAGATTGGATTTGGCTCTAGCCACTCCTGTTTCCTGCTGACCACAATATCTTTTTTTCCTCACCCAGGTTCCCTTATCGAATCCTATCCCTGTAATATCCAGAAGGCCTGACTCTTCTCAAGCTTTGCTCACTGTCTAACGTAGAATGAGGGGGCTCTATGCCTTACTGGAATCATTTCCTCCATGCAGCGGAGTAAAACAGAAGGGTCTGGAATACACAAAGACAAATCCAGCTCTCCTGAATGTCTTCTTTCCTTCTTAGACATTAAGTGCCTATTGTGCGTGCTAAGTGCTAGTGATTTGGTAGTGAGGTTTGTCCTTGTGGAGCTTATATTGCAGTGGTCCCCAACCCTTTTGGCTCCAGGGACCGGTGCTCTTGTGAGAATCTAATGCCTGATAATCTGAGGTAGGGCTGAGGCAGTGATGCTAGTGCTGGAGAATGGCTGTAAATGCAGATGAAGCTTCACCCACTGGCCCTCCGCTCACCTCCTGCTATGAGGCCTGGTTCCCAACAAGCCACAAACAATATCCCAGTATGGGTCTGTGGCCTGGAGGTTTGGATCCCTGTCTTAGAAGGAGAAAGACAATAAACAGGTAAAAAACAAAACAGTAATTTCATGTTGTAACAAATTCTTCAAAGAAAAGAAAGAAGAGAACAGTGGAACAGAGAGTTCCACTTAATTTAAATAGGGAAGAAGTTGATATGGATGGTGCATTTAAGCTGAGAAAAGAATGCCCCTTTCTAAGAGGACTGCAGGTAAAGTGAGAGTCTCAGGTGATGGTGGTGTTCTTGGTGAAGAGCCAGGTTTGGATTGAGCTGAAGAGGTCTTTCAAAAAAGACAAAAAATCTAAGATTGTGGTACTGGTGTCCTAGAGGGCTCAGGGAGGTATGTGTCTGTGGAGCTTCCCTGGTTGTTTTGTAGATTAGTGACATGCAGACCAAATGCAAACTCATCAATTTATTTGTCACTCTACATGTATTTATGGAGCATAGTAATATGTCAGGTACTCTTCTTGGCTGCATCAGCAAACAAAACAAAGATTCCCATGATGAGGAGCTATGGTCTAGTGGGAGAAATGGAAAAGAAATAACAAAAGTAAGGCTCAAGTAAATGATGTTCTATGTTAGAGGGAATTACATGCTTTAGAGAAGAAACAAGACAAGGTAGGTAAAGCAGGATAAGGAGGATGTGAGGAGTGCAAAGGCAGGCGAGCGTGTGTGTGTGTGTGTGAGAGAGAGAGATTTAAAATAGAGTGATTCTCAGGATAGGCCTCATTCAAAGGCAAGATTCAAGGAGATGAGTGGTTTAGCTGTATAGGTGACCAAGGAAGAGGAGTCCAAACAGACTGAACAGTGATACGAAGGCCCGAAGGTGGGCCCATGACTCTGGGTAATGATGAGTGAATGAGCTTAACAGGGAGGTGAGGCCTGGTGGTGTCTGAGATGAGGGTGGGGCTCAGGTACGTTGTACTGGTGCTCACCAGTAGCTGCCATTTCAGAGGATAGATCTGGTATCAGCATTTATGGGCTGAGGCTCAAAAGGTATGTTGGGAGCCATTCTTGCTGAGTGCTCTGCAGACAGGGTTGGAGTTGCCTGCAAGCTAGAAGTTTGCAGAGCAGGTGGGCTCATTACTGAAGGAGGAAGATTGGCTTAATGGATAAGCTCTTTGCTGAAATTGTTTGCATATCTGTGGGTGTTGCTTCTCATGCATATCCTAGGGTATAAATATACTGTTCTTAATAAACTCAGGGCACAGTATTCACTGTTAGCCCTCCCAACTCTATGTCTTTGTCTCTATCTTTTGTCCCTCTCTATCTTCTGTCTTAATCCTCACTCCGCCTCTCAGGAACTATTAGATCTTAGCCGGCGGGCTCCGGCAAAGGTGTGGGTGCTACACTGTGTCGGGCACTAGGATCTGCAGAGGTCTTGTCCTGCCTCCAAGTTCTCCTAAGTAATCTGCAGTGGCACCACATCCTCTTCTAGCCCAGTCTTGTGCTAACCCCAACCCTGGCTCCTCAGTGCTGCAGATCTGAGTAAGATGTTGGGAGGGAAGCAACTGGCCTGAGCTAATGAGCACTGCTGATGAGTATAGAACTAACTGAACTTGACATTGGGTGGGAGATATGCAGGATATTCAGAGCCAGACAAATTTGGGCTTCTATTTTGTCTTTGCTACTTATTAGTTGCAAGATCTTACAAAAGTTATCCTCAGGCCCACCTAAGATCCTCAAGAAGCCTTGGTAGTTTTCAGATTTTACAGTCTTTCACCTTCAAATTTTTTTTCTTTTTGAGATATACCATAAAAGTATACAATTCAGTGGTTTTTTAGTATATTTGCAAGCTTGTGCAATCATCGCTGCTATCTAAACCCAAAACATTTTTCTTACCCTGAAAGAGACCTGTACCACTTATCAGTTGCTTAGCCTGGCCCCAGCAACCAGATATCTACTTTTGTCTGTATGGTTTTATCTATTCCAGACATTTCATATAAATGGAATCATGCAATACGTAGACTTCTGTGACTGGCTAATGTTTCACTTAGCTAATGTTTTCAATGGTCATCCATGTTGTAGCATGTGTCAGTCAGTACCTCATTCTTTTTATGACTGAATAATATTCCCCCTTGGACTTAATTGGCACAAGGGATCAATGGATTTTTGTAGTACCTATTTCTCTGCACAGATTTATTATTGATGAGCAGTCAATAACCCCCATTTTCTAGCTTGCGGCCTATATACAATGCTTTGCTTATTACCTCCTACATCCTGGTATGTGTCCTTCTTGGATCTCTGTTGAGCTGAGAGAATAGTTATTAAAGCAGAGATAATAATTATTATCTTGCAGGTTGTTAGGATAATTGAAACAATTTTAAAAAGCATCTATTCTCTCCTTTTGGATTGCATATGCTGCATGGAGAACTCTCTATTCCTGCATTAAATACCTTGCTCCCCTTCCACTCAGGAGACTGTTCCTAGTCTCCTTGTTCTTGTGACATGGTCTGGGCCTGTGCTCTATGGGCTGGTGGGAGTTATGATTAAGATGCAACCAAGGTTCTGGGGTTACTTCTACTATAATGCTAGATAAAGGGGTCACTTGCTAGCCCCTAGGAGGCAGTAAGCAGTGGGTGCCAGGGTGTCTGGGAGGCCTGGCTCAGAGAGTTTGTTAGAGAAATGCTGGAAAGGAAATCTAGTGATTGCAACCAACTCTGTGAGTTTCCTTAGTCTCCAGCTGAAAGTGCTGAGTCATAGCTGGTATCCCAGCACAGACAGTTCCTCATTTTATTGCCTCAGTTCTTTGTCCTGGCCACTCACTACTTCTCCTTGCCCTACTTTTCCATCAAATAGCCGTGGGCAATCTTCTGGCTCCAGAGCTCTTATATGAACTGAAAATGGGAGAGACTTCTTGGGCACTGAGGATCCTGGCTGTACACTGGAATTTGGTAGAAAGTTAGGGCCTCAAACAAACAACCACTCCTCTTTTATGACATTTAAGTTCACCCCAGAAGGGCCAAGAAATTCAAGTTAAAGGGGAATAGTTTGGGAGAGGAATGGAGAAAAGAAGAGGGGTAATAGTACACCGGTTTGATTTTAGGGTACCCCTATTCTGTGATCTCTGTTCTTATCATCTCATTCTGAGTGCCTGGAGCAGTAGTCCTAAATATTCCTGTGCAGCAGAATCACTTGTGGATGTTTAAAAATATACAGATGACTTGGCCTCTCTCAGAGATTCGGTTGCTCTGGGGTGAAATCTGGGCAATCTAATAAGATCTGTAGATAATTCTAATAAGATCTGCAGTGAATTCCAATGTGCACGAAGTTCAGGAACACTGAGTTGGAGTTGCCTCTCACCTCTGAGGAAACTTCTTACAGGCTGCCACTTGACAGCCAGCATCAAGCAGACCCCTGTCCATCTGGGGAGGACAGTTCTTGAGTAGAGGGGCTCTCTGACCTAGCAGGCCTCATCAGGGGCGTTCATGAGCTTTCATTCTCTCTCTGATGGCCCTTGTTACTGCTCATTTGGCTTTGTGGATATGGGCAGCCGCTCCTGCGGCAGGCAGGGTCTGCTTCCCTAGAGAAATCCTTTATTCTCATACAATCCTTTAGGGGGAGACTGGAAGGCATCAGAGACTCTAGAGAGAAACAGTTGTGAGGGGGAGGAGGCAGAAACAGCGGGCGCGTAGGCTCCAGGACCATCTCTACCTGGCTGGAATTTTTCAATTTGTGAGTTCCCTATTTCTAATCTGAACAACCTCCCTAATGGGGTGGTTGTGAGGCTCCAATAAAGTGATGTAATTGTGTAAGGGTGTTGTAAACTGTGAAGCATACTGAAAACACTCATCCTATTATTCTGTTATTATGGAGTGGCCTCCACTCCGCTTTTCCTTCCCAGTGCTTAAGCACCCCACCAACAGTTCAGAATTCATCTTCGTCCCTGGGACTGGGGGCTCAAGACTGAGGAGTCAGGGGCTAAACTGTCGTTATGTAAACGCTCGTAAATATGGTGCTGCCAAACTGGATGGTGAGCACTGAGATATTTTTTTTTTTTCCCCAACAAAGAGGAAAAAGGAACACACAAAAAAAAGAGTTCTGCATGTCTGAATTCACTGGAGTCCTGACCCCCTATTTGGGTTTTCAAGGTGAAAGAGAAGGAAGCCAGGAAAAAGTGAAGCCAGTAGGGGGACAAGTCAGTGCATTGGGCCCCATGGGAGGCCAGGGACTGGGGAGAGCCTTCCCAGGGTGGTGCAGGTGGCAACGTGGATGTCAAGGGGCTAAAACTTGAGTGGGTGGAGGGAAAATTTGAGCCAGGACTATAGCTTCCTCTGTAACAACATATAACAACTCAACTGCCTTAGAGCCCATTAAGGAACTCCAAGAGGGCCCCAAAAGTTCCCTAAGGGCCAGAGATACTTGTTTAACCATCACAGGAAAATCCCCACTGCTCCTCCTCCTCAACCTGGCTACAGCAAACACATTTCCCCATCGAGGGGCAGAAGAAAGGGCCATCATTTCACTGCACTCAAAGTTAAAGGGTTGGGGGACCATGCAGCAGATCGTGCAGCAGGCCCATTTTTCATGAATAATGCCATTTATGGGGAAGCAGGGAGATGAGAAATTTTAGCAGGAGGAAGTGGGTGGGGAGTGCAGGAGTCTGGAGGTTTTATATTTGCTGTTGCTGGGCAAGGCTTTGAGAAAAGAGAGGAAGGAGAGAAAAGTGCAGCCCAGGGCGGCATTCCCGCCAGCACCAAGGCCACAGCTGTGCCACCACTCAAGCTCACAGGAATAAAGCAGTGCAATCCTTAAAGTAAACAGTGCTGAGGTCCCCAGAGGCGCTCTGATCTAATCTTGCATGTGCAGGTCATTCACAGGGGATGTAGGCTTTGCGGAAGTACCTGTATCGAATACCAGTGATGTGTATGATTCTTTTCCATTTGTGAAATACTTTCTTCTCTTGTAACTCTTTTGATCCTCCCAACAACCCAGGAAGGCAGGTCAAGCCAGTTTTCTCAAATCCATTTTATAGAGGAGAACACTGAGATCCACAAAGGTGAAGTGAATTATTGAAGAGACTGGACTTTAAGTGGTAGAGCTGGAAGTGGAACATGTGGGTGGTGACCTCTAGTCATGTTGTATTTGCTCACTTTTCATTTTGGCTTCTCTTCTGCTTTGGATGTGGCATGACCATGGCTGTGATGTCGTCAGGCCTGCAGTCTGGCGTCACTTCACCTAGTTCCCACAGGGCAAGGGCAGCAAGTGAGCACTTTTGTGTTTTGGCTCCTCTGGTGAGAGGATGTGTGAACTTTGGCGGATGTGTGAACTTGAGCTCCTGCTTTTGCTCTGTGTATTGTATATATTTAATCATGTTTGACAGAATTTACTTTAGTCAAAGTTCAGGCTGTTAGTTAGCCTTCTTCCTCTCATTGTTCCTTTCATTTTTACCCTTATTCAGTGCAAGTGATTTGTCTTCTCTCGACCTCAAACACACAGTTTCCCTCCCCTTACCACCCCCCACAGCCAGTGAAGAGCTATTCTGTTAAAACCTTTCCCTTTCCTCCTTGGAAGGGACATTTGCTTGTGGGACAGACTGTTGCCTTGGGAAAAGAAACCAGAGTTCTCTTAGCTTTTTGGCTCTTTTTATTCCTCAAGCTGCACATATGTTTTATTTTTTCTTTCCTTCTCTCAGTTTTTCCAAGTTTCTCTCCTGGTCTGACATGAAACTTCCCCTGCATAGGCTGCCTGAAATTTTCCTGCTGCTTCTGAACTTTCCCCCATTTAATTATTTCAAATAGGAATTATAATAACAATTTGTTCTGGTTAAAAAAAGAAAACTAGGAGTCAACATTCTAACGTTCAGCTCCCTGCTGGGTAAAGAGGTAGGCAGGGTCCCCATCTCGTGATCTTGCATTTCTTGGCACTTCCAGGTTTGCAGAGTGTGTTCTCATGCTTCGATCACAACAGCGATGAAGTGAGGCTGGCAGAGCTGAAATTGGCATTCTCATTTTGCAGAGGACAAAAGAGAGGATCCCAGAGGGTGGCTCAACAAGGATCATCTGACTTCATGTTTTAGTTTTAAGCTATGAATCTGAATTTTGTGTAGGAAAACCCATTTCAGAGTAGAGTATAAAAATTCAAGTATAGAGCCCACCTTGATATTGAGTGTTGTCTCAGTCCACATGAACTACCATAACAAATGACCACAGAATCGGGTGGCTTAAACAATAGAAATCTATTTCTCACAGTTCTGGAGATTGGAAGCTTAACATGATTTGGTTCCTGGTGAGAACTCTCTTCCTGGCTTGCAGACAGCTGCCTTCTCTCTGTATTCTCTTGCTGTGTCTCACAGGAGAGACCTCTCTCTTTTTTTTCTATAAGGTCACAGTTCTATCAGATTAGCACCTCCTCCATCCCTTATGATCTTATTTAAAGTTAATTACCTCCTAAAGACCCTATCTCCAGATAGTCACACTGGGGTTAGGACTTCACAATTCAGTCCACAGAAGGTGTGTCTATGAGACAGCTTCTAACAACCTTATATCTTAGTGAATTCACTTTGGTGCAAGGATTTCAGGTGGTTAGGTCTTTAGACAAGCTCCAGATATGATCAAACACTGGTTGCTGATACACTTTGCCTAAATCCAAAGTTACATATTTCTTAAGGTAAACTAATTGTATTACAATCAAACTTTGCAGCCCTAAAAGGTAGGAACTCTATCTCAATCTCGTCTATTAAGTGTTTATTTGTATTTACTTTCAAAGAGCCAACATATTTCTGTACCTTATGGGTTATAGCACGGTCATTTCCATGCATCACTTATGTGGACCAAGAACAGTCTGTTCACTCTTAGTTAAGCTTGATTTTTCTTCTTTTCCTCCAATTATTCTATTTTTTAGAATCTTGTTGATACCCGTGGACTCTTCATGTCATGTCAGAGAAGACAGGTGTTATGCCTTACCTTCTTCTTTATATTAATGTATGGTTCTTTCTTATGGTTTCCATAAAAAGTCAGACTCAGAAGCCTGTTATTTTTATTTTAATTTAATAATATTTTTGGAGGGAGATTTAATCCTGGAGACAGAAAGAGCTTAATGCAGTGGTAGCTTTCTTATCTTAATAAACCTTTTCCCAAACTCTGCCTGAAATTCTCACTTTGTTTTTCTTATATTGCCTCCAAATCTACTGATTTCAGATTCTACTTTGAAAAATGTGAAACTAATTGGATCAGCTATTTGTTCATTAATTCAGCAAACATTTGGTGAGCACTCTTTATGTGCCAAACACTGTGGTATATATGTTTTACGTATGCTGAGGCAAGGAAAGTCTTTGTCTTGTGAAAATGTAGGCTAATGTGGAAGCCAAACAAATGAACAAGAGGCTACAATAGTGTAAAAAAATGCTATAATAAGCATTGTACAAAGTAGCCAAGGTACACATGGTACATATCCACTAAGATGAGGAGTTTAAGAGGAGGATCACATTTCCCATCACAACTATGGAGGAGGGATGATTAGCTCAGGTTTGACAAACTGAATTTGCCAGTGCTTATGGAAATGTTCAATAGACAATCAGTTATGTGGCTCCTCCTGAATTTAGGAAAAAGATCTGGCTGGAGATAGAGATTCAGGAAACATCAGCTTATAAATAGCAGTTAAAGCTGTGGGAGTAGATGAGGTCACTCAAGAAGAGTATGTAATGTGAAAATAGAAGAGGAAAGAACTGGGAGAAGGTAAATAATTCACACAGGTATGGCATTGGAGACAGTAGAAGTAAGTCAAGAGGCAAAAGAGTGAAGAGATTGACATAGAGTCTGGGGTGGAAAAAGAGTGAAGGGAACACAAAATAGGTTTAACAAGCTAGAGAACGTGGCTGGCATTAAGAACTGGAGGTGCTAGTCTGGTTGAACAGTGGCTATATTGTAGTGATCTGGAAAAATAGGATGTGGCAGGGGTGGTGGTGGTGGGTATTTGAATCTGATTTCAGAGATGTAGCAATTCTAACATGTAATTAAACTCCAGGTGTGGTCTTGAGAGGTCAAGTACTATGAGACAAAGAGGGTTTATATATGGTCTTTTGCATGAAGATTAAAGTTCTCCAGGAGAAAATGGTGATATAAGTGCCTGAGTTTGAGATGAATGTGTAGTGAGGTCAGAAGCAAGAATGATAATGAGAGACTTTAAAAAGTATTAATGATTTAGAAGTAGAAATGAGAGAATTCTACACACAAGCAGGGTTGAAAATACAGAACAGCTTCCATGCCAGGTTACTTCAGGAAGTGGTGGCCTCAGGGAGAGAGAGGCTTCCCTTTCTGCAAGGAAAGTAGAGACCATAGAGGGAAGGGAACCTCTTTGAATAGGTTGAGAAAAATAAAAGGGTGTGTTTACCATCAATAGAGAATGACAGCTAACAGTAAGTCATAAGAAGGACAGTGGGAAATTGGATTTGAGGAGCACAGTAGGGAAGGGGATAGTTAATCAGAAAGATTTGCAATGTCAATAATGTCCAAGGATGGTAGTGGGATTGCTGGAACAAGGATGAAAGTTGGGTTAACAGTGGTGCCTCAGGCCCATGTACAATGACCTTTGATATTCTTTGTACTTCTGTTGGGCAAGAGTGAAGTCAACTGAAATGAAGAAAACTTTGGAACTTTTGTTTCCCCCCCAGGGAGTAGTTTTACTCTCTAATCTAAAAAGCAACTCTCCTTCTAATAGAAATATCCACCAAAAAGTATTAATTGTTAATCTGAAATTTAATACCATAAACATTTTAAACATTAAGCACTTCTCAACTGTTAGCTTTTGCCATGCTCTATAACTGTGGTCATATAAAAATCTGCATCTGTGAAAATAGTTTTCTAAGAGTTTTTATTAATTGTAATTAATATCTACATATACAATATAACATTTCTTTCTAAAAAGATACATATGGTAGTTTCATAACAAGGAGGAAGAATTCTGTCAGTGTGAACACAGGGCTTATTTGATCTAAGTTGGCAAATCAGCAAAGAAGATTCTTCTTTGCTACAGGTTTAAAAAAGACTTAAAATAGTTATTAAAATTGTCAAGTCAGGAACATTTTTGTGCAGTATACAAAAGGTTCATTAGCCTACCCACAGCGATTCTGACACAGCGATTGTCTTCTCTTTATCATTCAGACCTACTTCCAAATCACCAGGTGAAGAGAAGTCAAAATTCCTTTGGGGGAAAACCCCAATTCTCTCACAAAAGATTAGAGCTTATGCTCCAGAGAAACAGAGCTGAATGTTCTTGAGTTAATGACTAATTCCCTGAGGCCACTTCGAGTTTGTTAAGTCTGACCCCTGGGGTCGGCTTCTGCAAATGTATCTACATGCCAGGATTGGATACACATGACCATATACTTTGGCTGGCACTGCCTTAAAAAAACCCTTGGAACTGGAGCAAGAATGTGAAGCCATTTATTACCAAACTGAAGAGAAAAGGGGTACTAAAAGGCACCTACGTACAAAAGTGAACTTATTAAAAAATAAAATAAAACAAAAGACTTTGGAATTTACTGGCAATTATAAATACCCAGAAAAAGATGTATTATTTACAAAATTATAAAAATGTCATTGTTGATTTTCTTCATAAAAACAAAATGACTGCTAATTTACAGTACTTTCTTCATTAAAGTTTTGCTTTGTTTTATTTTCTTGGTGAGGGCAGGTATAAATACCTAGAAAAATCTTAAGAGAATATGTTACCAGCAATCAGTTATTTGTGTTGTGAGAGCTTGGTCCTTGGGTCTCCCATGAAAGAGTTGTGTGGAGTTCCGATGCTCAGAGAAGGAAGACAGAGCCGGACAATAAGTAGCAAACAAAAGCAATTTCATTAAGTAAAGTAGGCAGAGTAAAGTACGCTGGAAGAAAGTTCAAGCGGGCTGCACTGAGAAGTTGGGTTGTGAGTTTTTATGGATCACAGTGTCTTTCTGTTTCTTCTGTTCCTCCTAACCGGAATAGTGCGAGTTCCCAGCTTCTGCCTCTGAGCCTCCTACTTCTGGCCCTGGCATGCACAGTGTGTGTCATAGATGAGAAGTCAGGCGCTTGCGCCCTGAGGATTTTGAGGGTAGGCACATGCTCAGTTAACTCATTTTGCCCTTACCAGTTGAGCACTCCCAGAGGAAGGTCACATAATGGTCATCTGCACTTAACGGACTCTGAAGGAGAACGGAGAGGTAAGGAAGGTATCAGTCGCCCCCGTCTGCTACATTGCCTGTCCACCTGGTTCTGACCTTGAGGGAAGGAAGGAGGCTCCAGAAGCCTGACAGATGCCTTGTTGTATATATTCTTCTACGGAGCTGGTCTCGGGGCCTTGTTAACCCTTCATTGTCCCTCTCCCTCTGGCTCATCTCTATTTACCTACCCTGTCAAATACATAGGTTAGCCAAGAGTTAGAGTTAGTCTACAGATACATTTTGTTAGGTCCATCTAGTAATACTTTAAATATATATCAATATATATTTATATATTATATATAGATATGCTTTATATTATATATATTTATATATGTTAATGTATACATGTTTTCATGAGCCTTCAGAAACCTGCCAGTTAAAATATTGTAAATGAATAATTGGGTCAGTAGGTGATAAAAAATGGTGGGGAGAGGATTCAAGATGGCATAGAAGGTAGAGGCTGTTCATGCCTCCTCTAGCAACTGCACCAAAGTTGTAACAAAACTACAGAGCAACCAGTATATGGAGTCACCAGAAGTCTAGCTGAACAGAAGTCTAACAACTGGGTCACCTCAAATAACAGGTCACCTTAAAATGGTCGAAGGCCCTACCCACTTTCATACTGCAGACACAGGCATTATCAATTTGGATATCACAGGTCACTCTGTCCAAGGGATTCTCCTAGACTTCGCCTCTCTCAACTTGAGGGCCCACTCAAACCGCTTCCAGTGATTTATTCCACCATACAAATGGGTTGTTGTGGCTCCTGCTGCAAATGTTCATAAAATCTCTCAAAGGCTTGCAAAAACCAGAAAAGGAGCATTTGACCTTGGTGTGCCCTGTACCTCTTGCCGAACCTTGCACCAGGAACAGCCGGCCTCAGTTTATGTCATCCCCTCGAGGCACCTATAAGCTCAATATGGGTGGCAGCCATATGTAAATTGCTTGATGACTTTTACCAGGTAGCCCTGGAGGTGCCCACTCTGCGGCTGAACTGAGCCTGCAACTGGACCCCCCATTTCTGTGCCAAGGGGCCCCACAGCACACCTACTTCATAAAACCACTGTACTGAGACTGGGAGACATAGGAGCCCTACCTAATACATAGAAACAGGCACAAAAAGCAGCCAAAATGGGGAGACAAAAAAGCATGTCCCCCATGCAAGAAAAAAACAGAGTTCCAGAAAAAGAATTCTCCAAAGTGGAGAGAAGGAATCCACCAGATGCAGAGTTCAAAACACTGGTTATAAAGATGCACAATGAAATTAAAGGAAGTGGAGATGAACTCAGTGAGAACTTTAACAAAGAGATAAAAATATAAAAAAGGAGAAGGAAAACAAAAGGGAGCCAGTCAGAAATGAAGAGTACAATAACTGAGAACAAGAGTATGCTAGAGGGAATCAACAGAATGGATGAAATAAAGTGACACAGAGAATTGGGTAGCAGAAGATACCCAATCAGAACAGCAACAAGAAAAAATAATATAAAAAAAATTAAGATAGTTTAAGAAGCCTCTGGGACAATGTCAAGGGTAATAATATTCACATCATAGAGGTATCTGAAGAAGAGAGAGCAAGGAATTGAAAAGCTTTTTGAAGAAATAATAATGGAAAACTTCTCTAACCTTGTGAGGGAAATGGATGTACAACCCCAGGAAGTTCAGGGAGTCCCAAAGCAGATGAACCCAAAGAGGTCCACACCAAGACACATCATAATTAAAATGTCAAAGGTTAAATTCAAAGAGAGAATCTTAAAAGCAGCAAGAGAAAAGCAATTAGTTATATACAAGAGAATGCCCATAAGACTGTCAGCAGATTTCTCAACAGAAACTTTACAGGCCAGAAGAGCTTGGCACAAAATATTTAAAGTGCTGAAAACCCAGGACATACAAACAAGATTACTTTACCCAGCAAAGTTATCATTTAGAATCAAAGGGCAGATAAAGAGTTTCCCAGGCAAGAAAAAGTTAAAGGAGTTCACCACCAAGCCAGTATTACAGAAAATGTTGAAGGGATTTCTTTAAGAAGAAGAAAAAAATAGGTAGCAAAAGTCTAAATAACGAATGGCAATAAGTACATATCTATCAATGAGTACTTCAAATGAAAAAGAATTAAATGCTCCAGTCAAAAGATGGGGTGGCTGAATAGATAATAAAATAAGACCCTACATATGCTGCCTACAAGAGACTCCCTTCAGATTAAAAGACACACAGAGACTAAAAGTAATGAGATGGAAAAAGCCATTTTGTGATGGACCTTGAGTGTATTGTGTTGAGTGGAATAAGTCTGACAGAGGAAGACAAATGCCATATGATTGCAAATATATGTGGAATCTAAAGAACAAAATAAACAAACAAACAAATAAACAGAAACAAACTCATAGATACAGAGAATATTTTAAGGGGTACCAGATGGGAGGGGGTCTCTGGAAAATGGGGAAGAGATTAAGAAGTACAAATTGGTAGCAAGGAATATAGCCAATAATATTGTAATAACTATGCATGAGCACTAGATTTATTGGGGTGATCACCTTGTGAGTTATATAGATGTCTAATCACTATGTTGTACACCTGAAACTAATATAGTATTGTACACAAACTGTAATTGAAATATAAAAAAATATTATTAATTTAAAAAAGAATGGTAAGAACTATGGATAAAATGGAACATTTTAAATAATTTCAAGAATAAATTATTACTAGCTGAACCAAACAAAATGCATCTTTAGAATAGATTCATTAAAAGCATCAAATATGTATCGGGTATAGTGTTATATGACCCATGTAACATAGGGAAGACGGATGGTGCTATTAGCTCTGGAGAGCTTATATTGATAATAGATGGAATTAGTCCAGGTAGAAATCTTAACTCGTGATTCTATTTAAAAGTCAAATTATGTGTGGGAATAAAAAGTAGATTCAGAATATGGGGCTAAGTCTTTAAGGAATTCAATGTTTTTCTCATTTCTCCTGATATCTGATAATAGAGTATGTGCCATCAAGAGGCCAAATCTTTAGCTTTGTGGAAGAATAGGAGTTGAATTATTGTTAATGCCATGTCCCAAAATAAAATTAAAAACCTCATTATTTGAAATTATGGAAGGTCTTCAGTAATCAATATAAAATGCAGATAATGTGAAGGAGGATCTTTGCCCAGGAGCATTTTCTAAGAGTCTTCAAAGAATATTTTCCCCATTATTTTTATATATTCAGCTATTTGTTGATAGAAAAATTTTTAAAAATTTATTTACTTAAACTAGTTTCATGTATACAGTACATTGGTTAGACATCTATATTGTTCATAAAATGATCCCCCCAACTGCTCCCTCCCTCCCCTGGCCCTCCACTTAAGCATCATATGTGACAGAAAAATTTTGACTATAGTATAGAACTGTTCCTAAATAGTGACATTTGATTAATCGGGTCTCATCAGTGTGGGTAGAGTAGTGGTATGGAAACTTTCTAGTCTGACTATAACTGGTAAGTAGAAGCTTCCTAGTATTTCTGCTATGGAATTTTCTACTTTCTGTTTTGACTCCAGGAATTAAATGCTGGACAACCCAAAAGACCTTGACGAAAAACTGTGAAGCAAAGTTTATCTTTAATTCATTTAAACAACATTTCTTTAACCATTTTTTTAAAGAGTATCTGTTATATGCCAAGCAAGGGATACATAGCCCTAATGCTAATGGATCTAATATTCTAATGAGGAAGTCAAATAAATAACTATAAATTTTGGTATGCATTGTGAAGGAAACAAATAAGGGAAAGAGATAAATGGGAAACATTCAAGCTAGGATCTAAAGATGAAAAGAAACTTGAGTTCAGAAAGATCTTAGTGGGCCCAAAAATCTGAGAAAGGCCAGTAAGGCCAGAGCTCTGTAACCTAGAGGGAGAGAAAGTAAGATGAGGCTAGGAAGAGAGCATTGGTATCTTCCTACTTGTGATTTCATCTCTCTCCCTTCCTTCTATGACCAAAAACAAAGTGCATGGTCATTCATTTATTTATTTGTTCAATATATAGGTATTATTCCAGGTGCTTAGAATATGGCAGAGAATCAAACAGACAAATTCTTTTTTAATTATCTCTTTCATTCTAGTAAACACCAGGACATTGATTTAATTTTTGTCTTTTTTACAATGTATAATATGAAAGTTCACTAAGTGGATGGAGAGAGATAAAATTAGGACAGGAGTTGAGAAAAGAAGAAAAAGTATTGATATAGGAGGTCAGGGAAGTTTTTATGATCAGGTGACTATGTCTTAGCCTTTCAAAATAAAAAAAAAAAGAAAAAAAAGAAAAAGCAAGTTAATTCAATGGCCAATAAGGTATTAGCTGAGTGCCTAAGATGTTGCCTACCCCTAGAGTATTTTATTCAATACTTGACACAGCAGATTCATTTATTCTTTAGTGATTGGATTGCAGACTAGGTGATAAATATGTGTAAGAATTGGAGGAAGACTCTTAGAGAAAGATAGGATTTGTGCTAAGCCTTTAAAGGAGGTGTTAAATTTTGACTGATTGACAAGGGAAAGAATGATATTTCAACCTAAAGGAATGACTTGAATAAAAGCCTAGAGGTTTTAAAATATTTAGCGTGCTTATTGCAGTAAGGTAAAGCAGATTGTGTTTGTTTTTTATTACTGTGAAAAGAAGAGTGCATAATTCTTAGTCTAGTCAGAAAAAACACAGCACTCTATATATTTTATAAAGAGGAAATTTAATGCAGAAGATTGGTTACATAGTAGATGAAAGAACCAAGAAGTCAAATAGAGGTGGTGAGGCAGCTCAAAGTTTAACAACAGCAGGAAGCTACCACCTCTCCTCTCCTAAGGTTGGAGGGACAGGGTGTTGTTACCAGGGCCTGGAATCTGGGATCATCTTGTGGCAGCAGGAATCACAGTAAGCCTGTCCTACAGGAGCTAGGTCTGTGAAGAAGATGTTCTATGTGAACTAGAAATAAAGAAGAGATTTAGTCAGTGTTAAAGATGGTGACCTGAAGCAGAGAGAGAACTATCCTGCTTTCTTTCAACTTCCTGCCTTCTAGTATTTGATCAGGACTCCCACTGGCCAATTCCACCAGAAGGTGAAGGACAAGGGAGCTTGGGAAATGTAGTTTCCTGGGATAGAGAGCAAAGCGGGAAGGGTAGGGTATGGATCTGAGAGCAAAGGGACAAATTGCCACCAAGAGAGTAAGGCGAGCCAAAAAAGGAAGGACAAGGCAGTTCTGATTATAGGAGATCGGTACTGAAAGGGAAAGGTAATTAGAAACAAACCGTAGTATCCTTTGGTGAGTTAAGGTGTTTGGGCTTTATTTTTTTAGCCACAGGGAGCCATAGCAGGATTTTTTAAAAAATTAATTTTGATGAGTTTTTAAATTATAAAAGCAGTATATATTCATTATAAAAATATTCTAACAGCACAGAAATGTGTAATATGAGTAAAAAGTAAAGTTTCTTGATTTCCTTTATGACCACCTCCCCTCCCATCTCACTCCCCAGAGTTTGGAGTACACCATGCAGACTCTCCAAGTATATACAAACACCACTACCATCACCACACACACACACACACACACACACACACACACACACACACACACGCTGCTATTTTTCTCTATATGTATAATATGACTCATTTATTACTTACGTATACATTTTATATACCCCTTATATGTATTTTAATATGTGTATGTTATATACAATAAATACATAAATGGAGCATATTCTGCATATTTATACCATTATTCAACTGTATAATGTTGGTTTCATATTAAACGTTTTCTTCTGTCATTTTTTTTCCCACTAAAAATACACCTTGGATATTTTCCATGTCAGTACATGCAATATGTACATCTACCTTTGGCTTTATTAATGGCTGTATATTAGTCTAGTATACAGAATTTATTTAACCAGTAATTTATTGATTGGCATTTAGACTGTTTCCAGTATATTGTTCTTATAAACACTGTTGCAATGAACATCTTTATATATAATATTATATTTTTGCCCAAGTATCTAGAAATAGAATTGCTGGATAAAAGAAAATGTACATTTATCATTGAAAATACATTATCAAATTGCCTTTCAAAACCAGTGCACCAAACTATGCCCTTTCTAGTAGTGAATCAAATTATTTCTCCCACACCTTCAACAATATGATTATTGCAAATAAAATGTTAGCTAATCTGACAGCTGCAGGGTGATATATAATTTATTAATATTTACATTTATTTTTATTAAAAATTAAATATTTTCCCTAAATTTATTAGTTATCTGTATGTCTTTTGTCCTTTTTCCTACTGAAAGATCAGCTCTTATTGATTTTTAAGAGCTCTTTGTGAAATTTAGTCCTTAGACTTTCATTTGTGTTGCAAATATTTCTCTGTGCTTGCTATTTGTCTTTTGATTTCATAAATTTTTTCTCAAACAAATAACAGAAATTTTTAATGCCTTCAGCATTTTTTCTTCATCTTAGAAAAAAATTCCCCAGTATTATAAACATTTATAGAAGTTTAGTGCTTGGTAAAAAAAGCATTTCAAATTATTGAAAAAAAGTATATTATTAAATTATTAGTAACTCTTTTTAAAACAACCTGGCAACTACTTGGAAAAATAAAATAAAATCTCTAACTCACCTCATATCAAATTCAAGGTTGGTTAAAGATTTAAATCTAAAGAATAAAAATAATAGAAGAAAATTATGTAAGAATATTTTTATAATGTTAAGGAGTTAGAACAATTTATATGTGCTTCTTTTTGTATGAATCTCATGTTATTTTACTTGCAATGGCTTTATTATTTTTATTTTCATACCTGATAGAGTTAGTCATCCCTGATTACTTTCATTTTTAGCTTGTTACTCATACATCATTAAACATGCATTCTTCCATGCATTCTTATGGAAAGTTTTTGAATAGAAGACAACTACTCAAAATAGTAATGATGTTGATGACAATACATTTATTCCATGTTTATAAAGTGCCAGACCCTGTTCTAAGTGCTTTAATATTATTGGTCAACTTAATCTCTGCTATTTTATAAATGCTTTCATTACCATTTCCATTATGGACTTGAGAAACTGAGAGAGTGAGTTACTTATCCACTTATCTTCTTAATATTTCTTAGTTTAAATTTCCAGGATAAGTTTTCATCAACTTTCCAGATAAGGACACGTCATAGGTCACTATCATAGCTATGGATTGGCTCCTGTGTTCATTCACCTATAGTCAGGTGAGGTCATAGTATCTTGGAACAAAGCAGAGCTCCGTAGCTGAGGCAGTAGTGGGAAAAGAACCAAAAGCTACCATATTCGGTAGCTCTCCTGAATTACACATGTGGGCAGTGCTTTACCTGTTTCCTTTAATGTCTGTTCTTGGGAAAGAATCCCATATCTACTTTGGGGTACTGAATATAAGAAAATGAACATCATTGAAACTTCTTGAGGGCAGAATAAGCCTGTCATTAGAGGCACAAGTGAATTCATATGAGATCAAGAATTTTTGTGATATCAGTATAACTAAAAAATATTTAATAAGTTCACTAGATTTGCTGGGCAGTCAAACTTACCAATGAGCTTTATCTGGCTAGCCTATCAAAAGACTAAATTTTTAGGTTTAGTAGTGGATGTGATATTAGGGTAAGTAGTTGAAGCATTTGATAAAATATAGTAGATATAACATATGCTGAAAATAGATGGTATTCACACCCTGAGAATAAAGTCTTTATTATCATCATATAAAATAAAATACTTTTCTATAACTCTGCCAAAGAGAAACCTCATTGTTTGCTTTAAGAGAACACTCCATTAATTTTGTAGTGTGGAAAGGGAGTTGGAATTTTACATTTGTCTGTGAAAGTCTCAAATATTTATGCATAACACTAGTGGATTTTTAGGTGTTAGTATTACATGTTTTTTTTGAGAGCTAAAGAAAAATTCAACTCTTGAGGGAATCTAAGAACGCTTGGATCTTTTAAGATCATTAGGAATTAAATAGTTTTCCAACAAAGTCTCTAGCTCACTTTTGAAAGTTTTCTCTGCTTTTTTGGCTTATTATTGTTCTTTCTTTCAAGATATAAATCTCCCATTGAAAAGAGATCTAAATGTTAGCATATTAGAGGGCTTGAATGTCGTTTTTACCAGGACAGCAAACTGGAGGAAATGATTTATAACAGAGAGTAGAAATCTTCATATTTGGGTGATTGCTTAATATTTCCACTTTATTCAGATTCTTAGGAACTACTGAAAATTAAACGTAGAAGGAAAGCTTTGGTAACTCATCGACTAAATACTGACGTTGATGAACAACACCTGTCATGCTCTCTCTCGTAGCTAAGTTATTTGTGCTCTTTATCCCCTTATTAGAGTCTAAAATCCTTGAGAGTTGTATCTAAGTAATCTTTTTAACCCCATGGTGTTTCAATTAGTATTCAGTAATCATTGTTCCAAAATGGAATTTTATTTAAAGACAAAAACTTCACTATTTTGAGGAAACTAGAATCCCATCAGCATAAAACTCAGAAAAATGCACAAAGTAAACACGACATGATCTGGGGAAAAGGCTGTCTTAATGTGATGAGCTCTTATTGCATTAAAGTAATATATGGTTGTTTCAGTATCCATTATTGAACTTTTCTAGATGAGAAATATCTCAGGCAGAACTCTCTAGGAGAGCTTTGGAAACAATCTAATATAAAGCATAACCTGAGGGCAGGCTACCATCTTACTATGCTGGGTAGAAGAGAGAAAAACAAAGAACAAATGAAAAGTCTCATATAGTTTTTACCTGACACTCTCCTCTCCTCTTTCTTCTTTCTATCTTCTTGGAGAGCTCTTCTCCCCTGAGAAAAGTTATCTTTGCAGCCCCTTTCCTCACATTATACAGTCACTGGTTTCAAATTCTCAGAAGGCTGTGATATTTTAAAATCTACTAATACTAAATTGCCTAAGGCATCAAGCAAAGAGAAATTAATAACCTTAAATTAAGACACTTAAAAGCACCTGTGGAAAGAAGAAAAGACCTTTTGGGCTTGGTAAAACTGTAAAATAGTAATCAGTATCATAACATTTTTTTTTTTTTAAAAATGATGGTATTGTGATTAGATAATACTTTTTTTTTGTATATGACTCATTTATCACACAGAAATCCATGAAATTGATTGGATCAGATAACTTCATTTAAAAAATAACAACAGGAAGAAACTAAAGCAGGGAGAGTGTAACTCATTTGTTCAGAATTACTTTTGTTTAAAATTAAGATGTGAGTTTTTTTTTTTTTACTCAGCATTTGCAATAAAGAACCAAGCCTGAGATGTGACCAGTAGAACAGAGGCATAATATATTATTACCAGAGTCTTAGTTTAAGAATAGAAAAAGAAGCATCCAGAAAAAATAGAAAACAGTAATTACTATCTTAATTTTTTTCTCTTCAAAAGAGATTAATCTTGCTTAAAATCTAACATGAGGTTGGTTTTAGGAAAGACTGTGCTTCTACAGAAATCTGTTGATTTCATGGAGTTGTTGTCAGAACTAAAATGGTTTTTTGAAGTACCTGATGGATGTTTCTTTCCTTAAGGGCCAAAAAAACAGAACAGATTTCTATCTGGTGTTATTACACAGAGGTTGTACCTAAAAGCAAGATAGATAAGCTGACTTAATAAATTCTTGTTGACTTCTGATATTAAGATTCAATGATAAGGGCATTGATATTACCTGCTATTGTCTCTGGTTTACCTTTTCTTAATATAAAAGTTTACTGAGATATAATTCATATAATTCATTTAAAGTGTGCAATGTTAGTACAGTTACAGAATTGTATAACCATTAGTATAATAAATTTTAGTACATTTTCATCACCTCAAAAATAAACCCATAATCATTAACAGTCACTACCCATTTCCTTCCACTTCATTACTGGCCTAGGTAACCACTAATCTACTTTCTGTCTCTATAGATTTGCCAGATCTGAACTTTTAATATAAATGAGATCACGCAATATGTGTCTATTGTGACTGGTCTCTTTCACATAAACTTAGCATAATGTTTTCAAAGTTCATTCATGTTGTAGCATATATCAGTACTTCCTTCTCTTTATTGATGAATGATATTTAATTGTGTACCACATTTTAATCCATTCATCAATTGATGGATCTTGTGTTGTTTCTAATTTTTGTTTATTATGAAATATGCTGCTATAAACATTTTATACAAGTTTTTATGTAGATATAGGTTTTCATTTATACTTAACAGTGGAATTACTGGATTATAAAGTAACTCGATGTTTAATCTTCTGAGGAACTGACAGATTGTTTTCCAAAGCGTCTGTACCATTTTACATTACCACTAGTAGTGTATGCGAGTTCTGTTTCTCCAGACCCTTGACAAGATTCATTTTTCTCTTTTTGATTATAGCGTCCTAGTGGGTAGTAAGTAGTATTTTATTGTACATTTGATTTATATTTCTCTGATGGCTAATGATGTTGAGCATCTTTTCATGTTTTTATCTATTATTTAATATTTTCTTTGGAGAAATATCTGTTTAGATCCTTTGTTCCTTTTTAAATTGGACTTTCAATTCTAGTCCATTGACCTATAGGTTCATTCTTATACCAGTACCACCTGGTCATGATTACTATACCTTTGTGCATATTACGTTTTGAAATCTGCGAAACATCCAACATTTTTTTAAAAATTGTTTTGGTTATTCTGGGTCCCTCGCATTTGCACATAAGAATCAGTTTGTCAATTTCTACAATAAAGGGCCAACAGGGATTTTGATGATGATTGTGTTGATTTAGTAGATCAATTTGAGTAATATTGCCCCTTTACTGATACTGTCTTCTGATCCATAAACATGAATTCTTCACCTTTTATTTAGATCTTTAATTTCTTTCAACAATGTTTTATAGTTTCAAAACATAAGTTTTTCACTTCTTTTGTTAAATTTATTTCTAAGTATTTTATCCTTTTGAATGTTACTGTAAATAAATTTTTCTTTAGTCCATTTCCAGATTGTTTATTAAAAATTTATAGACATATAATTAAATTTTGTATATTTGATTTACTTATACCTAAGGTAACACTTATGCTGGTAACAGAAAACAACTATAAGAAAACAACTATAAGAAATACTGTTTGTTCTAAATGGATAATGCTAGTGCAATAGAACATTATAGCCCAAGCAGTGGCTATGTTTTGTCCTGAGGACTGAAATATCTCATTGAAAAGCAGATGCATAATGCAAAGGTGCTTAAACATACCACAGATGGTTTTTGATGCTCAAGCATCCCTGAAATAGGTGAATAGCATTGTCTATTCCATATTGCACTTAATTTTTTCCAGCAATAGCTAATAATTAACTAACTACTGGCACCCCAATTCTCTTCCTTCAGGTCTAAATGCAGATGTCAATTCCCAGAAAGTCTTTCCTGACCCATCTATGTATGGTCGTCCTCCTGCATTTATTTGGTAACACATCACCTAATTTATTTTCTTAATCACACATTACAATCTGTAATCATCTCATTTGTTTACTGTCTCCACTATACAGAAAACCAGGACTTTCCCTATATTTGTCACTATAGAATCCCCAATGACTAATACATACTAATTTTTGGTGCACAAGTGAATAAATGATCTCCCGCTACAAAAATATAACCTAAACAACTACTAAACTTGTGAAGCAATAACAACTGACACTGACATCACACTTGTATATGCTTTTGATGTACAACCAAAGGAATTGTAGAGATATGAATATGATGGCTCAGAAAGACTCACTCATTAGCTAAATGCCTCAACTCCTTACATGAGTCTCAAAGTTGAGTTCGAAGTTGGCTTCCTACAAAAAGTAATCAGTTAGTACATACTATGAACCTTCAGAGTTGCCCTTCAATAGTTGTACTCCTGGATGTTAAATCTGCAAGTGTCCACAGTATACTTTGTGGCTGCCTCAGGAAAGTTCATGAGAAGATTTAAAAAAAAAAATCTGAGTACATTTAGATTCTAGTAATTCTAGTTGTCATAATAGCAGTCATTTGATAATATTTAGTCTAATTAATTAGACATGCCGAAATCTTTCATTTTGTTGGTAGTTTCTATATCTAGATCCGTGTAACTTCAAAACACTCTCAAGGCAATTTGGTAGAGACAAATATTATAAGAATCAAAATATGCTTTACATATTTCACTAAGATAAATAGAAAAATTTAAGGTAGCTCCATGATATTTGAGGGAAAAGGAAAGTAGCTTTCAGTTATGAATTATCAGTATATTTCACTTGGATTTGCAGAAACAGAGGATTGCAGTTAGAGGGCAGGGCCACTAACAAAATGATAAGCTTTTACTGAACTTTGTAGGCAAACTGATGGTAGTTCTTGCTTACATAAATACTATGTTAATTTGGATTGCTGGCTTTATTTTCCTTCTAAGAAGAGAAAAATTTAGGAAGGATATCAATCATTCATCAGTGATAAACCTTGGAAGAACTTGAACTCTGGTGTTTTAGAAAATTTGGAAAGCCAAGTTGATTTAAGAAAGTTTTCCTAAATACTATTTTATCCAGATTGATTAGAAAACATGATTTTTCTCTAAAAGAGAGGCAGGAAAAATATACACAAGAGATTTAATTACTCTGTCTCTGAAAGAATTCTGAATTCCAAAGATTTCACATGGTTCCTGGCATATAAATGTTTGAAAATCACATTGAAAGAGAAAAGGCATTATCTTGAAAGTAAATTGGGTACTTTCAGCCTTGACCTCATGTTGAGAATGACTTTAAGTGCAAATGGGAGCTGTTTGGAAGCCTAGCTTCATAAGGGACTCTGGAGTAAATGCCGTTCTGGCTAATATTTTTTTCGTCTGTCCAAGACTAGTCAATGTTACAGTTGTACTGCCTGTCCTAACCTAGTAAATACAGTAATGCATTTTCTTCTGTATCTTACAATAATACACTCTTTTCCTATGTGATTTTAGTGTAGGGAGGAGGCAAGAGAACTAAAAGTTAAATCCAGATATTTTCAGACTGCAATATGCTGATAAGCCCTATGGCCAGACCATGAGGAAACCTACAGAACAGAGGAAGATTTCTGCTGGGATTTCTAACAAACCACAAACCTATTCCTTCAAGGGAAAACAGGAAAATAGAGTCTTTAAGTTGAACCCTATGCAAAATAAAATCATTCACTCCCTATAGCTAAAACCATGGGGGGCACTTATGAATCAATGGCTGGAAACTGCCAGCAGACCTTTCATGCTACATAGTCTTATCTTTTCACACTACATACTCTTATCCTTTTACACTGTATGCCACCATAAGAGAAAAATGGGTAAATAAAGCCCTTAAGCTGTAATTCATAGAAACTAAGAATGGACTATAAACTGAATGTCTTGAACACTTGAGGTCTCTCTCACTGTCTTTGTCTCTCTGTCGTCCCTCTGAGTCTCTCTCAACTTCTCTCACTTTCTGCCTTTAGAGGAGACCATGCTCTGTCTATGGAGCATTACCCTTTCTCTAATAAACTTTCCTTTTGACTCTAAATTTGGAATGCATTTGAATTTTTTCCTATGTTCAGAAAATAACCTTTTTTTTTTCTCAGTGCAGGGCCACTTGAGAAATTTTCCTTGTCCTGCATCAGTTAGTTTGTTTTTCTTCTGCTCTATTGATGTTGGATATAGGGGAGGACCTTGAAACCAAGGTGTGAACTGAAGGCTTAAAATGTCAAGAATTTCTAAAGAAGAAATAATGTGGACCTCCCAAGAGAAGCATCCCTAAATTAAATGTTGAGGTGGGCTGATTTCTTCTTGATAACAACCCTGGTTGTTATGAATATGGGAAGGGGGCGGGGAAACAGGAAGAAGATTGTGAAGCAGTGCAGTGGAAGAGGGTGCTGCTTATATAAGCCTAGTGGTTCATAATATATCTCTTTAAGCCAGGTAGGGATCATTTTCAACTAGCTCTATGGTACTTTGGAAATTAAGGTATCAATAATTTTCTAAAATTCTGCAAACCTGATAGTTTTGTGTTCTTTGTATTATTTAGTTTTGTTTGGTAACCTTACCCAAAAACTTTATAAAATCACAGCAATCGAAAAAGATCTTGGAATTGCACCAAATGCTTTGCCTTCTTCCAGGTTATTTTAATTCTAATCAGAACACAAGTACACTGAGAATTCAGATTCAAATAACTAATAGTAATCAGAAACCCATATCCTCTTGTTCCCAGAGGAATCCTCATCACACATTCTGGTATGTACTATGAGACTTCCTCTACAACCTCTGATAGCCAAAACTTGCAAATGCTTCTAAAGATGGCAAAAGCTACCTGGGTATATTTTTCTCATGGAACAAGTCAGTAAAGAAAGAATTGATACTAAATAACCTTAAGCAAAATAAGGTTCATCACTTCTCCCAGAGCTATAGCTGAGGAGCCCTGGCCTTGACATTTTAATGAATGGCCTGGGGCAGGGAAGAATCCTCAGGCTGCAGCACTTGCTTCTTGAGAAGGTGTATGTGCAAGGTTCTTCAGAAAAGGTTTCCAGGGAAACCATATAACTTCTATTCTTTTTTCTTAAAGGTATTAAGCACTAAGTGTGCCTGCTAGCACTTGAAGTTATCTTTTGAAGGAACTGCTGAGGAAGAATATTTGCATGAAATACACCCACATAGCCAGAAATCATTTTCATGCTTCTTTCACTAAATGTCAGCTGCATGTTCAGCCGGGTAGAGCTAAATGACCTGGGTTCATTTATGGGGTCAAAGATAGGTACAAGTAACTTCACTTGGTTGAATTGCTTTTCTTCCCTGTTATTGTGATTGTTACTAATGAATGATAGTGTTGCTCAGATTGAGTAGTTGTGACTTACTGCATATATACTGTGTACATTAGACCATGTAGAAAATGTAAATATCATATATATATCTTTATATATATATATATATACACACTTTTTTAATATACAGAGAAATATTAGATAAAAAAAAATCAAGAAAACTTGGCAAAAGTCTTCTTATCCCTACATATCTCCATTAATAGACAAAGACTTTCAGAAACTTGGCCTCTTACCCTGCTCATGTTTCCCGTGTAGTGGGGGTAAATCCTGGCTGCGATGTTTTCACCATGTGACCCTGACTCCTTGATCAAAACTAACTAGACTTGAGTTGTGCACCTGACAGAGTAGAGCCAATCATAACCTTCAATGCAGTAAAGATGCTGGAGGTTTAAACTAGACTGTTGAGACAGCATAGGGACTTGAGCCCAGGATTAAAGGAATGTTGGATGGCCAGAAGGCAGGCAGAATAGGTTGACCACCAACCCACCATATCCTACACAAAAAATGCAGAAGTAGCTAATTATTATCTTTCTCTAAACCACTTACTTCTATACAGATGTTGAAACCACTATTTGCTTGTGCAATCGAGCAAGGTTTGGCTGCTATACAACCTTCCTGGGAAGGCAATAATGAGTCATCTGCCATCTTGTCCTCACGGCGCAGGCCCTAACATAGTTATCAGGTAAAGTGGCCTTAAGGGGAGCCTGCATATTTTCAAAAAGCTAACTTTTTGGTGCAAGCCCACTTGTTCCCCAGCTGATAAAAGCTGCCAAGCAAAGCCAGCCCAGTCAGTTGGGAGGATCTTCCTTTTCATTTTCTCTGTTCTGTCACTGTTGTGCTGCAGCATAAGCTTAATAAAATCTGTCTGGAAAATTTGCTGGGGTTTCTTCTATATTTCTATTTTGGTGGACCCAAGAAACGCAATGTCATAACACTGTCATCCCAGAGGACAGCTGAGAGTCAGCCCTGCTTAGTTCCTGCTCCACTAACAGGAGAAAAGTTGAGAAGTGAGAGGTTTAAGCGCACATAAGAGAAAGGTAAGGGGGAAGAGAGAGAGATTGGAAGGGCTTTTGATGTCTTTTTAGTTCCTTGTTCTTCATTTGGGAGGCTTCACTGTAGTTCTTGATCTAAGATTTTGTGAGATAGATTATATCCTTAAAACAAATCCCACTATGTTCTTAAGTTAGAGTGGTTTTCTGTTTCTTCCAACTGAAAGGCCCCTTATAAAACAACTAGTTTTACTAGAATCAGCTTTTACCATGTTTCTTTCCAAATAGTCTGGTTTTGTGGGTTTTTGATCTTGTCATTTCTGACCTGCTCAGGTGCTGTGGTAGATGTCCTTCTCATGGTACCACAAGAATGTTGACCTCCTGCACTGGCCATTTGAGCAGTAGGTATATGACTGTAGCCATGATCTTTGCAGAGAATGTTGGTTGGGTGATCCACACAGAAAAGCTGCTCCATAATCATGTGCTGAGTTCTGGTGGGATTGTCGGTGAGGTGTTTTATAGAAGTGACACTGAGCAGACTGACCAGAGGAGATTCAGAATTTTCTTGGGAGGGAGACTCCTAGGTTTGGGGACTTCTGAGTTCAGAATTATAGAATGGTAGATATGGAAGAAACCTTATGCAAAGTTCAGTTCCTACTTCTCTTTGTCCAGATAAGAATCATGAAGCCAAGTAGCTGCCAGGTTTGCTTTGGGGAGGAGCCAGGGATCCAAACTCCATTATAGTTTCTTCAACTCTATTCTGCCTCCAGCACTTTCTTAATGAAAGCAAGTTTTAGGTTCCTGTTTAAGGGAGGAAAATTGTTTTCTCTTCCCTTTTAAAGTCTCTGGCTGGGCCTAGGAATTAAATTTATATAGGACAGATTAACAAGAGAAAAGCATACATGTTTTATTATATTTTTACATGTACATGAGGACCTTCACAGGATAATAAAGACCCAAAGCAGTGATCAGTACACAAGTTTTAGACAAAGAGATGATACATTTTTGAAGAAATGAGAAGACAAAGGGGTTTGGGTTAGGGTTAGGGGCAGAAACTGTGTGGAAGTGAGTAGGAAATATGTGGAGGAGGGAAGCTAGTGGAAGAAGAGGGGTATTTTAGTATGTTTGTATGTTCGTACAAATCCATGCAGAATAAATCCAACCTTCTCTGCTCAGCTTCAAGACCTTTTATGATCTTGCCCATTTTAGCCTTTGCTTCCTCTCTTTTGCCACACAGCTAACACTACTGTTGTGGTGCTCTACTTGGTATATTTTGCCTCACCTTGCATTTTTATAGCTTATTGCCTTTATCTATGCCATGCTTACCCTCACTCCATCTAGAATGCTCTTACTCACACATTGAGGCTCTATTCCTCAATACAACAACCACATATTACCTTTAAGAAGTCTTTCTTGATCTCTTATTCAGAATAAACTTTTGCCACCTTTACATTTTCTTGACTCTTTTTTTATATCTCTATTATGGGTGCTTTGAAACCTGTCTTGCCTGTCTAGTCAAGAGGTCATCTTTATATCCCTGTCCCTACTCCCAAGACTAGAACAGAGCAGGTATCAGTAGATATGCTCCATCATGATTTTCTTCGATAGTCAAGTGTGAATGTGCTCATTCCCTCCACTAGATGGTGCTTATTTTTGTCCCCCAACTCACCAAGCAGGGCTGAGGGCCACACACACTGCAGACATTGAATAAAGTTCTGTTGAATAGAGTGGACTTGGCCTCACTTTGAAATGCTTCCACACTTTTTACAGTGATTTTTCATATAGGTTTTGGTGGTACTAAACCAGTTTTAACTACCATTTTCAGTGAAGGGCTATGATAGCTGTTCAGAGAGTGGCACTTCTGGGCCTGGGACTGGCTTCCCTTAAATGCTTCTTGTAGTTTCCATTTGATTTGATGATTGCTTTTGACCTCATATCTTTGAATAAACTAGAAGGTAAGAGGGAGAAAATGATAAGAAAAAGTAAGCTAGCCACTTTATTAAACATGGTTCAGTAGGAGATCCCTTCTCTTCTTGTCATCATCCCTACCATATGAGTGCCTACTGGGGTACTTAGACACAACTCTAAGATGTGTGAAAAAACAAGCTTACATGTAAAAGTGAAATTGTCTACATATGTATATAAAACACATATGGGCATTAGTTATATCTTTGTATTTATATATACATGTCAAACTTTTTAGTCTGAATTTCTCTGATGAGGCTGAATGAGCAGACTTTGTACACATGGATTATTCTCAGGTTAGTGGCTGCAGCTGCTGTTTAAATCCTGGTGATATTTTGTGACTTTGTTGCTTTTTGATTCAACTAACACTGATAAACAGTTACTCTTTGCCAGGCACTATCCTAAGTTCTTCTATGTATACTAATTACTTTGTCTTTTTTAATCTTCAAAACCACTCTGAAGTGTATTAGTTATCTAATGCCACATGACAAATTCACATCTTCAAGTAGTATTTCTCAAGCACAGATGGGTATATATTTTTAGCCTTTTTGTTGGTGTGACTTTACTTATGCACAGTCTATAGAAACTTGCTATGCAGTGTGGTCTAGGGACCAGCAGCTTCGGCTTCACCTGAAGCCTTGTTGGAAACGCAGAATCTCACATCCAATTCCAGACTATGGAATCAGAATCTGCGTCCCTGATGACTTGTGTGTGTGTTATAGTCTGAGAAATGCTTCTCCAGAAGCTCTCTTTATAAAGTTCTCCACTGACTTTAAGTGTACCTGTGCTCTTCTTTCTGTGGGTGCTGCTAGTTCTTTGGCCTTCTGGTACTGGAGAATGTTACATTCTAGCCATGCACTATTTCAAAACCAGAGGAAATGAAGCCTCTAAAATGGAGGCTTCTTACTGCCTGCAATCTTGTGTAAACAGCAATAAAGTAAGAACAATAATGCACCTCTCTCAATAATCTAAGACAGAATGGGAAACATTGGCATGGATCGTCATAGACAGCAGACCATTAAAAATGAAAGTTGGCATTTGGCTCTAGACCGAACTGCTGCAAATCTGTCCAGAAAGTGAGCCTTCCTGAATTATATCTTATTTGGGCAACATAGATGAATCTCAAAAGCATTATGCTATTTGAAAGAAGCCAAGCACAAAAGACCACATATTGTATGATTTCATTGATATGAAATTCCAGAAAAAATAAAACTAGAATGACAAAAAGTATTTCAGTGGAGAGGTGGGAGGGAATTAATTACAAAGAGGCATGAGAGAGCTTTTCAAAAGATGGAACTGTTTTATATCTTGACCATGGTGGTAGATATATAGGTGTATATATATATGTCAAAACTCATCATATTGTGCATTTAAAATGGTGAATTTTATGTAATGTAAATTAATTATTCTTAAAGCTGATTGGAAAAAGTACATAGGAGTTAGTAGCCTTGTCAACTGATTCTGGTTTCTCTACCTTTCCTGAAGCCCAATACCCAAAGACTAATTTGCATTGATTAGATAACCCATCAGAGAGGGATGCTATTTAAAAGATTTTCTTAGTATCTGATGTTGACATTGAGTAGAAATTATTTCTCCTTGAAGTCCTACTGGGAAGACAGCACACTTATAAAGTTGTTAAGATTTCCATCGTTTAAAGCGGAGGTCTCCTGAGCCATGGACCAGTATAAGTCTGTGACCTGTTAGAATTGGGGCTGTACAGCAGGAGGTGAGTGCCGGGAGAGGGAGAGAAGCTTCATCTGTATTTGCATCCATTCCCCAGAGCTAGCATCACCACCTCAGCTCCCTCTCAGATCATCAGGCATTAGATTCTCATAGAGGCTCCAGTCCCTGGTGCCAAAAAGGTTGGGGACCACTGATTTAAAGTATTCCTGAAAGTCATACCCGAAGGATGATGCTATTAAAGTTTTTGTTTTGGTTTCATGAGATTCTTCAGCCTTCCTTGAAAAGAAACATAGAAATGGTAGTTTTTATTTATTGAGCAATAACTCCAAGCCAGACAGTCTGCTTAAGGCTTCACTTGCATTATTTTATTTAATCTGCACCCCAATTCAGCAAATGAGGTTTACAGAGAAGAGAATTGAAACTTAGAGTTTTTCAAGTGACAGTACTTGACTTTGAGATAATCTAATGCTAATGCCATTCAACTACTCCCTTTTACTGCCTCACCTGTAACATCTGGCTTGGACTCTAAAATAAGATTATCCTCTTGTTCCTGGCTTCCAGTCTGTACTGCATCTATAGCCATACAAGCTTACTCTGCATTTCCACCACAATCTCTCAAGTCTCACTCCTTTAAATCTCAGTAAATTAAAGGATCCATCTGCCCACTAAAAGCCTTCAAAATGTCTTTTTCCACTGTGAACAATTATTGCCTAAGTAAAGAGTTGCTTTCAAAACGAGGAATTGTCTTTTCTGGTTTCCAGAACTATGAGTTGGAGAGAGCAGAGCCCAAAAGGGGTCAGGGATTTGGCAATGGTTTGTAGCCAGGGAACTTCCCCAGTGGAAACCTTCAGTAGTCACCGGGCCAGTTACTTTGCAGCACAGATGCTTGGTGATGAGGCAAAGAAATGGTGCAATGTGGGAGGTGCTAGGGACCAGTATGGCTTTGACCACCTAACACATCTGGTGACTGCAGGTGCTCTTCAGCCACAAACCTTTCTCATGGCTGGAAATGGTAGGCAAACTGCTGAGTGCATCTCTGCAGACACTAGGGTCCTATTTTAACTATGAAGTGTAATCAAACGAATTCTGAGTTTGATTCTCTTGAGTATAAAACTTCTCAGATGGCTGTTCCTGTGCTGTGAGATAAGAGAAATGCTGCTGAGGTGTTGTAAATGGATTCTAGGTTCCTTGGTGTGTTTCTGTCCCCATTACTTCCTCCAAGTCATATCCAGAAGTGCATTATGAATCCAGGCTCAGAGCCCAGTAGATCTCAAAAGGAAAAATTCTTACCAAAGCAGCAAGCAGTGAAATTTAATCTGCACTAATGAGTAAATGCTTAGAAAAAAATCTGACATTCATTAGAAGTGAAAATGAGGCAGTTTGTATCTCCAAAGGGGGTCTTAACTGTGTGCTAGATTGCTCAGCATGGCCACATGGGCTGTATGGGATGTATGATTTGTAGAGCTGAGAACTGGGCCAGGCAAGGTATCATTCACTGATGTGAACAGACAGCATCCCAGAAGGCCCTCCTTCTCCAAAGGCTTTGTCATCTTAGGGGATAGATCGGGCCAGCCTTAGATTATCACAATCTGATAGAGTCAGCAAAATAGGAAGCTTTGACATCGCCATTTTTATGCCAAAAAGTTCCAACAGCTTTGATGCCAGTGCTTGATAATTATTGACTTCACATGGTTATTTTTTGTTTGAGATACAAAATTTTCCGAGCTTTTAATGAGGCTTGGTGGAAGCTAAAGGATACGGTTATCATGCACACTGCATTTATTTCTCAAAATAAAAACTTATTTTTTTTTGTTAATAAATTCAAATAACAAAGAGTCAAGCTTCCCAAAACCCAAGAGAAAAAATAAATGCAAGGCAAAAAAAAAAAATCACTATTAAAAATTGTAATTGATTATTTAAAATTTCTTTAAAAAATTTTAATTATAGTTGACATTTAATATTCTTTTATATTAATTACAGGTATACAGCATAGTGGTTAGACATTTATATAATTTATGAAGTGATCACCCCGATTAATCTAGTACCCACCTGGTATTGTACATAGTTATTACAATATTATTGACTATATGCCTTATGCTGTACTTTACATTCCCATGACTATTTTGTAGCTACCAATCTGTACCAATCTGTACTTCTTAATCCCCTCACCTTTTTCATCCATCCCCCAAACTCACCTCTCATCAGACAACCATCAAAATTGTGTATATGCACCACAATTTCTTTATTCAATCTGCTATTGGTGGGCACATAAGTTGCTTTCATATCTTGGTTATTGTAAATAATGCTGCAGTGAACATAGGGATGCATATATATTTTGAATTAGTGTTTTGGTTTTCTTCGAATAAATACTCATAAGTAGAATTGCTGTGTCATATGTAGTTCTATTTTTAATTCTTTGAGGAACCTTCAAATTGTTTTTCATACTGGCTGCAATAAATTGCAATCTCACCAAGAGTTCCCTTTTCTTCACATCCTTTCCAAAACTAGTTTTTTTGATTTGTTGATAATGGCTATTCTGACAGGTGTGAAATGATGTCTCATTGTGGTTTTAATTTGCATTCTCTGATGATTAGTGATGCTGAGCATCTTTTTGTATGTTCATTGGCCATTGGAATGTCCTCTTTGAAGAAATGCCTATTCAAGTCTTTTGCCCATTTCTTAGTGTGTGTGTGTGTGTGTGTGTGTGTGTGTGTGTGTGTGTGTGTGTGTGTTTTGGTGTTGAGTTGTACAAGTTCTTTATAAATTTAGGATATTAACGTCTTTTCAGTTGTACCATTGATGAATACCTCTCATTTAATAGGTTGTCTTTTCATTTTGTTGGTTTCCTTTGCTGTGCAAAAATTTTAGTGTGATGTGGTCCTATTTGTTTATTTTTTCTTGTTTCCCTTGCCCAGGGAAATAGATCAGAAAAGATATTACAAAGAGCAACATTAGAGATTTTACTGTTTGTTTTCTTCTGGGAGTTTTATAGTTTCAAGACTTACTTTTAACTCCTTAATCCATTTTGAATTTATTCTTGTGTATTGTATAAGAATGTGGTCTAATTTAATTTTTTTGCATGTTTTTGCATGTTTCTATACAGTTTTAATGACACCATTTATTGAATAGACTATCTTTACTCCATTGTATATTCTTGCCTCCTTTATCATAGATTAATTGACCATGTAGGTATGAATTTATTTCTGGGCTCCCTGTTCTGTTTCATTGATCTATGTCTCTGTTTTTATGCCAGAACCATGCTGTTTTGATTATTATGGCCATGCAGTATAGTTTAATATCAGGTGGTATGATACTTTCAACTTTGTCTTTCTCAAGATTGCTCTGGGGTCTTTTACAATTCCATATACATTTTTAGATTATTTGTTCTAGTTCTGTGAAAAATCTCATTGGTATTTGATAGGGATTAAATCGAATCTATAGATTGCTTTGGGTACTATGGACATTTTAATGATGCTAATTCTTCCTATTCATGAGCACAGTATATGCTTCCATTTATTTGAATCTTCTTAAGTTTCTTTCTTCAATGTCTTATAATTTTCTAAGTACAAGTCTTTTACCTCCTTGGTTAAATGTATTCATAGACATTTTATATTTTGTTGATGTAATTGTAAAAGGGATCGTTTTCTTAATTTCTCTGATAGCTCGTTATTGGTGTGTAAAAATGCAACTGATTTCTGAATATTAATTTTATACCCTGCTACTTTACTAAATTCATTTATCAGTTCTCATAGTTTTCTGGTGGAATCTTTAGGATTCTCTATATATAGTATCATGTCATCTGCAAATAATGGTAGTTTTACACCTTCTTTTTCAAGTAAATGCATTTTATTTCTTTTTCTTATCTGATTGTTGTGGCTAGGATTTCCAATATTACATTGAATAAAAGTAGTGAAAGTGGATAATCTTGTCTTATTTCTGATCTTTTTCTTTTCAAATTAAGTTTATTGGGGTAACATTGGTTAATACAATTATATAATTTTCAGGAATACATTATAATTTGACATCTGTATATTCTATTGTGTTTACCACCCAAAGTCCAGTTTCCTTCAGCTACCATATATTTGATCTCCTTTACTCACTTCGCCCTCCCCATATCCTCCTATATATATGACCACCTTTTCTCACACTTTCCTCACCCACTACCCTCTGGCAACCACTAGTCTATTGTCCATGTCCACGAATCTCTGTTTGTTTGTCCTGTTCATTTGTTGCTCTTAGGTTTATATCCTACATATAAGTGATATCATGTGATTTTCAACTTTATTGCTAAGCATGATTATCTCAAGGTCCATCCATGTTGTTACAAATGGTAGTATTTCATATCTTCTTATGGCTGAGGAATGTTTCATTGTATATATGTACCACAGCTTCTTTAGCCAATCACCTATCATAGGATACTTTGGTTGCTTCCATGTTCTGGCCACTGTGAATAATGCTGTTACGAACATCAGTGTGCAAATATCTTTGTATATGAGTTTTCAAGTCTTTTGGGTAAATACCCAGTAGAGGGATTGCTAGATCATATGGTAGATCAATTCTTAGTTTTTTGAGGAACCTCCATACTGTTTTCTACAGTGGCTGTACCAATTTGCTGTCCCACCAGTAGTATATGATGGTTCCTTTTTCTCTACAACTTCTCCAACACTTGTTATTACTTGTCCTGTTGATAATAGCATTTTAACAGGTATAAGGTGATATCTCATTGTGGTTTTGATTTGTATTTCCCAAATAGCTAGCGATGTTGAGCATTTTTTTCATATATTTGTTGGCCATTTGTTTATCCTCTAAGGAGGAGTGTCTGTTCAGGTCCTCTGCTCATTTTTTTTTTTGATTGAATCATTTTTTTTGTTGTTGTGCTATTGAGTGTATGAGTTTTTTGAATATTTTGGATCTTAGGCCCTTAACAGAAGCATTGCTTGCTGATACATTTTCCCATTTGGATGGCTGTCTCTTTACCTTGTTGATGATTTCTTTTGCTGAGCAGAAGCTTTTTAGTTTGATGTAGTCCCATTCATTTATTTTAACATTTAATTCCCTTGCTTTTGAGGTCTAATTTATAAAATCCTCTTTAAGTCCAAGGCCCTTGAGTTTCATTCCTATGTTTCTTAAGCATTTTATTGTTTCAGGTCTTATATTCAGGTCCTTAATTCATTTTGAGTTAATTTTGGTGTGTGGTGATAGACAACAGTCTAGTTTCATTCTTATACAGGTGGCTTTCCAGTTTTTCCAGCACCAAAAGAAAGGCTTTCCTTTTTCCACTGTATATTTTTGTTTTTTTTTTGTCGAAAATTATTTGCCCATATAAATATGGGTTTACTTCTGCACTCTTGATTCTGTTCCACTGGTCCTTGTGTTGGTTTTGTTGCCAATACCATGGTGTTTTGATTACTGTCATTTTGTAGTATAATTTGAAGTTGGGCAGAGTGATGCCTCCAGCCTCATTCTTTTTCTCAGGATGGCTTTGGCAATCCAGGGTCTTTTGTGCTTCCATACAAATCTGATGATTTTTTGTTCTATTTTTTTTTTAAATGTCAATGAGATTTTGATGGGTATTGCATTAAATCTGTATAATGTTTTAGATGATAAGGTCATTTTAACTATGTTGATTCTTCTAATCCAAGAACATGGAATATCTTTCCATTTGTTTGTATTTTCTATTTTCTTTAATAGGGTCTTATAGTTTTCATTATACAGGTCCTTCACATGTTTCATTAAATTTATTCCTAGGTATTTTATTCTTTTTGGTACAATTGCAAAAGGAATATTTTTCTACTTTTTTTCCTGACACTTCATTATTAGAGTATAGGAACGCTATGGATTTTTGACCATTGATTTTGTATCCAGAGACTTTACTGTATTTGCTTACTGTTTCTAGTAGTGTTTTCTTGTCTGATTGCACTTGTTATGACATCCAATGTAATATCAAATAAGAGTGATGATAATGGGCAGCTTTCCCTTGTTCCTGATATTAGAGGGAAGGTTTTTAGTTTTTCACCATTAAGTATAATGTTGGCTTAGGATTTGTCATATTTGGTCTTTATCATGTTAAGGTACTTTTCTTCTATACCAATTTTATGAAGTGTTTTGATCATAAATGGATGCTATATCTTATCGAAGGCTTTTTCTGCATCTATTGATATGATCATATGATTCTTATTTTTTAATTTGTTTATGTGGTGTATCACATTAATCGATTTGCATATGTTGAACCATCCCTGTGTCCCTGGGAGAAAGCCCACTTGATGGTGGTGTATAATCTTTTTAACACGTTGCTGTATTTGGTTTACTAGTTATCTTATTTAGGATTTTTGCATTTGTGTTCATGAGAGAGATTGGTCTGTAGTTTTCTTCTTTTGTGGTATCTTTCCCAGGTTTTAGTGTCAAAGTAATATTGGCTTCATCAAATGTGTTGGGAAGTATTGACTTTTTTTTGATTTTTTGGAAGAGTTTGAGAGCATAGCTATTAAATCTTCTTTGAATGTTTGGTAGAATTCACCAGTAAAGCCATCTAGTCCCAGATTTTTATTTTTTGGTAGGTTTTTGATTAATTCTTCAATTTCCGTACTGCTAATCGGTCTATTTAGATTTTCCAGGTCTTCTTGATTCAGTCTAGAAAGATTGTATTTTTCTAAGTACTGGTTCATTTCTTCTATGTTATTAAATTTGGTGTTATATACTTTTTAATAGTATTCTTGTATGATCCTTTGTATTTCTGTGATGTCAGTCATAATTTCCTCTCTTTCATCCCTGATTTTGTTTATTTGTATTCTTTCTCTTTTTCCTTTAGTAAGTCTAGCCATGGGTTTGTTAATTTTATTAACCTTCTCAAAGAACCAGCTCTTTCTAGATTTTATTTTTTCTATTAGTTTATCTATCTATCTATCTATCTATCTATCTATCTATCTATCTATTTATTTATTTTTTGGTTTTCGATTTCGTTTATTTCTGCTCTAATTTTGATGATTTCTTTCCTTCTGCTGACTTTAGGCTTTATTTGTTCTTCCTTTTCTAGTTTTTTTTTTTTTTTTTAAGATGAAGTGTTAGGTTGTTTATTTGGATCATTCTTGTTTTTGGAGATAGGTCTGTAATGATCTGAACTTTCCTCATATGACAGCTTTTGCCATGTCCCAGAGGTTTTGATATGTTGCACTGTCATTATCATTCATTTCTATGTATCTCTTGATCTCTCTTTTGGTTTTCTTCTCTGACCCAGTTATTCTTCAGTAGCATATTGTTTAATCTCTTTGTGGTTCTTCTTAATTTTTTTGCAGTTTATCTCTAGTTTCAGAAAGTTATGATCAGAGAATATGGTTGGTATGATTTCAGTCCTCTTATATTTGTTGAGGCTATCTCTGTGTCCCAGTATGTGGTCGATTCTTGAGAATATTCCATGTGCACTCGAGAAGAATGTCTAAGCAGGTGTTTTGTGATGAAAGGCTCTTTATATGTCAAATATGTCATTTAAGGATGTTATTTCCTTATTGATTTTCTGTTTAGATGATCTGTCCATCTCCGACAGTGAGGTATTTAGTTCCCCTACTACAACAGTGTTTTGGTCTGTTTCTCCCTTTAGTTCTATTAGTAATTGCTTTACATATTTTGGAGTTCCTTGATTGGGAGCATAGATATTAATAAGTGGTATGTCTTCTTAGTGCATGATTCCCTTTATCATTATGAAGTGTCCCTCAGTATCTTTCTTTACCTTTCATTTTGAAGTCTATTTCATCTGACAATAGTACTGCTACTACTGCTTTTCTCTGAATGCCATTTGCTTGAAATATCATTTTCTACCCTTTCATTTTTAGTCTATATTTGTTTTTGGAGTTGAAATTTGATTTTGTTTTGTGATTCATTCTGTAACTCTGTTCGTTTTTATTGGTGAGTTCAGTCTATTTACATTTAGGGTGATTATATTGAAATATGAGGTCTTCTTATAGCCATTTTATCTTTTGCTTTCTGGTAGCTCAGTGTTTCCATTGCTTCTTCATCCTTGTCTTTCTGTTTTGATTATTTTAGTTGCCTCTGGTTCTTCTTGTTTTATGTTATATACTTCAGCTCTGAATCTTTGGTGTGTGGTTACCATTACGAATATGTAAAAGATACACACACACACACACACACACACACACACACACACACACACACACATACAGGCGTTCATTTACTTCTGCACATGTGTTATCTCCATTCCTCTTTGCAAATTTGGATCTTTGAATCCTCCCCTTTTTAGTTTTTGTTATTGCAACTTGTCCTTATGTATACTGAACGTTCATTACTATCTTGCTATAGCAATTTCTTTCTTATTATTTAAGGTTATAATGCCTTATTCTTGGTAAAGGTTGGACTTTTTTGCTTCTATTTGCCTGATAGTCACTTTACTCCTAATTTTTTGTTGTTGTTGTCATTTTCTTTTAGGTAAGCTGACCCCTTTCAGTATTTTCTGTAGTACAGGACTTGTAGTGAAGAACTCCCTCAATTTTTGTATGTCTGGAAAGGTCTTAATTTCTCCTTTATATCTAAAGGAGAGCTTAGTTGGGTACATTATTCTAGTCTGGTAGTTTCTTTCACTTAATAGTTTAAATATTTGATTCCATTCCTTTCTGGTTTGTAAGGTTTGTGCTGAGAAGTCTGAGGATAGTCTAATGGATTTTTCTTTATAAGTTACCATTTTCTTCTCCCTGGCTGCCCTGAGAAGTCTATCTTCATCACTGATTTTTGATAACTTTAATACAGTGTGTCTTGGTGAAGACCTTTTTGGGTTGAGATAATTGGGTGATCTTTTGACTTCTTGAATTCCAAGCTCCAGTTTATTCTTTAGATTTGGGAAATTTTCATCAGTGATTTGTCTGAAAATGCTTTCTAGTCCCTGCTCATTTTCCTCACCTTTGATAATGCCCATTATTTGTATGTTTCCTCTCTTGATGATATCAGCTAGTTCTTAAATTTATCTCATTATTTGGTTTCTCTCTTCTTCTAATTTATTTCTAGATTTCTGTCATTGATATCACTGATCCTTTCCTCCACTTGGTCAACCTTATTTGCCAAACTTGCTATTTTACTTTTCAACTCTTGCAGTGTGTATTTTTATTTCTATAAGTTCTATTTTTTTTGTTTGAGGGTTTCAATCTCCTTGCTCTGCTCATATAGGTGTTTTTTCAGTTCCTGAAATTGTTGATATGATTTGTTTTGAAACTCAGTAAGTTTTTTTGGAAGTACCATCCTGAATTCTCTGTCATTTAAATTGCATGTTTCTATGTCTGTAAGCTTATTTTCTGGAGACTTTTCTCTTTTTTTTTTTCTGAGATGGCTTGTCACCTTGGTTGTTCATGGTGTTTAATGGACTATTTCTCCACCTGGGAATTAATAGAAATGTATTCTACTGTTTTTCCAGAAAGAAGATTTATTATATAAAGGTCTCTCTTTAGCCTGCTGCAAAGAACAAGCTTTTCTTTTGATTTCCAGTAGGTGGTGTCTAAGCAAGCCCCTTGGATCCCTGCTTCATATAAAGCTTAAATAATGCCTTTAAAATTTTTTTTGTAGATATGTAATCATGCTTGATACCCTCAGTTTCAGTCTCTGTTAGTGTCAGCGACAGTCTTGGCAGCATTTGCTCAAATTCCCTTGGGCTCTGCTGTGATCGGTCTCGGAGGGTATGAGGGGAGCAGCCCCCTGGGTTGGTAGTTGGGCGCTGCAGCTCAGCCTCGGTTTTGCAACCAGCTAGAAACAATTAACTATTGTTCCTCTGCCATCTACTTCTCTGCTTTCTGCCCTGATGACTGGGCCCTGCCACTGGCTGCATGGAACTCACAACTCTCCCAGGCAGGGCTGTTCAGGGAACTCACTACACCTTTCCCCTCCTTCTCCTCCTACAGGGAACTCCGGTGGTTGCAAGAGGCAGCTTCTTTATTTCTCTCAGTCCACTGCCCAATACCCTGGGTTCTAACCTGTGGTAGCTCTTATGCTCAGATCCCATGCACAGATGTGCTGGTGTGCAGTTTGGGTGTTTTTTTTTTTTGTTGTTGAGTTTTAGATGTTCAGATTATTGTTGTTGCAAGGGGAGAGATCTGGAGATATCTCTTACTCTGTCATGTTTCTTCATACCTTGTTTCTGATCTTAAGAAAAATGATATGATATTAGCTGTGGGCTTGTCATATTTGGCCTTTATTATGTTAAGATATGTCCCCCACTTTGCTGAGTTTATATCATAAATAAATGCTGAATTATTTTTCAAATACTTTTCTGCATCTTCATTTTGTTTACATGGTGTATCACCTTAACTAATTTGTGGATTTGAACCAAACTTGCCTCCCAGGAATAAATCTCACTTGATCCTGTATATGATCTTTTTAATATATTGCTGAATTTGGTTTGGCAATATTTTGTTGAGGATTTTTGTATTTATGTTTATGAGAGATATCACCTTGTAATTTTCTTTTCTTTTCTTTTTTTTTTTTTGGTAATGTCTTTGTCTGGTTTTGGAATTAGGGTAATGATGGTCTCATAAAATGAGCTTGGGAGATTTCCCTCTTCTTGAATTTTTTGAATAAGTTTGAGAAGAATGAGTGTTAATTCTTTGAATGTTTGGTAAAAGTCACCTGTGAAGCCATCTAGTCTAGAATTTTTGTTTTTTGGTAGTTTTTTGATTACTGATTCAATTTTATTAATAGAAATCGATATGTTCAGATTTTCTATTTCTTTTTGATTCAGTCTTGGAAGATCATATGTTTCTAAGAATTTATTCATTTTTCCAGATTGTCTAACTTGTTGGCATGTAAGTTTTCATAATATTTTCTAATCATCTTTAGTATTTCTCTGGTGTCTGTTGTTGCTTCTCCTCTTTCATTTCTGTCTTTATTTATTTGATGCTTCTCTTTTTTCTTGATGAGTCTGGTTAAATTTTTATCAATTTTGTTTATCTTTTCAAAGCTCTTGGTTTCATTGATCTTTTAGTTTCATTGATCTTTTGTAGTGTTTTTTAGACTCTATTTTGCTTATTTCTCCTCTGATAGTTATTATTTCCTTCTTTCTACTCACTTTGGGTCTTGTTGTTCTTTTTCTAGTTTCTTTAAGTGTAAGATTAGGTTTTTTATTTGAGATTTGTTTGTTTGTTTGTTTTTTGAGGTAGGTATGCATTGCTATGAATTTCCCCGTTAAGACAGCTTTCATTGCATCCCATATATTTTGAGTTGTTGTGTTGTCATTTTCATTTCCCTCAAGGTATATTTTGATTTCTTCCTAGATCTCATTGTTAACCCAGTCATTATTTAGCCTCCATGTGTTTGTATGTTTTTTGTTTTTTGTTTCTTGTAATTGATTTCTAGTTTTATACCATTGTGGTTAAAGAAGATACTTGATGTGATTTCAGTTTTCTTAAATTTATTAAAATTTGTGGCCTAACATGTGGTCTATCTTGGAAAATATTCCATGTGCATTTAAAAAAAATGTATATTATGCTGCTTTGGGGTAAAATGCTCTAAAATATCAATTAAATACATCTGGTTTAATGTGTCACTTAAGGCTGCTGTTTTCTTGTTGATTTTCTGTCTGGAAGTACTATCCATTGATGTCAGTGGAGTGTTAAAGCTCCTTGCTATGACTGTATTACTGTCTATCTCTCTCTTTATTTCCATCCATATTTACTTTATATATTTAGGTGCACCTCTATTGGGTACATGTTTGCAGGAGTTATATCCTCTTGTTGGATTGATCCCTTTATCTTTATAAAATATCCTTCTTTTTCTTTTTATTATAGCCTTTGTTTTAAAGTCTACTTTGTCTATATAAGTATTGCTATCCCAGATTTTTTTCTTTACTGTTTGCATGAAATATCTTTTTCCATTCCTTTACTTTCAGTCTGTGTGTGTCTTTCAATCTGAAGTGGGTCACTTATAGACAGCTTATATATGGGTCTAGTTTTTTTTATCCATTCAGCAACCCTACGTCTTCATTAGAGCACTTAATCTATTTACATTTAAAGTAATTATTGATAGGTATGTAGTTATTGCCATTTTATTATTCATATTTATGGGGTTTGTCCCTCCTTTTTAAAGAAGTGCTTTTAACATTTTTGTAATACTAGTTTGGTGTTGATAAACTCCTTTAGCTTTTTCTTGTCTGGGAATAAACTAAAATTTATCTTGGGAATGACTATAACATAATACTGTTCTGTAATAACCTTTTTTTGGTCTTCAGTAGGTCACATATGATTGTCAATACATTCTGATTGACCTTATCTCTTCAAGGGTTTACTGCAGTCCATTGTATGGATGTGATTTAATTAACCAGTCTCATATTAGAGGATTTTAAGGCTATTCCCAAGTTTGGTTATCACAAAGAATGTTGGTAACTATTTTTGCCTATAAGTCTTTGCACACTTGCCCAATAATCTCTGAAAGATAAATTCTAGGATGTGGACTTCCCAGGTCAGAAAACAAATAATTTCTTCATTTTGATAAAATTTGACAAAATGCCATGCATAAATTTACCAACTTGTTTTGCTTTCAACAGTATGATAGAATGTTCTTTCTCTCAAATTACCACTAACTCTGAACATTATCAATATTTTCTAATCTGATGGTAAAAAGAACTTAAGTTATTTAATTTGCATTTGTTTACTCAATAGAGATTTGGGGTCTGCTGTCATATACTTATTGGCCATATGTATTTTTTGTGGGATATTAATAATTTCTGATGAAATATTTATATTTTCTTGTTGATTTATTAGAGTTTTTTGTAGATTAAAAATATTAGCACTTTATCTTTTTTGAATGCAATTAAATTTTTTGGTAAAGCAGAAAATATCAAATAGGTTAACTTACATAAACTCTATGACCCCCCAGCCCCAACAAAACCCGAAAAAACTTTTGGTTATTGCTACTATATTAGTTTCCTAGAGATATCATAACAAAGTATCACAAACCAAGTAGCCTAAAACAAGGAAAATGTATTCTCTCACCTTTCTGGAGGTTAGAAATCTGAAATCAAGGTGTTGGCAGGACTATGTTCCTTTGGAAACTTCTAGGGGAGGGTCCTTCCTTTCCTGTTTCAGCTTCTGGTAGTCCCAGGTGTTCCTTGGCTTATAAACACAGTATTGTGTCTCTGCCTACATCACATGGCATTCTCCCTCATCTTCTGTTAAGTATACCAGTCATACTGGATTAGGGCTCGCCATCATGACTTCATCTTAATTTGATTATAGGTATACCACAGAGATATTATGTATTATGGGTTCATTTCCAGATCTCTGCTATAAAATGAGTATCCTAATAAAGTGAGTCAATTTTTTTTTTTTTTTTTTTTGCTCATGGAGGATCTTCAATTTGCAAAAAAATGCAACATCTTGAAGTGCAATAAAATGTGGTATGTCTGTACATCTATAGAATTTATTTCCAAATAAGATTCCATTCACAGATACCATGGGTTAGGAATTCAACATATCTTTTGGTGGGACATAATTCAACCCACAACACCTTCCATTATGAAGTGTCTGCTATCACCAGCAATTTATACTCTTTCATGACTATGACTGGGTCAGTCTTGTTTTGTATTCTATCTCCAGCATTTAACCTAGTGCCTGGTAGGCAGTGGGTTCTCAATAAAGATTTCTTACAAGAAAGAATTCGAATTTCAGGTGTATCTGGACTTTCAGTCATTAAAAGATGTATACTAGATAACAAAAGACATCAGATTCTTTCTTTATTTAAATTTATATTTAACAATTTATAATTAATATATAAATGCAAATGGGAAATACAAATGCAAGAGGGAATGTCTCAGCTCTCTGAATGGGTCAAGGTGTGTGCTTTAGATTCCTCAGCATCTACCCTTAAGATGATTCTGAGAATACACAAATATCCTCCTGAACTGGTACCAAAATTATTTACTAGAATTAATAGGTTGCATTAAATAGAAAACAAGAGAGCAGAATCTTTAAAAATCTAAATTTATTTTATTTTTTCTTCATATCGTAAAATATAATTGACAATTTATTTCATAATCATTGCAAATAGAACCTGGCTTACCAAATAAAGGCCAGAATTTGCTCCAGAAATTTCCTTAATTATTTTTGGACTTATTTCAAAAATAATTAATTTCCAATTATATAGGACTAATAGCCTCCAAATTATACTGCAGAATTCCTGTATCTAATCTTTTTTTTTCCCAAAAAGAAAAATTCCTCTCCTGTAAATGATGTATTTAATAAAGTTAATTTTAAAAATTTAAGTACCTTCTCTAAGACTTGATATATTTTATCTCTAATAACTCCACTTTCCTCTACTTTCACCAAAGTATCACCAGTCAAATACAGTCATATGGTACAAGGTTTAAAATATCTGCCTTGCTTTACTTTTACTGGCCATAGTTCCCATCCAAAAGCAATGGGCCTAATACACAGCCACAAAAATTAGATAATTTGTAGCAACATTTTAATCTGGGCACTTTATCTGCACTGATACAGACATTGTCTAAATGTAAAACTGAGCACCAAAGCCATTATTCAGATACTCTCAGAGCTTCATGGGCTTGTGACCTGTGCAGTGATCCATGCTCAAAAAGCCCTTGTGTTTAGTTTAACATTCTCCTGTTGCTGTCTTGAATTTCTTAATAATTTTTGAATAATAGTCCTGGCATTTTTTGTTTTGTACTGGGCTCTGAAAATTATGTAGCTAGTTCTAAATACACGTAAAAGCTGCTTTGAACTGAATCATCTGACCTGTGATCTCTGTTTCATTTGGCAAAGAAGACAGACTTGTGAGTAGTTTCTCAGCATTTCCTCTCAATAGCTAGTGACCCTAGTTCTAGAACATTTTCAAAGATAAAAATTGTGGGTCATATTATTCTCTGGGAACAATGAAGGAAAGAAGCACACAAAGGTGTTTTTTGTTCATCTGCAAGTCTATAGAGTTAAAATTATACCTTCATTGGAATATAGATAAGTCAAGCCCAATGTGATACACACACACACACACACACACACACACACACACACACACACACGTATGTATATTACCAAATAAAGCAGTGTATGTATATATGTGATATATACACACATATATCAATCAGCATAATGAAAGAAGTTATTCATTTGAAGGGCAAATTTGTATGCATGTATAACAATAAACTAAATATAAATACATTCCTCTGTAATTCTTCTATCATTAATATAATTATTTGAGCAATTCAAATAAAAAGTGGAATCTATGCAAGGTCTGAACTTAGCTATTTTTTATAAGAAAAAAGAAAACACTTTTTTTCTGAATTGGAAAGCATCATTTCTTCTGTTTTTCAAAAGAATAATAGAATATAGTTGGTCTAAAAATACCATAAAATGTCCATGTTCCATTACCACAGAGGAACAAACATTTCACTATAGAGCATGTTCCTTTTAGAGGGGGATAGAATGTGAATTTAAAAGATGATTTGTCAAGGAAGAGGAGTTCTTTCTAGATAACTTATGAGCTGAGGGAAAGGCTTAGTGGGCAAGGAAACAGTGCTACCTGACACCCTTAAAGACCATGCAGGGCTTTTGATTCTCTAGTCAGAGTCGTCCAGATTATGTAAAAAACACTGATGTCTGATTCTCATCCCAAACTAATTAAGTTATAACCTGAAGTTGGTACTCAGGAAGGGTATTTTTAAGTGTCCTGGTGATTCTCATTTGCAGTCAGGATTAAGAACCACTGGGCTTTTGCATACACAAAAAGAAAGGTTTAGGCTACATTAAAGTCAAACAGATATCTATTTAGACATTTAAAATTTAATATATATTTATATCTGATATACTTAAACATTGACACTGTGAACAGTGTTATTCCCATGTAAAGTATTAACTATAGGTAATTTGAAAATTTTTTATAAATAATTTAACAATCTTTCACTAAGGCTAGTTAAACAATACTTCCAATAAATAGCAAAACATTTAAGTGATGAAAATAAATTAAAAAAATGTTTCAATTATTCTTAGGAAATCTGAAGAATGTGTCAAAATTTAAAAGCCCTTAAAACTGAAAGATGAATAGGGAAAGTAGTATTCTTCCTAACCTGGAGTACTTTTTAGATATCAAATATCTTCTTTCATGAAAGCAGAAAGAAAAGATGCTCAGACTAAAATTTAAAATTAACACATTTGGAAACAAATCCGTAATTTCTGGAATGTCTCCTTTAATAATATACTTAACACACACACACACACACTCCTCCTTTATAAACAAGTGCCTACAATTCTAGTAACCCTAGAGAAAAAATTCTTTTTCAATTAATTTTTGAATCTAGGGTAAAGGAGTTCTTAAAGTTTACACAACTCTGGATAAAGAGTTGTAGGAGGGTGGCAATTGAGGAAGAAGGTAGGCAGGGGAAAAAAGGAGAGAGGAAAATATAAAGGCAAAAAAAAATATGAGTCCCTTTAGTTACTTTATTTTCATTCTGGAGAAGGCTGTAATAGTTGTATTTGATAATTCACTATATGGTCAGAGTGAAGACAAATGGTCTCATCTTTATTTTTCCTATTCTTAATCTTGGAACCAGACCAACAGAGAAGAGACAGGGTACAAAGATTCAGATTTTCCATTTTGTGTTTGTGTGTCTCAGTTGTACACTGTAAAAGAACCTAATTGCAAAAGACACTGGAAAGACTAAATCTCTTTCCTTGCTTTTAGCACATCACTAACATCTGCAGACACCGACGGAATATTTGGAAATATCGTTTAAGGAATGAGACAAAGGTTACAATAATTATGTCTTTTTCTGTAAAGAGCTTGATGATGAACACAAGGATAACCAAAATTGAGAGTAAATCCAGATAAATATAGATGTCACCAATTGTTTTTAAAATTTTCCAGGACTCAATAAGATAGTCAAAACATCAGGTACAATGAGAAAGTGATTTATCTGTATAAACTTAGAATATTTTCCAAAATCAGTGACACAAATGAAAAAAAAATACTGCAAATAGGCCTACAACTAAATTAATCAGACATGCCAATATTTTTCTCTAGTAAAGAGTTCAGCTAGGAAAAGAACTATATTTCTGAAGTGCCAGGTTTTATAAGGTCCTATTACATTTGAAATGGAAAGTTAGTGATTGGCATGCTCGTTTAAAGTTTTGGAACACTAACTTGTCTTTAATTCTAGCCCAAAATATTAGGCTGAATGTTTCTCTCCTTGTTTGATGCCAAGGACAAGATGTAGGAACCAATTAAATTGCACAGTCCATCCTTTGTCTCTGCAAACTTCAATTTGATCAAGAAAATACTTTTTAGCATCATCCTCGTTCTTTCCCACTGTTAGGGCATCCCGGATATATTCGATGTCCTCTTTGCTGGTTAACTGCGGCATTCCTGTCATGAGCATCATGGAGAACAGGATGATCAGTAGGTTTGTGTGATGACGGAGGGCTAGATAAGCCTTCGCACAGATGTCCTGGGTAAAGAAGAAAATGCTGTCACAGTAGCTCAGAAGGCTGGAGATGACTGGCTTGTATTGGAATTTACATGACATTAACCATCACAAACAAGGTGGGTCCCTTGCCTCAGATAAAAAGCTTAATGAGAACAGAAACTGTTTTTGTAATCTCTTAAGCACTTTAGTGTAGCTATCTATATATATCCAAGATGTGCTCAAGGAAAACTAATTGATACAGTTGTCTTATTTCTTACTCTATCTTTTTACTTCAAGGAAATTGCGGGTAGACATTTCTGTAGTCTCTGAAGAGAAATGAGTCAGTTTTTGAACACCATACTGGAATCAGTAAACTTTATGTAAGTATAAATAATTTTTTCCAAGAGCTAATAGAATTCAAAGAAATGACAGGAACATGGTATTTGAGATTTAGTGTTCATTTATATTTTACAATTTGTCCTATTCTAAGAAAAGAGATGAATTAGCTTTTCTCATCTAACTCTCAAAATTGTTGAATGAACTTTGGAATTTAAATCTAAATTCTGAATACTGAGTAAGAGAGAAGGCTTTAAAAAATGCTATGGCTGGTGCCTTCTCTAAATTGGAGCAGATAATACAGGTGAGTTAAATCCACTTATTTAGTAACAGGCATGCTTATGTCATTTAAGTTGTTCCAAAGCATAAAATAAGATGTAAGTTTCCCAAATTTATACCATGAGAATAACCCAAACTTAATACCATAACTTGGCAAAGATAGCATGACAAAGAACTCTGAAGTTAATAATTACAGATATAAATGTTTTAAATAAAATACTGAGTAAAATGTTAAAATAGTAACACATCACAGCCAAAGAATATTTATTCCAAAATTGCAAATTACTGTATCAAAATTCACTTTTGATTTTAATAAAAGTAACATATAACTTAATTTGTAACTAAAAAGTAATGATGTGAAGAATTATCTGAAATTACTAGTTACAATCATTCTGAAGGAGTACAGGAAAAAGAAATGAAGTATAAAACCAGAAAAGCGAAGGTAAATTGTTAGCATTTACAAATGACTTGTCTTCTTGGAACACTAAAGGGAGAAAAAATTAAAATACCATTGTAACTAGTTTTTATTAAACTAGCTTTTTATAAAGTTAATAAATAAGATGCTATAAATGGGAGCCACCAGTTAGAAAGTATAATAAAAAGACAGAAGCTGTCAATAATGGTAACAAAAACACCATGATTTCTGAAAGAAATACATACATAAAACATGAAGAACCTATATTTAAAAACTATAAAAATTTACTGTGGCACATAAAAGGAAACTTGAACATGTAGAGCCAATAGCATTTTCCACATTGATGACTTATTATAATGATGTAAATTCCTCCCAGATTAATCTATAAATATAATAAACTTTCCATAAGAGTTCTCATTGAACATTTAAACACAGATATGGTTTTAATTTCATCTGGAATAATTAGAGCCTGAGAGAACATTTTTAAAATGTATAGTAACAAAAAACAGTGCTTGCTGTACTAGATATTTAAACATATTATAAAAGTGTAATATTTTAAAGTGTGTAGAACAGTACCTATTCTTTTCCAAAAAAGATAAGAAATTTTATGGAGCACAATGGAAAATTCAGAGACATATCAAAGCACACATTAAATAAAAGATAGAATAAAGGTGACTTCTCAAATTAGTGGGGAAAGATCTATTATTTGATAAATGAGGCTGGTACAACTGGTTCATCATTTGGGGGAAAAACAAAGTTTACCCCATGTGATATACCCGAATAAATTCTAGAAGAATTAGAGATTTAAATGTAAAAAAAGAAAATGTTTAATTATTAAGTGGGAAAAGACCTTATGCAGATGATTTCTAAAGTGGAATCCATGAGGAATAAATGGAGAGATTATAGAAACTTCAAATTTTTGAGAAAAAAAAATTTAAAAATGTTAAAAGAGGCAAATGACAAGAAGAAACATATTTGCAACATGAAAGATCACTGCTTTATTCTAGCCCCCAAATAGTTCTTACAAATTAATAAGAAAGAGAAAAGTAGTTGGCTAGAAATATAGGCCAAGGATATAAATGAGAATTTATACTATAAAAGATAAAAACAGATAAACATATGAAAACAAATGCAACCTTATATTTTAAAAAAATGTATCTTAAAATGAGAGGGAAACATTCATCTACCAAAAAAAGCTTTTTAAAAAAAGTTTTTAAAGATAATGTTCAATATTCACTTTTCATAGACTAATGGTAGATGAGAACAGGTATAATTTTACTAGCAAATAATTTGATAATTTGCATCAAAAGCTTTAAAATAGTTATAAGTGTTATACAACTTAATTGTGGTGGTGGTTACATGACTGATATATTTGTCAAGATTGAAGGACCTATATACCTAAAAAGGCCTAATTCTGTGATATGTGAATAAACTTGACTTTAAAAATATTTATATCCCTTTGCCCAGAAAAGCTAGTTTACCTTTAAAAAATTGGGTAATTTTGCAGTAATTTATCTACAAAAATGTTAATTAGAACACTTTTTAAAATTGTGGAAACTTGAAAGCAATCTAAATATCATACAATTGGGGATTAATAAAAAGGATTTACAAAGGTACCTACAATTTCATGCTCTATAACTACTAAGAATGATATTGTAAAAAAATATTTAGTAAGCATGTAAAAGTATTTGAGTTAAAAAGCAGGAATTGTTGCAGAAATGTTGCAAAAATCAGACTGGCGAGAAACCAAGCAGCACTCGGAGAATTGGAGAATTCAGGTTTTATACACTGGTCATCCCAGAGGATCTAATGCTCTGAAGATCTGGGCCCCAAGCTCAGGGGCAACTTTGCTTTTATAGGGCTTAGTTGGCATGGGCCAATTGGTTAATTTGTCCTTAGATAGTTACAAAGCATGGGAGTTGCTATGGGTTACATTTGTTGTTTAGATGGAACAAACAAAAGGGAAGATGAGTCTTTAGTTGATTTTGAGATCACTCTGCCCTACGGTCTATGCAGCAAGCATGTCTATAGAAGTAGAACAAAGAGCTGATTATAAGGTTAGCCTTTTGAGTGAAAATTCCTCTTCAGTATGAAACAACACATAGTATAATTCCATTTTGGTAACTGAACAAAACATATTTAGATAGAAAAAAGAATATAAGTTTATAGGCAAAAATATTAATAGTGATTTTTCTTTTTGCTTTTAGATTCTCTTCTGTGTCATTTACATGTGGCAGAGTAACTACAATGATAATGATGGTCCTGCCTGTGTCATTCTGTATGTCAAGGCTAGACTGTGTATGCATGGCCCTGTCTAAAGACAAAAACCCATGGACTACTCTGGAATTTTAAAAGTGAGATTTTATATATAGAGAGAGAGAGCCTGGTATAGAAAATGGCACATAGCAAGGGTTTAATAAATGTTAGTCCTCTTTCTTCTCCACCTGGAGGGTTGATCAACTCCAAAGGAGACTCCATGGGAGACTCCACAGATCCAGAAAACTGTGTGAGCTGTTCCTGCTGCAGCCCAGACATCATTTGTCTCCTGAAAGTGGCCTCAGTGCCTTAGTGCTCTTGCATTTTTAATGATTCCACTTTTGCTCATTCATAGGACCCATTGAGGTCTCTCTTATTTCTTGCTAATTACACAGGCTAAGGGCAGACTTCACCCCAGGCAACAGTCTCATTAATTTGCCAACTTGCACAATTTTCACAAAGGCATAGATGCCTTTCGCTTTAAAATTAGATTACATTCTAATTTTCTACTATTTTCTACCACTCTGTACACTGGGGCTCCAGGCAACTCCCCTACTCTCTGAGCCCACTGTGTAGTCAAACTCTTTAAAAGAAAATTTTTGAGGAGGAAAATCAATTTGGAGCCAAGTTGTTATGACACCAATCCATAGGTGATCAGTAAATATTCCTTAAGTGGCAACACAGTGATTCAGCCACCAATTACTGTAGTTCATAAAGAGATATTTAAAAAAAAAGAAATTGTCCTGTTTCTCTTAAAGATCATCTCACCTATATAAAGAATTTCTGCTGGATCAAATTTATTCAGTTAGTTCTGATTTTCATATATAGGGTCACTTCTATGAGAAAAAAATTTCATCTCCACATTTAACTGCATGACCCATATTTGTCAGAAACAATGTCTAAATTCTGACTGGCTGTGCAGACTTAGAGACTTGGTGCAGATTCATTATCTTTTGCTTAAAGGTAGTATGGAGTAGTGGTTAAAAGCATAGAGTCACACTTCACTGCCTGAATTCAAAGCTTGGCTTTATTACTGAAAAGCTATTTGTCATCTGAGAAGTTACTTAACTTCTCTGGACCTCAGTTTCCTCATCTGTAGCATAAGAATAACAATACCCATTCCATAGGGTTGTGGTGAGCTTTAAGTGCTATGTAAGAGGTTGCCTGTTATTATTAATACCTTGAAAAGTTTCATTATTGAACACATGTTTCTCAACTCTGAGGTCACCCTCTCATTGAGACTACCTGTCCAAAGTGTCTCCTCTGACAGTAAAGACCTAAGTGGCAAGGTGGGTTGGGGTGGGAGATAAGCCTCTCTCCAACCAGCATCGAGGGGGAGGGCTGTCTTCACATTGGTCCACGGAGGCACATGGGAAGGTAGGAGTGCACAGCACGCTGGGTACATCTACAGGTGGCACTCCTATTATGAGAGGCACAGTGAGTACTTGCTTCTCCTATTCAAGCCCCAGAGGTTTTCTTTCTGCCATTTGTACTCAGCCATAGGATCTGTGAGAATGTCCTGACCATGCTGCCTCAGCCCAGAGGCCTGCGGTTTGAGGGACTGTGAGGATGTGGCTTGTGGAGTTCAGGGGAAAACACAGAACACAGAAGTTACTGCCTGTAGCAACAGAATTTTCCCTTCTGACAGAGCTGCCCAACACTGACTTCAACATCCTCATTCTGTTCTTCTCAAATGCCTGTTGAGGACTTTCTGCTACTGAGTAGAGAAGAATCTGACTTCAGGGTTTGGTTTAATGTACTTGGTGTGAACGTGGGGAACACTGTGGTATTGTTAATGTCATTAGCCGGAACACTATCTTTAGTAGCTAATAAATAGATTGAGCCTCCCTAGTACATCTGCTCTTAATTTCATAGTTGATTCAAATGCCTAATTATAGCATCTAATACCAAAGAAACCAATTGCTTTTACAAAGCTGCACTCCCATAATTCTTGAGAATGAGGGAATTCATTACCTTTTCAGGTTCAAAACATTGACTTGATTAACTAGCCCAACTTATCAGTTCACTAAAGTGAAAAGAAACTACCTTCTATGCAAAATCTACTAATTTCATAACCACCAATGAGCTGTGGCTGCTTTAGACTGTCCAAAGTTATATAGAATAAACCTAATTTTTCTTCAAATTAAACTCCTCTGTTCTCATCTAGAAACAAAGTGGAAGTGAAATATTACTGTACATTATGCACGAAAACAAGGAAGTAATCTCAGGATCATAAAACAGAAACTCCCAGAAAAGAACCTAGTGCTGAGAGAAGACAGAGAAGAAAAACTCACAGATATTTCATTAATGAAATATTCTTAACCACCTTTCCTAAATAGTCATGTTGCCCCTGTCTGATAGAGGAAGGAGAGAATGGAGAAAAATAATATTTCAATCAAAGTTAGAGGATTTTACTTTTTATTTATTTTTTAATAAAAATCGATGAATTGGCTAAGCAATGTATTTAGAAGTTATTTTGGCAAAACAAAGAAGGTCATTGACTAGCGGACCTAATAATACAGGAAGACATTCTTTTTGGTAAATTTGAAAGAAAAGTACATTCAATACTTGATCATGCATTTGCTGAATTTGAATTAGAGATCTTATCTTTAAGGACTTCTTAAAAATGATTCTCAGACTACCTCTGTCTACCATTATAAAACTAAAGGTTAGAATTAAACTGTTCTACTTTAGTCAAATATTCTAAATAGACTAGACTGTGTGTAGATGTGTGTGTGTGCGTGCGTGTGTGTGTGTGTGTGCGCGCACGCGTGTGTGTGTATGTGTGTATTTATTTATCTTCTAGACTTGTTCCAAAAAGAATTGAGGGTGTATTATTTGGATACACAAAAGTCAAAATAACACTAGTTAGAAGTGGGTAGGAAAAGAAAAAAACCCGCTATAGTTAGGGAAAGAGACTAATCCTATATATCCAAAAGATCTATAAACTTGCAATAAGCTCTCTTCAAATATATCTCTGTAGCCAAAAGGAAAATCGAATGCATTACTTCATCCAATGTTCAGAATATTAAAAAAAAAAAACTAGGAGAAACACAGCTTATTTTATAGAGACCAAGGACTGATAGAAATTTTGCAAGAAGATCTTTATACAAGTACACTTTGTAACATGATGAATACCGTCCTTGATAATATTCTTATGGTAGACAGAACAATTCTCTAAAATAAACTAAACATTGAGAGGATGATGCCAGTTGGAAGGTTATTCTTGATAAATATTTAAAATTAACAGGGGTCTAATTTCTTAGGCACTGAGTGACACTGCAGGCTGGTGGAATAACACATAAATTCAATTCTAGGCCATCTTTGAGTTTTATATCCTTATCTTTCCCAGAGAAGTGATAAAATTTGGCAAGCTTATCCAAGTCCTAACAATTGTAAACCTAGGCAAGTCTGGGGAAGATGTCACACTAACATATTTGAACTCTTACAAATGGCTGATGTTGACCCCTTCTCTGAGCACACCTTCCAGTGGGTAGTACAGACAGAGTGAAATACTGAGTCTCAGTCCTGGATGGAGGAGGCTAAACTTGACTTCGTTAGTGGGCCAGCATGCAAATCTCGAGAGCAATTTCTTTATCAACTCAGTATGTTATGGACAATTTGACATAAACTCGTTATGTCCCTGTTGACCTGTAATAGGCTATTATTACAGGAATTCGTGATTAATCGATCAAGTTCCAAATGACTTCCTGCTTTTTCTCTACCCAACCTATGCTTCAAATTGAAACCACATTTCCTTTCTTACTCAAATTTCATGACACACTCCCATGTATATCTATGTTCCACCCATACTGACAACTCTACTTTTGTCCTAAAATACTGGTTCTAAATACTAATTTCATGCCTTTGCTCATGTTATTTTTCTGCCTGGATGTTCCTCCCCCTCTCTGCATCTGCCTGGCAAAATGAAATTGAACTTAACCCTAAGGAACTGAGGTAAATGCACCCTTAGCTCCACAGCCCTTTTCTATTCTTGAGGATTTAATTGCTCCTTCTGCAAACTATTGTTGAAATCCTTAGTACAAAGGTGAAGTGTATGTATCTCTTCTGCTGTGCCTCTGCTCTGTGTTACCTGTGCCCAGCACAGTGTCTGGTACTGTAGATAACGTGCAGAATGCTTAATGTGTAGAAGCCAAGTTCAATGTTGGGCAAGAGTCATTGCTTTGAAATCAGGATGAATTAGGGACAATCATATTTGAAGGGGATTAAACTGTAAAAGCATCTTACCTTGCCAAGGGCAGTACTTAAATCTTCTTTGTGCCTGGCACAGTACTTGAAGTTTAGTACGTATTTAATATGTGTGTTGAATAAGTGTGCTATCTTGGATATGGAAGAACAGGGCCTGGTAACTACCACAGGATGGAACAGGCTGAGAAAGCACAGGCTGGCAGGTTATAGGTATAGACAATTTTAGGTGTAGAAATGTGCATGGATAACTGCACGAGAAAGGGGAGTCAGAAGATAGGAATGTAGAACGGTGAGTGTCAAATGGTAAGGTCTCTGCTTCAGTGGTCCCAAGGCTAGGCTTAGGTAGGGAGAGTACTTGAGTCTCCAGCAAGACAGATGACAGGCGGAGCAGGGCCTCAGAGCTAGAAGCAAGCAAGGCCCTCATGGAGGAAGTATTTAAGACAACCTAGGGTTCAAGATTAAGAGCTAGATGACAGCAGATGGATTTTTAATAATAAAAGTTCCTAAAAACTCGAGTCAGGACTCTGCATAGAGGCTGAGCCTGCAAGTTGAGGGGCCTGGGTATGCACTTGCACAGGGACAACACTGCCAAGAGTGGAAACCCGGCAAGGCCTGATAAAACTGGCATCCTAGATTAAATTAACCTAGCATACACAATGAATGGGTCTCAGGCTTCTCTCCTATAAACGCTTCTTAAGAGTGACATCTAGGGTCAAGTGCCTTTTCATTAGTGATCAAACTGTCTGTTTTGCATAGAGGTGCATGTGAAGATGCTATTTGGCTCCCCTTACTTCTTCAGCTTTATCTGAAACACACTTGCTTAGTGTCTACTCCATGCAAAGTACATCTTCAAAATGCTTGTTTATATAAGGCCAAATTATTTGTGCTTCTTGAAAACTATCCTATAGGTCTACATCATGTGTCCTATTCTCTTGGCATGAACTACTGCTCTGACTGGAAAAAAATATGTAATGTTTATGTCAGTAAGGAAATAAAGTGTGAATATGTACCATATGACACATATTTATATTATGTAATAAAATATTAGATTTCATAATTAGCTTTACTTCTTTTTCTGATGTATGTATATTTAACCTGTATCTTGAAAGCTTATTGATGTCCTTGTGATGGTAGTTTCTCAATATGTGCCTGAGTTACTACTTTATAAACTAATGGACTACAATGTATTATGGGGAAGAAAGAAACCTAAGACATCTAGTCTCACCCAGATACAGGAATTGCTCCACCATTCACTTCTTCATTCCACAAGTACCTACCGAGTGCTTACTATGTCTCAGGCCCTATGTGAAGGATTCAGGTCAGACATGTCCCTGTTGCAGAGTTTACTTTGGGAAAAGCGGGACAAACAGTAGACTAGTAGAGATAATTATGTGTTGTGATAGCTGCTGTGAAGGCAACACACAGGGGACTGTGGCAAAGAATAACATGAGGTACTTAATTTAGAAGTCTGCTCTGAGGAATGACATTTAAGCTGGGACCTAAAGGGCAGTGAAGGGTGTTCCAGGGAGAAGACCTGAGTGGTGGAACAGCTAGAATGGGGGAAGTGGGGAGGAAGGCCACCATCACCTGAGTGAGAGAACATAAGGAGCGTGCCATGGGGTAAGGCTGGAGGAAGACAGGGGCTCTGTGGGACAGGGCCCTGAAGGACAAGTTTAGATATCTAGAGTTTATGCTAAGTGAGATGAGAAACCACTGAACATTTAAAGTAAGGGAGTAATATTGTATCTATTTCTTAAGTTCAGTTTTTAACCAAGTTTTGATTAATTTAGAACATTTTAAAGACCAAATACTTAATAGAATGAAAGAAAAACACACTAGAATGTTGACTTATTTTTGGAAGGTAGGATAATGTTTTTTTTTTTTTTTTTTTATCCTCCTGAGAGTTCAAACATTATTTTGGCTTTTTTTTTTTAAAGAAGCATTTAATAGTTTTAAAATTAGTAAAAAACCCACATTCTTATATAAAAAGAATGAGAAACCAAGTTTTATTCGCAATGACATAAATGTATTTGTATGTAATATGTGTTCTATAACTATTCTATGAAATTTAAAACTAAGTGGTTCTAAAACAAATTATCAGTGGGAAAAACACTGTTTTCTTTGTTTATCTCTTCAGTAAGGGGGAGATTTTCCTAAGAAAAATTTGTTTATCAAAATTGTTGTCATTGAACTATCTGTTTATTATCCTGTGTGTAAGTAAGGTGCTGCTCCAAAGGCCAACAGACATTCCTGGGTTCAAACAGTAGGTCTTGGTTTTGTGTCTTTTTGTCTGATTTTAGTTCATTCCTGAACTTTCCTCTATTCTAGAAATAATTTATAAATATGGTCCTAGGCTAAACTAGCTACCTTGGAAATAAGAGAATGGCGAAACAAAGGAACACTTCCGTTCCCTGACTTCCATTCTCTGACCACTTGCTAGGGGTATTTTTAAGTCTTTGTGGAGAAAGCTCACCTTATCCTTAACAAAAAGTGGGCCAAATTTTTTCCACTCTTTCTAACAGTTTATTCAAATGTGCTGCATGCATTAATTAACCATATCAGTTCAAAATTAGTGATAAACTAGAAATGAGGACACCTTTAATTCAAAATGTAAATATATACATTTCTCAGCTTACCAAAGGTGGCAGCTTTCTTATATAAGATCCTGAGATGCTATTTAGAGAATTTAGAAATATGCTCCCTGAGCTTGAAGAACTTCTTCTCAAAAAGGGAACATAAAATTAAGAAACAAGAAATTTTCTGAAAGGCTTAGTAGTATGTAAAAAAAAAATTGTTATGGGGTCTGAGTTAAACCATGAAAAAACTTGCTACTCATCTTTGTCAATTTGGAAACTTTAGAAATTCTGCATATGTATAACTGTACACATATATGCATATGTGTTTGGCGTTTTTCTTGTTTTGAGTGAGGAGTGTGAAGACAAGTGCAGAGAAGAGGAGCAGACAAAGGGACAGGCAGAGCTTGGACCCCCACTTTCTCTTAACCAGATCAATTCCACTTTTTTGTGTTTTATATATTACTTCTGCCTGAGATGTCATTTCAGAAAGCACTTCTCAACTTAAAAGTTTTCAAAGTGTGAAGACCAGCTGTGATACCACAATGGAGAATACCTTTCATTGAGTGTCTGTTATTGTCTAAGCACTGGGCTAAGCATTCTATAGTTTTTATTTAAATAATCTCCCCAAAAACCACATGAGGTGAGTCTTAGTGTTCCTACCTCAGATGAGGAAACTGAGTTTTTGAAAGGATTAATAATTTGTATCACATACAGAGTTATTAAGTAGCAGGGTCAGGATTCAAACTCAAGTTTGTCTGCTCCAAAGCCCATTGTTTGAACCATAATGCCATGCTGGATCTGTATTTAAGGCTCAAAGTACATTTATTTACAGGCACTTAAATAGAATGCCAATACTCCAAAATGTAAATCTCTTTACATAGATACAATAAAATTTATGAATGTGTGTTTTTAGTGGTATACACTGCCTAGATGTCACTTTAATGAGAGGTTTTAATGGCTTAAGAAATAAGTATTGGTCACAAAGGATGGAGAAATGCTCTCAGACTGAGAGGATGGCTCGTGCAAAGGCTCCCTGCAAAGCTTTCTTGCTGTGAGTGGAAGCTGCCTGGAAGAGAAGCAATCTCTCCTTGGCCTCCCCACACCCCAAATCTTTTCATTAAAGAATATTTTGAAAATTGAAACAAAAAAGACTAAAGAGAAAGTATCTTGGGTTTTGGGGGTGACATGGGCACAATGGGGTTTATGAAAATGTTGTCAGCAACAGGACAGTCATTCTGGGGAAAATCACTAGCCAGAAAGGAAGAGAACATATACACAGAGACAAGGAGAGACAGTGATGTCAAATTCCTTGTGTTTGTCTGATTCTTTAAATGGCACTATTGCTGCTATGTTTGTTCAAAGCAAGTCAGATAAATCCTATGTCCAGGAGAGGAGAAGTGAGTGTTTTCTCCTTTTAAATGGTAAAATTCTTACAGGTGTGTGTGTGTGTGTGTGTGTGTTTCTCTTCTAGGAAGTTGTCAAAAGATGTAATTTTTAACTTTAAAGAAAAACAGGACTGAAATGTGTCAGATCCTTAGAAATAGTCTGAAACCTAGTTTAGTTTACACAGAAAAACACACTCTAAAAATCCTAAGACTATCTGGCTGCAGAAATCTCAGTTTCTCTGACAAACCTCCTGAAACTGTGGGAGGGTAAGTCCTGTAATCACCGAAGCGAAAATCAGCCAAGAAAGCAAACAAGAAGAGACAAGTTTCAAAACAATACATTCTAGTTCATGTTCCACTGAACTTCAGACCTATGTCACCTTCCTAGGACATGGGGGACTCAACATGGGACTTAAGAAGAGAGTTGGGAATAAGACTTGTTCCTGCAAATCAAATCATATTTAAGAAGCACTAAGGGAGGGGCTGTTTAATGGGAACCCAAGGCAAATGGACATATAAAGTGATCACTCGTTGCCTCTACCAGTCTGTTTTGTATTAGTATGGCTCTAAAATCAGCATATTACAGTAGTAATTACAACTTCTCTGAGTTATGCTCGTTCAAGGTTATTAAATTTGCAAGTGTGAAAATTTTACTTCTTGAGTATTTGAAATATTTGATAGTCAAAGTGGATGTAGACCAGGAAGGAATGAAGAAGAGGTAGAATGTGAATGGTCCCAGGAAGCTGGGCAGAGCAGTGCAGGAGCTTGTTTATGGATAAGCAGAACAAGCCAGAGCTCTTTGTGGGATCTGTAGCCAAGCTGATAAGAGTTCAAATGAGAAAAGGGACAATTTTTTATAAAAATAAGACAAGCACGTAGTGGTACAAAAAGAATTCCTCTGTTAGTAATTTGATAAGTACCCACCTGCATCAAAAAATCAAGAGATGTTCACAATCATTTTAGTCCTGAAAGATATACGTGTACTTTGGATCCTATAGGCAATGTCTTGGATAGATAAATATTGAAAGGCTAAATCTGCTTGCTGGGCACGCTTTCTTAAAGCCCCGTTTCCATCACCAATGTCATCCTGATGTTTTAGATGCTCCAGTACCACTGACTGAAGAATGTGTTTACTTGTTCTTCGGTTTTAGGGAGGATTACTGAAAAATGTCATTTTTCTCTTGGGGAAGGAATGGAGGTAAGGGGAGAAGGTGAGGAAGATCATGCAAGAAGCGGGTACACAGAGTGAGAGGAAACTCAAAGTGGAGTGAGAGAAGAGCTGTGAGCTGCAGGCACCATTTGGTTGGTGTTCATAGTAGGAGATCAAGAGAAAGGCCAATTACCTGAAATTTCTGGAAGTGTAGGCTTGACTTCTTTCCAGAAGTTCCCATCACGAACAGGAAGTCTGGGGTTAGCACAAATGGCACTCTCTCTTTATTAATGCCCAGGAAACTTTTGTAATTGCCAAGAATGTGCCCAAAGTCTATATGAAATAGATTTCCTTAAAAAAAGAAAATGTCTGACATTATTACACTGGCATAAGTGTTTGTCACAACACTTTTTATTTCTTGAAACATGTTTTAAGTTGCCTGAAAATGAGCTATGTTGGGTGAGAGAGCTATTTTTACACTGTTTTATCAGCTTGTGTTATTTTTTGTCTTAGCAGGTGTGTGTAGTAGTAGCCACAAAGTACTCTTTAAACTAAGTGTGTTTTTTTATATCCTTCCGGTGTTCTTTAAATGACAACCAAATGCCATTAAAAAAATTCTTGTCTCAGAATTATTCTTAGAAATATAAATCGAAACTCTCTGGCTTATAGTCATCACTGTGCCCAAGACTCTCTAATGCCCTTTGTATAACTCAAGATAAACTGATGCTTCACTCTGCTTGGGGGAGGGGCAATCATCTTTTAATTTTGAGTAGCACAATAGAAATAAATCATTTTAAATCTCCTTTAGATCAGTTTTTGCCACTGTCACCATCACCACCACAATTATCATCTCTTCTTATTTATGTAGTTCTTTATCACGTGTATGGTCCATAAACACATTATTTCTTTTGATTCTCACAGACTAAACTATTTTTCCCAATATGGTACTTTTTCCTGACTCTACTCTTAAGTTGATCCAGATTTCTTAGAGAATAGTTTTATGGCATGGTAGCCAATATTGACAACAGTGATGAGTGAGGAGAGGTAGGTTTTGAAGGCATAGCATTTGAGATTAAGAATATCTATGAGTTATTTTTGTTATTTCTCTACAACATCTGACATTGTTGATCATGCCCACCTTCACCAGCTTCTAGGATATGATTATATCCTAGCTTTCCAGCTATTCTCTGACTTTTCTTTCTTAAGTCTCATTTCCTGTGTCTTCTTCTGTTACTCACTCCTGGGTGATCTAGGGTTATCACGGTAATGTGTCCCTACACAATAATGACTTCAAGATATGTGATTCAACCTTGAACTCCATTTAAAATTACTCTGTGCTGGGGGAGGTGGAATGGAGAGTTAGTGTTCAATAGGTACAAGGTTTCAGTTGAGGAACATGAAAAATTCTGGAGATGGATGGTGGTGATGGTTGCATAACAATGTAAATGTACTTAATGCCACTAAACTATACACTTTAAACTGGTTAAAATGGTGAATTTTATGTTATGTATCTTTTACCATAATCAAAAAAATTACAATAAATAAACTCACCGTTTTCTGTGATCATAATGTTATCATTGTGCCGGTCGCCTATTCCAAGAACAAAGGTTGCCACACAGTAGCCAGCACAGGAATAAACGAATCTCTCCACTGCTGCCTGAAACTAATTAAAATACATCTAAATATTAGCTGTATTCTAACTACAATGAACAGCATGAATCTATTACAAATGACTTCCAGAAAGACATTCTGCGAACCACTTTCAGAGAACAAGTGAGTTATGTCTGATTTCATTAATGTAATATCTACTGAGTGCCAGCTTTCTCATTGCTCTACTTATATTTTAGGTGAAGATTCAAGGAATCACAATAGCACGAGGAGAAAACAAGAGTAGCTATTTAGTAAAAGGGTTCACTTCTCCATGTGTCACTCGCCAACAACTATAAAGAACCCATGATAATTTCTCCATCATTGGTGAACATATGTTTTGCTTGTGATCTCTTAAAGTATGTATAGGATCACAAATCCACATATATAACAGACTAATAAGTGCTACTAATTATATTTCCTCCGCAGAAGGCTGCTAACCATGCAAATGAGAAGTGCTAATCCTGTGCAGAACTTTGAACAACAGCCAAACAGCCTAACCACATAGCTTGTGAAAGATTCAGCATATGTACTTCAGAGGAACAGTGAAATTGACAATTTCAGCATCTATAATTTACCATTTAGATTAGAATGCAGCAGTAAATTAAAAATTACTTTATATAGGATATGTGGTGTTTCCCACATAGGAAACAAACTTTTTTTGGCTAAACAACAAAAATAGATGGTTATAAAAAGTGCTAACAAATTATTTCACAGAAATGAATTTTATGCAAAACATACCTGATAATCAAAGGAGAAGCAAATTCTCATAGAGTTCTGAACTAAGCACCTTTGTTTTACACAGATATACCAGGTCACCAAGGGAAGGCACTTAACATCCCCCACCTCACGAGTAAAGGGCTTCACCAAGAGCGGGAGCTCACCTTTTCTTCAATAGGGCATTTTTCTTTGAGCCAGTGATTCAGGACCTCATCCTTAAATGCGCCAGTGTTGCCTACTGTGCTTTGCTGAATTTTGGCAATTGTCGTGGCATCTTTCACGATCTCGATCATTCCTACAGGAAGATGCACACAGTTTGATGTAGACTGGGGCCTAGTGCCTCACCCAGAGGAGAAATGGCTACGTCTTTGTTGAGTGGAGGGCAGAGTGCTAGTTTCCAGGCTCCTGCTTTGGTTTTCTTAGTAAGAGAAACAAAAGAAGGGGGGATATGGAAGTTTGTGTGGAACATGCTTTCAATATCCCAGAATGAAAAAAAGAAGGAGTTAGTTTTGAAAGGCAATAATTAAAAGCATTTATGTGCTGAGTATGTCCTTTCTTTTTTGAAAACCTATGCTTTTCCTTTTTTCAATTACAGGATCAAATGTAAATGGCTTCATATGGTTCTCAAATTGGAACTTGAAAAATACCTTTGATTGAATTTAAAATGTTAAATGTTTGTAATAGCATGCAAGAATAGAGTATGCAATATCTTTGATAGTATGAATTCTGGGATATTAAAATAAATGACAGATCTTTCTATTTTTAAATGTTATTTGTGAGGGAGAAGTTCGATGTATAATGAAATGAGTTAAAGTTTAGAGATGGGAAAGTAAAAAGGAGGGAACAAGTTCTTACTAAAATCATTTCCATGTATAATCACAAGGATTTGAATCATGCATTCACATATCTTCAATATGCTAAAATAGAGAGTCACATTCACCAGCCTTGGAATATTTTTTTCCTTTTTGAATGGATTATGATTGTAATTTTTTAGTTATTAAATGACTACACTGAAGGAATTATGATGCTTTAAAACTAGATAAGTGGTATATCCATCTTCTGAGGTAACTACATACCTATTTTGTCACCTGTTGAAATGCAACCATATGGCAGGAGACACAGATCCAAAGATTCGGTCTCCCAAATGGACTCCATGATTCGTAGAATCTGGGCATCAAAACACAAAAATGTTTCCATTGTAAATGTATATATTTCTACTCCTCTAAAAAATGTTTTTATCTAGTAACAGAAAATGCATAAGAAAACATAAAATATGTAATTAACAACTGTATTTTCATTTATCAACCTGGTACTCTAAAGTTTCCCTTCCTTGGGAGTTTGTTCATTTTGCTTCTTGAGATGTAATATACTTTGGGGAACAAAATAAATGGATTTCTTTTGAGACAGTTTTGGCCATGATTCATTTATTCAAATATTCCACTCTAGTTATTTTACCACAATAAAAAAAAAAAGTTCCACTCTAACATCCCTACAAATTTTTCTTGTAAGGCACTCTTGGGCTACAACCAAGACAACAGCAACGATGATAATGATAGCTAATATTTCCCGAGTGCTGTTTTATATCGTTCCTCTGCATTAACCCTATAGTGTGGAGATGATTATTATTCTAATTCTGTGGGTGAAGAGACTAAGATTAGAAAGCTCAAATAACTTGCTCTTATCTGCCATGCAAAGTGCCTTAACAACAAAACATAATGAGAAGAAAGAGTGATGTTTTGTGTTTTTGGAGTGCCTGTCTTTGAATAATTCAAAAGATTCTATAGATTTATTGAAAATTTAATAAACTTTCAAAAGGTTTCAATGACTAATTTTTTTAATAAAAAAATACACATACCAGGGAAATACACATACCATTCTTGAAAAGAGAGCCTAATGTATTAGTGTTTCTATATTAGAAATAAGTAAAGACAGAAACATAGAGGAAATTAAAAACATGACCAGTTCTTAAATGGCCTACTTTAACTCAATATGGTTTGCCTATTTTAAATAAATCATATTTAATATTAGAAATTATGTTACCTCTATAATATTGAACAAGTAGAATATGGAGAATAATACTTTATGGATTTGTGAAGCTCAAGTTTATCGAGAAATGTTAGAAAATATAAAAATGATTAGCATCGATACCTTAACCATTCACCTTCTGTTCTAGTAAACTATTTACTTTTTACTACTTAACTACATGATTTCTCCAATGGCCTATTCACCTTTTCCTTTCTATCAAATCATTCACTTGAGTTTGTATATGTGGATGTGTATCAAAGGTGATGTATTTAAGGAGAGTGTCAACGGGTGTGTGGCTATGTCTATGAATATGAATGAAGTGGATGCTAGTGGGTAAATGTGTCTATATTTAATGTTACCATACCAGGAATAGGGTACATAAAAGAGAGGTTAGGTCTATGGCCATGCTACCCTGAACACACCTGATCCTGTCTGATCTCAGAAGCTAAGAAGAGTCGGGCCTGGTTAGTACTTGGATAGGAGACCACCTAGGAAGACCAGGTGCTGTAGGAGTAAAATAAATAAGTAAGTAAATAAATAAATGATTGTGAGCTGACAAGTTCCTTGCAATCAGCCAAGGGTTGCTTTGTATTAAAAAAAAAAAAAAAAGAGGTTAGGTAAGGGAAGTACATCTGGCTATTTGGGAATGTGTTGGATATGCAGCTTCTCAGGAATGAATAGAACTGTGATGCTCATTAGATTGCATATCTAATGGTCCCTGGCCACATATTCCCGATGAAAACTCTGTTTTGAAATCTTTGATCATTGTTCATCAATCAAGATAGAAGAATGGGAATAAAATCAGTAGAAGGCACATTTTAGAGCTAATATAGAATTACTCTTTTCAGATAACTGAAAACTTTCCTTAATGGTAGCATACCTGTAATATAAGCATGTCTTGGCGTAGATCGTCACCGTGTTTAAAGATAATTCCAATTGTTTCATTTGATAGAGCTGTAGGGTCAGCACATTTAAACTCAAGCCACAGGGGCTTCTTCTTGGAGGCCATTACTTTACATTTTTCAACCTATAAGTTGAAAATAATCAGATATTTTCTATACACAATGAACGTACAGCATGGATACATACATTCTCTTGCAAAGTATTACTATAAACAACCAAGATAAAATCCTAGTTGGAAAATAAATTTCAGTGATTTGAGTAAAAATACAGAAAATGTTTTCACCAAATCTCAAAATGCTAGTTAGAGCAATTCACAAAACTTAAACCATCAGTTCTCAAAGTGTGTTCCAAGGAACCCTAAGAGTCTGTGAAGGTGCCTAAGAGGTGAGGCAGATCCCATCCTCTGCACACCCCACTCCCACAGGACTCTAGTACTCCCATGTCCCCTTTAAAATGGCAACTTTGCTGTTGTTAGGTTATATATTTGGCCTCCTCCTAAGATTTAATTTGAAAAACAGAATTCCACTGCTACTACAGTGTCTAGAAACTTATTGCAGAATCAGATGCAATGGGCCAAATATAATGAGATGTAATTTAACAGTAGTAAACAGAAATCTAGTACTTATGTGTGCCTACCCAGTTAAAAAAACTCCGTATACATCTAACTGAACTCAAGAGAATTTGTGGGAAATGTGGCTTAGCAGCCAGCCATTCACTCCAAGGTAAAAAAATCTTAGAACTTTTAGTTAAAAATGAATTCACCATGGATCAAAAATGTGATATGGTCTTTTAAAAAAGCAAACACAATTTGAAGCTGTATTAATATATTATTATTTCTACCTATCTAATTGGATAAAGACAGTCGATAGTGTATGCTTTAGCTATAGAGCCTGCCAATTAAATATAAATTAAACATGAAGGAAGAAACTTACCCACTACCCAGGGAAAATATCTTTAAAAAATGAGGTGAAATAAAGAGTTTTATAGACAAATAAAATATGACAGAATTTCTTGCCAGAACACCTGCACTATAAAAATAGTAAAAGCTGAAGGAAAATGATGACAGATGGAAACATGGACCTATACAAAGTAGTGAAGAGCACAAATAATGGTAAATGTGTGGGTTAATATTAAAAATTTTAATCTATTAAATCTTTTAAATGTATTTTAACTGCTTAAAGTAAAAATAATAACAACCCACTGGGTTTATAATATATGTAGAAATTAAAAGCATAAAAATAGTATAAATAGTAAGGGAAAATTAATGGAAGTATACTGCTTTAAGATTCTTATACATACATAAGAATAAATATCTACATCAATAGAATGGAATAAAGAATTAGTGGATTAAGCAAATATTTCTTAGGACACAAAATTCATGAGCCATTAAAAAATAGCGATAAATTGGATTTAATCAAAATTAAAAGCTTATGCTCTATAAAATACACGACTAAGAAAGTAAAAAGGCAAGCCACAGACTGGGAGAAAATACTTGTAAAATGTACATTTTATAAAGGATTTATATCCAGAATATATAAATAACTCATAAATAAAAATAGGAAGACAACCTACATTATAAATGAGCAACAGATATGAACAGAAGCTTCTCAAGAGGAGATAGAAAATAGGCATATGAGAAGATACTCAACATCATTAGAGAAATGCAAATAAAAACAACAATGAAATATCACTTCACACCCATTTCAATGACTAATATAAGAGTCTGATGACAACAAGTGTTGACTAGGATATAAAACAATTGAAATTCCCATTTATTGCTAATGGAAATGTAAAAAGGTACAGTCACTTTGAAAAACAGTTTGGAAATCTCTTATAAAATTAAACACACACATATCATCTGACCTGACTATCTCAAAAGGTGAATGAAAAACAAATTTTGGCCTAGCCATACAAAGAAATACTATTTAGTCATAATGAGAAACAGACTACTGATACAAACAACAGCATCGATAGATCTTAAAAGCATTATGCAATGTAAATGAATCCAGATACAAAAATGACATACTCTTTGACTCTACTTCATAAAATCCTAAAAAAAGGCAAAATTACATGACAGAGAGTAAATCTGTTGTCTAAGATAGGGCATGGGATGAGGAAAGGAATAGGTACAAAGGGATATAAAAGAACTTTTTCTATAACATTTCTATGGAAATGTTCTATATCTTGATTGTGGAGATGGTTTGTGGTTATACAAATTTGTCAAAACTCATTGAGCTATACATTTAAAAAGGAAAAATTTTATTGTACATAAATGATTTCTCATGAAACCTTACTTTTTAAAAACATAGGTGGGAGATTGACTGGTATTAAGACTTCTAGCAGCTAGTGTTTAGAGAAGGCTTGACAGACATTTTTAAGACATAAAGACCACGTGGAGATATCAAGATGATACCTACCACCAGTGCTCCTGCTTTCAGTCCAGGATCATATGGAACTCTAAAGCTCTTCGGGAGATTCGAATTCTGTAGGTTTTCAAGCTTTTGTTTAAGTTGTGAAATAACTGTAATTTTCAAAAGCACACAAAGAGTTATATAAGTTCAAGAAATTACCAAAATTATCTATAACATTTCCTGAGGCCACATCTATTCACAACATGCTATATACATTTGGTCTGGTATGGAATAGGAGAAAAGGAGGGGTCTGCTTCTGTATTTAAGGAGCTAACTAGTTGAAGTGGCAAGATAAGTCAGGTTGACTGTGATCAATACAACCATGCACACATACTATAACAGAGAATAAAAATAGGGGAATATATATATGAGATATCAATACAATCAGGTAGAGAAGAATGTTTTAAGAATAATGCTAAGAAACTGATATTGTAGTTTTCTTTCCAACATGTGAAACTTTAAACTGCCATCTGATTTGGGAACTGACATTTGAACACCATATTAAATGAACTTTAGTTAAGGATCTGTAAATTCTTTTCAAAAGAGGAAGTTTTGCTGTGTGGAGAGGATTGACAATCTCAAAGTTCCAAAGGCAAAATACATAAATTAAAAATTATTCCCTGAATAACAGACTGAAGGCCAGTACAAATGGTTCTCTTTCTTACAATAAAAATAAAAATGAGTAAGATTCTTATTACCATTATCATTTTTTTGGAAAGAACATTATTGGTGTATTGAAAAAGAATCAAAGGGAAAAAGTAGAAATTCAAAATATTCTGAAGTTTAAAATATTGGTTAGTACATTAGCGAGTGTCCATTATAAGCCATAGTGTTAGGTGTACATATACAAACATAAATAAGAGATAATCCCTAAATTTAGAGATTATTTAGTTTACCAGACCAGAAAGATGTGTTTGATGACTATAATTAATGCAATATCAACCAAAACCTATGGGAGTACAGTAAAAGGGGGATTAATTTTCCTAGAGCAGTAACAGAGTTTCTTAGGGATAAGAAAACAATATTGGAAATGGCTTTAGAGGGGAGGTGATGTATATTTTTTACATGAAGTACTCTGAAGTACACACACATACACACACACACACTATAAATGTGTATATATACCAAAATTTTTAAATAGCTTCTCAATAATTCATTACTTTAAAAGTAATTACTGAAAACTTGAAAAATATTTCCATATATTGAAAGATGGGAATTAAAAGGTAAATATTTGAAAATAAATAATCTTTTTGTGTGTGTGCAATTATTTCTAAAAAATACACTGACATCTGTGTGCTTTTTAAATTTTAAGAGTTTACAATCTATCATGAACTCATCATTAAAAAAATATATAGTTTTAAAACATATTACTCATAAAGGGAGAACATTAAATTTACTTCCTCCGTCAAGACAAAAGATTAAATAATTTGTTCTTTGCTGCCTTTAGGAGATACAAATTGCCTTCCAGAAGAAAGAAGGATCACAAGGATGATGGCATTTAGAGAAGAAGTCATTTAAAAAGAGAACAAAGAAAATATAGCAATGATACCTTGGGAACTGACATCATACTTTTCAGCAGAGAGTGATTTAATATCAATGGTGACTCTTTGTAACATCTCGATTACTTGGACTTGTTGGGTAAAGTCGTGCAACATGGCTGTGCCACAGCCCCTCAAGTAGGCTTCCAGGATCACAGCAAACCTCTGCTGGTAGTGCCTGGACTGGGCTATCTCACTTCTCAAGAACCAAAACAAGAAGTGACCAATTCTTTTGTTCTGAAGGTGGGAACAAGAAGGTTGAAATTATTATGACTAAGGCTCTAGATCCACCAGCCAATTCTCAATAATTTAAATGTCATACTATTATCAAAATACTTACTCTTAATCCACGCTTCAGCAGAAATCTGGCAAGGGCACTGTCATGGTAAGGTTCAAATTTCACAGCCTAGAGGAGGAACATATTGGCATTGTAAGGTTGCATTCTATATTGGTTAATCAGGGAAAAGGAAATGGAGAAAAACTGGTAGGTTTTCATGGCTAAGGTGATGAGAATCTTACCAGTCACTTAAGTTTAATCTTTTCTTTTCAAGGGCATTTTGGGCCAGAGTGAACCACTTACTTAAAGACTGGGAGTAGAAGCCAGAACTCCTGACTCACAGTCACCTACTTTTGGTGACTTCAAAGGCAAAGAGGGGAGGACTTTTGCTTTCATTAAGGGCATACTTGATTTATTGGAAGGATAGAAGGGAAAGATGGTGATGGTTTATAACAAGTCTATAAAAGTTGATAGTAAGAGAGGTTGTTGGAAAGAAAATAGACAGTGGCCATAGAGTACATGTAAAGAGAAAAATATTTGTTAGATGTAAAGATCCTAAAAATCCTATCGCTTCTCTTATGCTCAAGATGTCTTTCTGGCATCTTGCTGGCAAGTCACTGGGCTGCCTTACAGGTTCTTACTGCAAGTAAACAACCAGCTTACATCAGTCCATATAGAGCAATCACTGCTCTCTGCCATGCTGTGGAGTATAAAGAGCTTTTTGAAAATCCTTATTTTATACACTTCCTCAGGTTTTTCAATGTTCAGTAGTTTTCATATCACTTTATTAATGTAGAGATATTGACTTAGATGCCAGCTCTAATACTGAAGAAAAGAACGAATAAAATGTAAAAAATAATTAAATCCTGGTGGGTGCATAATAGTTTTTATATTTTTCTCTTTTCCTTTCTATAAGTCTGCAATAGTCCATAATTTTGAAAGCAGCCAGACTAACAAATATTGTTTGATTATTATAGATGCATATACAAAGTTATAGGGTAGATGTCATCTATAAGTATAAAGAGAGGCTTAAAATTAAACGTCTCAGAGTATTTTCTTTATAAATAGACACGGTCTATTCTTTCCTAAGAAGGAAGAGGAGAAATTTCCATTCTACTTTATGTTTTAGGGCCTGGGGGCTTTTGGTATGATTTCCAGTTTGCAAATGATCAATACTGACCCGATAATATTTCAATAATTCACATACTTTCAAAGGTCTTTCCATAGGTGTGGTCAAATAAGATCTTAATTCTGAGAATGTGGTTATTTCACCACCAGTACCCACTTCAGAAATGTTTTAATTTTCTAACCTGAATGTGAGTCTTTTTGACCTTTTCATGTTTCTCTTCTGTAAAGACAACATGGATCTCAACTAGGAGACCATTTTAATCAGGAATGAGTCATTTGGCCATATCTGAAAATGTCTCAAATAGTTTCACAAATGACTACTATTCTTCAAATTTATGACCACAGATTCAATACTAATATTACTTATTGATTTCTTTCATTTAAGCACTTCCAAGAACACTATTCATTTTCCAATTCTTTAAAGTCTACTTGTGAAAATTACAATGTAAAATAATTCATGGTAGCCTTGAGACTTGGAACAGATTTCATGCAAATTTTTTTTCTGTTCTGTTTGTTATGGAGAGCTAGAAAGCTGAAGACACTTGAATTATTCTAAAATTTTCATTAGTGTTATGCTAGTATCTGCACTCATGGGCAGAGAAAAATATTGGCTATATTTGATAGATGAAAGCAAAGGCCAAATAAAATATTTCAAGTATCTGCCTAATGGGAAGCTGAAGGTTCAAAGTTAAAGCTGAGAATACCCAAAATACTCATCAGAAAACTCCAGGGCCTTCCTGTCAATACAGCTAATGATTGGACAGTTTAGTGTCTAACATGAGGCTGACTATTCTTAATGATTTCAGGTCAAACACCATCTACTCAGAACTATCACTGGCTTCTTCAATCTAAATTAAGTGTCCCCAGGACCTCTATTTTCTTATTATACTCTGTAGTTTTCCCCTAGAGCATTCATCACAATTTGTTATTAAATATATGTTTGTGTGTCTATCATTTAACGTTAGACATATCCATGCACACAAGCTATACGAGGGCAGAGACAGGCCCTGTTTTGATCACTGCTTTATATTCAGCATCCAGAAAAGGAGAAACACTGAGTATATGTTGTTGAATTAATGAACATGTCTGCACTTTAAAATAGCATTTCTATTCCAATTCCTTAATTTTCTCTTCTTTGTCAAGCAGCATGATCTAATTTGAGACTGGTTACAGTGAGCAGAACTGCTCCTCCTTTCTTTAGCTTCCTAAGCAAACTTTAAGCAAATGACTTAGCCTCTTTTGAACCCAAGGAAAGGCATGAAAACAGGAGTAGAAACACATACTGGACTTGTCTAAAGACAGGGGCTTTCAAAATCCCATCCAGATATGAGATGTCATTCATGAATTGTGATGAACATCATCAGAATATGATCTTTTCTCTCTAAGACACACAACCCTGACACTAGATTGATGCAGGATATTATTGGGAGGCAGTGAAAAGGGTAGGGCCCAGAGTCAGACCTCCTGGGTTTGAATTCCTGTTTTTCAAAGTATGTGACCTTAGGCACATTACTTAGCCTTTCTGTGACTTGGTTTTCTTATATGTAAAATGAAAATATTAATTTGACCTCCATCATAGTTATTGGAAGAGTTAAATGTGATAATACAATGAAAATTGTGTAAATCACTGGGAGCTTTGGCACAAGGGATCATCTCATAAGTTGAATATATCATTAATAGAGTAAATGAGAACAAAGTATTCCTACAGGTCCAGTTCTCCTAAAAACATCTTCAAAATGCTTGCCAGCAAACTCTCAAAGACAATAAAAAAGTAAATAGAACAGTTTACTACTTTTTGAGGTAGCTTCATCAGATCTGCTTTGACTGATCATAATGCTCTGGACGAAGGGCATTTAATGACAACTGAAGGGGGTGCCTGTGCACATGCAAATAAATTCCTTGAGAAGAGTGCTCTGTTGATAGCACAGGCATCCCCTACCTGGACCAGTTGTAGTAGGTAATTCAGCACATCATCATCTTCCAAGCTCTCCAGTTTCTGAACCGCAATGGCTCTAACATTTTCATCTGAAAAGTTGCAGTCCAGAAGTTGCATGGTTAGCCCAACATCTAAAGCACTTTGATCCCAGACCTCCCTTTTGGCTAACAATTGGTATGTTTTGGCCACGATTTCTTGTTCTCCCCATTTCACTGAGCTAAATAGCTTAGGATATGCTTTTGGATGCTTAAGGCTTTCATATCTAAAATGCCAGAGTAATTCTTTGTCTTCTGCTGTGAGAGGGTTAAGTGGATCAGTGGCTATGATTGCTTCCAGTTGCTTCCGAAGCTGGTTGGGCATTTCAGCTCGAACTCGGTCCCCTTCGGGGTCTGGGGTGGGCCGATGCTTAGGCAAGGCTATTGGGTGACAGTAATTGTCCAGAAGAATGGATATGGACATTGAGTTCTCCTTGTCTGGGTTGGTTGCAGACGTTAGCTTGTCAGCATTGAAGCTCCCTTGGTCTTCTCCTTTCCCAGATATCTGCCACATGTGCAGCACGTATTCCCCACGGCGCAAGAGGAACCGGTGGTCTATCAGCAGTAGGTTCACATAATAGAGAAGCTGAGATTTGCCTTTGGACTCCGAACTCGGAGTCTCAGCAGGGGCTTTGCCAGACAACACTGGAGCTTTGCCGCAGTAGATCTGGAGGTTTAGTAGCGCCCCTTTGGGTAAATCTTTGATTTTGATGCTGAACTCAAGCCACACATTCCAGAGCACCTCCTCTGTGAAGGGTTTGGGGCTGGTCCTCCTCTGGCAGAGGACTTGCTGCCCATGCTGGATGTTTGCCTCCACAAAAACGGTGAGGTCAGAATTCCGGGGCAGGACAGGAATATCAATGCCTCTGATTTTGACCCTGAACTTCCGGTCACAGTCCCATAAGGACACTGTGAACACACTCTCGTGGTCCTTCCCGTGGATGGTCAGCTGTTCATGGTAGCCAGTGACTCCAGTGCAGTCATCCACCAGTGGCCACTCTTCTTTTCTCACCTCGTCCTGGGCTGGGTCTGGAGGCGTGTCAAGCACCAGGTGAATCTCTTCCCCATTCTTGAGGCAATGCCTCACCCACTGAAAATTTTTAATGGGCGTTTCACCCACCAGGTACTCATCCCGGCCACAGACGCGCAGCACGAAGTCCTGTTCATTTTGGCTTTCAGGAATATCCATCAGAGACTTCTTTTTGGCCATCTTGGTAAAGAAGCTCTGGAGGATAGTGCCTGGGGTGTCGTCAGCCGAGACCTTGATGGTCTGGCTGGTGGTGCTCCGGTGAATGACAATAAAGATGCAGTTGTTGGTGATCTTCTTCAGCAGGTACTCCGGAAGGGGCTTGGAGGTCACCCAGGGGTGCATGGCGTAGAGCTTAGGGTCACGGCCGGCCACCTCAGCCATGCGCGGGGTGACCAGGCGGCGGCGTGTGAATTCGAGCTCGTCGTCGTGCACGTTGCTGACGTCGGTGACGTCGTAGCCCAGAAGGGCGGTGAGCTGCCGCTGGAAGGCCAGCGTCTCCTCCGTGGGCGGGTGGCGCTGCACCACGTGGATCTGGCCCGGGCTCCTGGGCAGCGCCTGCCAGTAGCGCAGACAGTCCAGCGTCTGCACTACTTGGTGCTTGTCGTAGATCTCGTACCACTGTCCCTTCTTCTGGTAGAGCAACAGGAAGCTGTCCGGGTTGAGCCGGTGGTAGAAGTCAGCCGCCACACTAGTCTCCAGCGCGCGCAGCCACAGCTGCGCCTTCATCTGCGCCACGCTGCCGTGGCCCGCCACGTGCAGCAGCACTGTTTCCGGCGTCTTGCTGCTGCGCCGCCGGGTGGGCAGCACGAACTCGATGGGGACGAGCTCCATGGAGGACAGGCCGGCCGCGGAGCAGCGAGGCTTCATCCTCCGGCGTCTGCGGCAGTTGTCCTCTCTCAGAACCACCAGCTGTTCATCGTCCTCCAGCTCCATGCCCTGTGCGACCTAGAAGCGAAAAAACAGGGCCCCGTCACAAGGAAGGCATTTTTCAGTTGCATTTTTCTGAAAGATGGCAGAAGGAGATGTAGAAGAATGTCAACGACATGCGTATGAGGAAACAGGGGCTTCGGAGTTGGGGCTTGTGAATCCTGACCCTGTTACTTAGTATCTGGTGGCTTGAGCTAGTTAAATAATCTCTGAGCCTATTTCCCATCTGTCAAGTACAGTAATACCTCAGAAGGTGAAGGTGCGAATTAAATAAGGTAATACATATACTTGTTCAGTATGGGCAATGGGTACATGGGGGTTAAGAAATCATTCTTTCTTTTTTTGTTGTTTGAAAATTGAACTAAACAAAAAGATATATGTAAAATACTCATCTAGTACAGTGTCTAGTACAGTGCCTCAAAGTGGTAATTGTTTTTAAGCATACTGAAATGGATGAGTAAAACAATCTAGTTAAAAAATCAAGTCCTAGTTTGCATTGTGAGATGCTAAGCCACCCCACTTTGGAAACAGGCTTTGGCTTTTTTTCTCTTTGTCAGTCTCACACGTCTCCTTGGGACTCAGCCACTTTACCAGACTTGCTTCATATTCTCTATTTTCACACTTCTGGTTCAGGTATCTACACCTTAGTCTACTTCCTGTCATTCTTTTTTCTTTTCTTTTTTTCTTTTTCTTTTTAGTTAAAAAAGATAGTCATTTCCTATCAGAATTGGTAAAGTTGCAATCAGAAACATGTGCAGATATTTAAAATTTCGAATCATGAAATGTGTAAATATTCTGACTGTTGTTTCTATATTAGGTCAGTGTCTTTAGAAAGTCACCCAAGGCTGTGCTCTCTTGATAGGAACATTCAGGTAATTTTAATTTCTCAGTTCATTTCATCCTATTCTGTTTTAGACAGTGGAGAAGTCACAGGATGGAAGGAAGGATTCCTGGGCTCCAATGACTTTCTGCTTGGACCCCAATCAATTATTTAACTTCTTTTTGCTTTAATATTTTCATCTCTATATTGAGAATTTATAAGTTTCTTCTCATCAATTTATCCACTCTTTCCACAAATATTTAAAAGGTACCTACTCTGCACAAAGCATTTAAGTATAAATGTGGCATACTGCAGTAAGAAACACTTCAAATAATGATCAAAATGCTGAACATATTAAAATTGAAATATAAGATATTTTTATTTTAATATTTAGTGTCACTACATTGTAAATAAGAATCAACTACTGACATAAAAGTAAATGTTTTAGAAAATATAATTTACTCTTTTTAATGACTAATATTAGCGAGAACTATAACTACTTATTCCCTTGAGAAATGATGGAGAATTTGACACATATGAAAAAGAAGAGTTTGATGAAAAGAGAAGAAAGACAAGTTTCATTAGATTCAAACTTCCGTTCAAATCTTGGCTTAAAGTTACTTTTTAAGTCAATATTTTCTTTCATAAAATATGAAATTCTATTTAGTAAATACATGAAAGCAACGGTCCCAAACTACTGTTTCCTGCAGCTTAAAACATTCACTATTTGGTCTGTGGCTACATATAGAATAACCAACAAGGATGAGAACTGTAAGATACAGTAATATTGACACTAATGAAATAAAATAGGTGTTAATTTAGGCAACATACAAATACACAGTAATGACTTCGGCCTCAGTGATCTCAAATGGTCTTCCAAGATACGAGATGCAGAAGAAAACAGGCAGACTAAATACTCACTGTTTTCCTTCATGGTTGAAGCTATGAAGTGTTCTCCTTTTATGAGAAGACATTAGAAACACGGTTAATAACAATAATGGCTAAGCATGCACTTGTAAGAACGAGCAGCCTGGCTGGCACAGGCTCATATGCCCTTCCTCTTCCTCTTAAACAAAAATAAAAAAAGACCGATGCACCTGCAAAACTATTGCCGGAACCTCGTGGATATCCACACATGTAGGTTGAACTAGACAATGAAACAAAGACATTCAGTGGTAGTCTCATCTCAAGAACTGAAAACAGTTCCAGATAAAAATATTCTAGCCGAGAAGGAAGTGTCACTATTCCGAGTCAGACCTTACAAAGGGTGAAAAATAGAAAGGGCAGAAAATACCTGATAAAGCAGTGGAGGTGATAATGCTGAAGGATCGTTTGTTTAATTTTTGAAAACAAAACAAATTCAAACCTACCCAGTGTGCCTCTAAACAATTCTGCTTTTCTGGGTCTCCCTTCGTATCCAGATGCAGAGGAAGTGCTGCAGTTACCAGGAAGGAAGTTTCAACCAAGTTGATTATACATGTGATTGCTCATTTTAAAAGTGTCAGAAATGCATTTCCTGTTAATAGCACTGAGAGTGAAGCACGAGAGTGAGCAATGTTTACCATCTATACATTTTATACTCTCTTTAAACTAATTTTGAATAATTGTGAGTGACTGAAATGAATTAAAATTATATAGATCCAAACAAAAAATACACATTCGTGAGATATAAATACATGAAATGTTTTCTAGTTAGTTCTAAGTAGAAAAGGCTTAACAGTCACAATATTGGAGAAATAGCCTGGTAGAAAGATTTTTAAGAGCCAAACTAAATCCATTAGTCCTGTAAAGCCCATTGAATTAATTTTCCCTCATGAAAATTTGAATGATCCCTTGTTTATATACTGTAACTGAGGATGGGGGAAGAGAAACTTGGTGATCTAGGGGACTGAGTTTTTAAGCTGAACATTTTCAAAGACTAGATCTGTGAGCTCACTTCCTTAACTTAGTGAGATAGTTCTTCATTTTTCAGAGCATTCAAGGTCCAAAATATCACTGACTCCAACTGAAAGTACAGTGTGTATGTGTTTGTGTTTGTGTGTGTGTGGGTGGTGGGGTGGAGGCTTACTGTTGGCAATGATTACAGACAAAACAGGAGATTCTTGGTTTCATGGGAGATAGATAGTCACTGAGAGATGGCTACTGATTGTCATGAGAGTAGAGAATCTATGGAAAAGCAATCCTAAATCATTTTTAGAGCAGCTCTATATCTTCTAGGTGGCCTCAATTCCTCTAGAAACCGCAAGCACACTCAGACTCTGAACCAGTGTCCGCTTTCATCCATCCCAGGGTTTCATATACCACAGTTCATCTTCTAACTTGGGCTCTCATAGACTCTAGCTGAGCCCCAAGGGCAACAAGTAGGATGGTAATGGCCTCACAGCTTTCTTGGAAGTATATAATTTAAAGTTTTCTGAATTTCTCTGACATCAAAATAAATAATTGTTTGATCTGATCTATCTGCTTTCACATAGGCCCCTTGGGTCTTAGCTTTCTACAAATAGTAGAGTAGTTGACATTAGCAGTCAAACCATTAAATTCAAAGGCTGCATCCCAAATGTTTAGGGGGCTTATCAGCAACCCAAAATATATCTTTATTTAGGAATACTTCCTTAGGAGGCTGGCAGCTTTAGAAGCCTCAAAACCGGTCCTCTTGGTTGGTTCTGAGGGAGAGACCAAAGAGTCACACTGAAGGAGCTTGCTAAGCGTATTTCACCCAGCAAATATTAAACTTGCAAATATTTCAGACGTTTTTGGTGGTTTGAGAATAAAAGTACCCTCTTCTTCCCCAAATCCTAATATAGCCACTAAAATGTGACTATATGTAGTATATGTTCCAAGGGAGAAGTAATGGCCAGTGTCACTGTCCTCTGTGTGAATACTTCCTCCATGTGGAGAAATTATTAATTAGGGCCTCTGTTGTCTCCAGACTTTTAGATGAGAAGACCCCCTAGACCTCCTCATTATATTTTTTTATCAATATGTTTCTCTTTTTAAAAATCTTCTGTAAATCTCCATGCATTTTTTATATAGTAGCCACACACTACGTTTTAGTTGGAAAAAATACAATCAAATAGTCTGACCTTCTACATCACATCCAACCATCACCGGAACAAGAAGATAGAACAGATTATAAAATGAGAACACAGTAAGATGTGTCAGTGATCAATAAACAGATTAAGAATGAATTATTTGCTAAGAGAAAGGCACTTGTGATGACCTTCAGAGAGATTACTTGTAGTTTAGAGAGATAAGACACAGAGATGAAAAAATAAGATATGCAATACTATGGTATGTATAGGCCAAGTGGTTTAACTATATAACACTCATTATATGCTACAACAGTTTACTGGAGGAGGTCACTTTGGGTGGGATTAAAATAAATTTTCAGATATGCAGAGGGAAGCCCAGGATTTAAGGCAGGAAGAATCGTAGGGAAGGTCTTCAAGCCAAAATGTGAACAAACAAAACAGTGCAAAGAACAGTGAATGGATTAGTTCTCTAAAATAAAGCGTTTATGAAAGATGGCAGTAGGAGATGTGGGAAAGACATGGAAAGATAGGCATGTGCTTCTCAACTCATTTCATGTCTCAATACGTGTAAATAGTGACATTTGTATAGCACACTAGGTGCAATGGACTTTTTGGGTCGCCCCAAAAGTCATATATTGAAATTCTAACCCGAAATGTAGTGATATTATTAGGTAGAATCTTCGGGAGATAATTAGGTCATGAGGGTGGAGGCCTCATGAGCAGAATTTGTGCCTTTATAAAAGGGGACCCATAGAGCTTGCCTGCCCTCCTTCTGCCATGTGGGGTTGTAAACATAGAGGTCTGCAGCCTGGAAGAGGGCCCTCACTAGAACCTGACTGTGCTGGTGCCCTGATCTCAGACTCCCAGTCTTCAGAATGGTGAGAAATAAATTTCTATTATGTATAAGCTATTCTGTCTGTTGTGCTTTTCTATAGAAGCCCAAACTGACTGGGACACTAGGGTAAAAGTGAGGAGTCTCTCCCCACAAATGAGGCAATGTCTGCATCCTTAAAGGCCCTGAATGCCTTTATGCCTTTGGGGCACACTGGTTGGGAAACTGTGTTGTTTTTTATTGTCCTGGGTAGGATAACTATCTGTGTATCTCTCAACTTGAAAAGCACTAGAATCCATCTTTTCATGTTTTTTTTTTTTTTTTAGTTCAGCCTCATATGCCTTATGTAATATGAACAAAAATGCAAAAAGGCATTTCAATTTACACTAACAATTTATTTGATCTTCATGCCTTGATTTGTTGTCTGGGCATGAATACCACTCTTTATAAAACTGGCCTGTATCTGGTGTGGTGAAAGAGAAGTACTCTGATATTGCAGAAGCACTAGCAATCATGAGACCTGGCTTTATTCCTGCTCATTCTCTAGGCCTTATATATGCTAATTCATTTTTCTCAGCTTTCTAATCTACCAAAGGGATAACTACCTTACTTATCTCTCAGGAATTTGTCAGAAATCTTCAATTTTCAGTGGAATGTTAACTTATCTAACTATGCTATGCAAGTTGTTGTGCTGGATGCTCTGGAGGACATGCAGTTCCAGGTGTCACACACCAACAAAACATTCCGAGAAGAGGGTGTCAGCCTGTGTGTTTCTTGTTCAGAGAGCAAGTCTTCTGGGCTCCCTCATGCCTCTGGCCAGAATTGTAGCAAGTGCCCATCTATCTCTCAGCCAATCACTGTGAAAGGAGATGGAATTACATGAGTTATTTGAGCTAATCAGGATTCCCCACTGAGTTCCTGGATGGCGGACAAGAGTGGACAGAATGTCAGGGCTCTGATAGTAAAGACAAAGGGGTACCAGGTAGGACAGCAGAAGAGTTTGTCACAGCCTTGAATGCCATTAGGGAGGTAGGCTGTTATCATGCCATGTGGATAGAGGAGAGCCACTCAAGGTTTAAAGAAGCTATAAGAAATCAGTCACAGTCAACGCCACCCTAGGGATCTATAGCTAGATCCAGGTGTCTGTGGGACATTCTGCGCATTAATTCTTATCAGCAATTGGCCATTGAGGATCATTTTCTCAATTTCCTTTTCAGCTAAACTTTGCTGATATAGCTAGAAAAATTTTTCTATAAATTGATTTTTAAATATCCAAATTCCTTAGCATGATACCACAGACCTTTTACGATCTACCCCTTATCGTCAACTCTTAACTCTCTGCCTCATCTTCCAAATCACCTCCACATCTGAATTAAAGTGATTTCTGCTCTCACACTTGCTGTGCTCTCCACACCTCTTTTTCACCACACGCTGCTTCCTCTGCTCTGTCCCCTCCCCTTATTTTTTTCTCTCCACTGGTGCCTCTTTCCCTCAGCCATTTGACCAAATCCTCTTCTACTCAGTTTGTATGACCTGCTCTGGGAGGGCCTTCTGGTTTGGGAACGCACAGGGATAGGGAAGCTTTCCTCCATTAGTCACTGCCACAATAATAGTGACAGCACCATAACCAAGAACAAACTCTTCCATTGCACTTGCTGTGTCTTACATTGTTCTAAGCATTTTAATACACTAATTTATTTAATCCTCACAGTGTTCCAAGGAGAAGGCCACTACTATTAGCCCCATTTAAGATGATGAAAGTAAGGCACAGAGAAGTTGTGTGGCCTGCCCCAGGTCCCACAGCCAGTAAGTGGCAGTTATCATAGCACTTCTCCCAGGGAAGGATAGGCTGCCTTCTCCACTGGACTGTGAGTGCTTGGGGACAGTGAATGGTCTATTCATCACTGAATTCCCCAAGGCCTATCACAGAGCTTGACACATGTGAAGCGAGGGCCTCAATAAATATTTGTGGAGTGAATGGTTTCTATAGAATTTTTTTTTGAAAGCTAGCAGACTCCCAAGCAATTACAAGAAGCAATAGGAGTATTGGGTAATAATACTAAAGACTGAGATTGGCCCAAACTCAGGCATCCCTTCATTCCCACTTAAGCACCTAACTCAAAGCCCTGCAGTTTGCTTCCTCCTGAAATCTTGGAACAGGGAATTTGGAAGGAAAAATGGTATGTGGAGTGTGGAACCTGGGACTAGCTTTGATTAACATTAGAAGGAACTACAGTGCTTTAGAAATATCCCCTTTACAGTCCCTCTGCCTGACCCAATTTATTAGTTCTCTTTGTTGTTCCCTTATGAATATAGACTTAAATATAAGACCAAAAGCTGTCTATACCACATCTTTGTGATCCAGAACTTCTCCCTTGTAATAAGTACTCAGGACCAGCCCTGGGACCCTGCCTTAAGAATGATCTGCAGACTGTCAAGTATTTTTATCTATCAATAAACCTATACACCTATCTAATCACCGACCTGTCTCTAACTACCTCTTACACACATAGCATGATTCTAACAGAGACAAAGCTGTTTGTATTAGGGAGTTTATAATTCAAAAATAGTTCCTTCATTCATGGGATGTTTCCTGTTCAAGGGCACAACAGAAGGTCCTAGGAGAGAAGGAGCCTTACAATACTCAAATGGAGCTGGCTCTCAAAGCCCTGGTCCTGAGGCCTTGAGGTGACATTATAATAGAAGTTGCCTCTTAGGTTTACATGTATTGTTCCTTCCAAAGTCCTGGATTATCAACTTAGAGTCTGGCAAGAGTCACATCCTGCCACAAGGAAGCCAAGAGGATGCCTTGCCTCTCTAAGTTCAGAAAAAAAAAACAACACAGGAATGCCAGCTGGGGGTAGAAAGATGAGTGGGAGTGCTGGCCAAGCTCTTCCCTGGCTTGGGAAATAGCAAGGCCACGGTATTGCATGACCTTCTGAGATGGCCAGAGGGAACCCACCGGTGGAGGAGCCCAGGCCTCCTTGTCTACCTCCTGCATGCCCAGTTCACTGGTCCTCAGTGGAAGGGAGTGGAGGGCTGCACGAGCCTGGGACCAGCAGTATGGTGGCGCCACTAGGCCCATCTCGCTCTGCACAGAAGAGGCAACTTCCTCTCCTGAAAAACTGGGTCTATATTTTCTGCAGTATCCATTTTGTGGATCTGCTTTTTTAAAAATTAAAGTATAGATGACATACAATATTAGTTTCAAATACACAGTATAGTGATTCGACATTTATATTCCAATGCTGTGATCACCACAGTCTAGTAACCATCTGTCACCGTACAAAGTTATTACAATAATATTGACTTTTCCCTATGCTGTACATTACATCCCTGTGACTTTTTTTTTTTTTTAATAAGTGGAGGTTTATATCTCTTATTTCTCTTCCCTGAGAATTTTCTGCTATTATGGGAAAAGCCTTGGTGGGTTTGTCTCATTGAGGGCAAATTCCTCTGGAGTGTGCCCCTCCCCTTGCCATGGCAAAAAGCATTCTGTAGCAGTTCTTAAACAATTAGAAAGAGTGGATTGAACAGGTTAAGGTGGGAGTGGGGGTGGAGTTAGAGTACATCTTTAGGGCAGGACTTCCTTTTTTAAATTAAAAACTTTATTGAGGTATACTTTACATATCATTCCCTTCAATTTTAATTTTTTACATAGTTCTCTGAGGCAAATGTGACAGTCCTAATGTATTCATTAAGATAGGCTGACTGTGTTAATCATTATAACAAAATCTCAGAGGTTTGTCTCTTTCTCTTACTATAGTCTCAAGCTGGTTGGGTAGTGTAGCACACCTCTAAGCATTCATTCAGGACCCAGCTCCTTCCAACTAGTGATTCTGCCCCTGCCTTGAACCTTGAGTTCTTGATTGAGTCTGAGAACAACTCACATCTCTTGTGACCACATTTTATTGTCCAGAACTCTGTCTCACGACCCTCCTAATGCAAGGGTGGTTGGAAAATACAGCCTATTTGTGTGCTCAGGGGGAAAAAATAGATTTGGCAAAGTCATAGCATTATGTTTGCTACAACATATCACAGAGGATAGGGCTTTGATGAGCATGATAAAATTTAAATACTATCATATGCCTAATTTCATGCATTATGAGTGTTTCTATCATGAGACACTTAGAATATGGCCTGTCAGCCTTAGGCAGTCATTGACATTGTGATTATACCTTGTCCCTATGTTAAGTGGTTAGCGATAAGAAAATGTATAAGAAAACCAGAAACTGGCTAGTCCTACCTGTTGCCAAACTCCTCTACAATGATGCAGTTTTTCTTCATTTACCAGGAAATTCTCTTATAATCAGGCAGTGTAGTATACAGAGAATACACATTATAGAATGAAAAGAGATTACTAGATAGCTAGGGAATTCCATTTGTTGAGCTTGTCATTGGAGACCAGGCTGACAGGCTCTGTCATCTTCAACATGTGGGTTTCTAGGTTGCCTGAGGCATTAACAACCAGCCAGAAGATGAAAGTGGCAGGAGATTTTTATGAACTAGGCCTGAAAGTGGTAAATGGCATTTTTATCTACATTACATTGGCCAAAACTCAGTTATGTAAACACAACTACTACAAGGGTCTGAGAAATATTCTTTTTGGCAACTCAGCTACAACTCTACCTATGGTGGTGGGTGGGAGTTTGAGGGGAAGATCATCAGTCTTTGGTGAAGAGCTAGTCATTCCTGCGACAGTGAGGCTACAACTTCACTTTTCTTTAAACTTACACGCAGTGCCCTGGCTCTGCAAAAATGAGATGTACTAGGGATGTTGGCTTTGAGAAAAAAAAAAAGATCTCTGTTTAATATGATGGTTTTAAAAGAATAAAATGTCTGTTGTTATTGGATTAATAATATAAGTTTGTTGAATTGACAATATGAGTTCTAAATGGGGCGATAGATAGTGTGGATTGTTATATGCTGCTAAGATCCAAAGAAAATTAAAAAAAAAAAAAGCAAATGTGATAGTCAATAAGGCTGGTGACAAATACTCCAGTTGTCCTCCTAGAAGGCCATAGTAAGAGGACAATTCCCCAACCCCTTTGAAGTGAGGAGTGATCATTGATTTGTTTTGAACAGTGACATGTGAGCAGAAGTGTGTTGAAGTTGCCGTTTCCTTCCCTCTGCTGGGGAGAATTTGGAAGCACATGTTGAGATGGAACCTTGTCAGCCTGGCCCCTAAAAAACTGGGATCAGCAGAATGCTCCAGTTCACTCATGTTAAACATATCTATGGTCAGGAAATGCATCTCTGATGGGTCAAGCTGCTGAATTTTGGAGTTGTTTGTAACTATAGTCCAGTCCAACGTAGTATGTTCTGACTGCTACATCAGATAAAGGCTGTCCTTGAAAAAATAGGCTGATGTAATATTTTGGATCTCATTTTAAAAAGTTGAACTTCATTCTATAGAATTTAAAATGTATAGCTACTTTGGGTGGAAGAATTTGTTGATATAAAGTTTAAGTGGTATAAATCAATTCTATTTATTTATTTAAAATATAATGTTCAACTTAAAGATGCTTCAAAGTGATGCTATAAGCTTCTTTATTGTATAAAATACTGGAAAAACAGCACACATTTTAATATTTAAGGCACACAATTACAGAAAAATAATAACTAATTTCTTTTTCCAGCATTTTTTAAATGATATAATTTTCAGAGTTTTAGTTGTAAATTTTAGTAAAAATAAATTATGTATAATTCTTTCTGTCTTTATTCACAAAAATTGTTCCTCTTTCTCCTTGGGAATTTTGTGTGGCTTTTCTTGGAACCTCCTCCTTCTTAATGATATTGAAATAACTGGAACTAATGCCAGAGGAACTTTTTCTCCATTTGTCTCCCCAGTTCTACTTTACAAATTTTGTGATTACCATATTTAAATTGCAGTATCAGTATATTTGCTGCCAGGGGCAGGATTCATTGTGGATACCTTACATCCTCTGCTCCAAAATACCTCATAATAAATAAAGATGATGACAACAGTAAATTATGTACTTACACCTCAATGGGAGACAATAGATTATGAACCTTTCCACTTTTACTGTGTGGCGGGAAGTTCAAAGCTTAGTTGGAAACAGGATGGGCTATGCTGGTGTTTTCCAAATGCCAGACTTTGGTCTGGCTACATCAGACTCCTCTGGGAGACCTGTTAAAAACATAGGTTTTTAGTTTCACTTCATTCTCCCTGAATCAGGACCTGGGACTCTGCATTTCTAATAGTCTCTGTAGTTGATTCTGGTGGACAGCTGGGTCCATGTTAGCAAAGGCCATAGAGGATCCGCAGAAGAGACAGCACATGGGGCCAAGTGCCCTCCTTGTCTTTCTTCAATCAAGAGAGTATGTGCACTTGTCTCTATGTCCATAGGCCACTTTGTAACATGAGAGACCTTTTGAGAGGAGAGAAACTCTCTGATAGGGAGATTGAACTTTGAGTTAAATAAATATTTACACAAAAGAGACTTTTTATAATTGATTAGATAGAAGAACTTTTAATTGGCAAGTTAATTTTTCCTTGTTGGTAGAGAGATAAGTCAGTTATAGAAAAAATATTTTTTTTTCCTTTGTACAATAGAACCATGATGTGTACAGTATACCCATCTACTCTTTAAGCAACCCAGCATTCCCAAAATGTATTTGACATTAAAATGGTTTTTCATGTAAAATTTATTAAAATTCTGTGGAAACTACTATTCCCTGGAATACATTTTGGGACATTATGCTCCAGGTGATGATGATGATGATAGTGATGATGATAAAGATGAAGAAGATGATGATGATGATGATGGTGATGATGATGATAATGTTTTTTCTCCTCCTTCTTCTCCTTCTTCCTCTTCTTCCTCTTTCTTTTCTTTCCCTCTCTTGTCCCCGCTCCCCGCCCCATCATGTGTATTTATGTAATCTTAGAGTGTTGTCATGCACAATTGGTGGTTTCCCCAAGTGGCAGACTCAAGCAAGCATTGACTGTTAGATGGCTGCTATAAAAGTATGATGCCATGTTGGTTTAAAGATTGCAGCTTTAGAAACTGAAATGTAAAAGCAAACAATTTGGAATGAAAGGTTCAATGTCTCAGTTTATGGTCTTCTAAAACTGAGAAAAGAATTTGGGTACAAGTAGTTTATTTGGGAGATGACCCTAGGAAGCATGGCAAAAGAATGAGATGGGGAGACAGAGAAGAGGTGAGGTCAATAAAGGCTATTGATGATCACTGTGGACACAGAAACTCAATCCCTCTGGGAGATTCCAAGAAAATATGTGAAACATGCCCCAGAACCATCTACTAATGGGGGAGGAAATTGATTATCTGTCCCTCATTGGTTGAGGATTGCTCCTGGCCACCTAAAGTTTTTTAGTTGAGCATACCCTTGGGCAGAGAGACACAGGTGCTTTAGGCTGGAAGCTGTTGGTATGTATGGGAAGTAGTTCCTGAAGACCTCTGGGTGAGCCAAGGGGATATGAGTTGATTACTGACAGTATCTGCTATATCCAAGTTCACTCTCATCTTTTAAAGTCATTGTTTCTGCTCCTGTAGGCAAAAAGATTACCTCTTGTTCTGGAGTTGTGCTACCAGCAGGAATTCTATAGTAGCATGTAATGCATTTTTAAAGGCTTGCTTAGAAACTAATTCTAGAGGAATCTGTTCATTAAACAGTGTTTGATAAATTCTGACCTCTAAGTGACTTAAAGTCTAAATATAGGATGAAGTATAGACAGGGCATTTGATGGCCAATGCAGTCTTTATGATTAGAATCCATCGCTGGTTATCTGTGAAAATGGCCTCAGTCAAATCTAGTTCACCATACAATGTAATCTGACAAGCCAATGGCAATGAGAATGAAATTAACTGAAAAGTAGTTGGTTCATTTTAATAAACATTTAATGAGTCCTTTTTTTTTTATAATAAAGAGCATACTGAGTAAAGGTGTTTTTAAAAATATAATCATAGTATTTTAGAGCTTCTGGGAATTATGCAATATGTATTATGAGTTTGTTTAGTGTAATGATTAGCAACATGGACTTAGGAACCAAACTGCTTGGGTCTAAATCCTGGTTTCATTGCTTGCGAGCCTGCCTTGGACAAGTTTCTTCATATTCCTGTGTCTTAGTTTATACTCATAAAATTTTAAATATTAAGTGAATAAATATATAGAAAGTTCATAGAACAGTGCTTGGTATTTGGTAAGCAGTAGGCAAATTTTAGCCATTAACTAGCTCTATCCTGTTTTACAGATGAAGAAACTCCAGTCCGGAGATGTCTGATGACCTTCTAAAGGTAATTTGTGGTGGATTTGAGACTGTTAATTTGTGGTGGATTTGAGACTGGAACTCATGTTTTCTAATTCCTAGAACAGTTTGTTTTCAGTACAAGTTGCAGAATGATGGCAGACAATCTCTAAAGGTGAAATATTAATTATTATTTGAGAGACAAAGTAGATAACATTTTGAGAGCAATTTAATAATCATAAATAACGCATAACATACTATCTACGCACATTAAATGTAGCAGAAATTATAAGTCATGCATAGTGATTATGATGGCATCAAATTATTATAGAAGAGCCTGAAAGAGAAGAGCCTTGTGCTTAGTGCCTAAAGGAAACATAGTTTGGCTGGAAAGATAAAACCGGAAAGACTTTCCTGGTGAGGAAAAGGGCACAATGACCAAGTATGTGCAAAACAGTGGCTCCCAAGGAGTTGAGATAAGCTGTATTGCAGAGAACTGAGGTTAGAGACTACTGTCTTGCAGGTAGAATCTGGGTTCAGGCATGTGTTTTGTTTGATCTTCAGAGATTCACAAACACTTGAGTTGGCTACTCAACCTGTCAGGGTTCTTCAGAGAAACAGAACTGTGTGTGTGTGTGTGTGTGTGTGTGTGTGTGTGTGTGTGTGTGTGATACATATATTATATATAGTCTTCCTTCAGTATTCACAAGGTATTAATTCCAGGATCCCCTTCTCCCATGAATACCAAAATCTATGAATGTTCATATCTTATATAAAATGGCAGAGTATTTGCATATAACCTACACACATCCTCCTATATACTTTAAATTATTTCTTAGATTATTTTTATAGTATTATAGTATAGATTACTTATAAAACCTAATACAATGTAAATGTTATATAAATAATTGTTATGCTGTATTGTTTAGGAAACAATGACAAGAAAAAAAGTCTGTATATGTTCAGTACAGATTCAACCATCATAGACATAACTACATAGTACATGTCAGCAACAATGTAACTTTTTTCTCAAATATTTTTGATCTGGGATTGGTTGAATAAGTGGAAGTGGAATCTGTGAATACAGAGGGTTGACTATACATGTGTGTTTGTGTATATGTATCTATGTGTGTATATGTATATGTATGTATGTATATATATATAGAGAGAGAGAGAAAGAGAGAGACAGAGAGAGACAGAGAGAGAGAAACAGAGAGAGAGATTGATTGATTGATCGATTGATTGATTTTTAAGGAATTGGCTCATATAATTGTGGGGGCTGACAAGTCTGAAAGCTGTACGGCTGACTGGAAATTCAGATAGGATTTCTATATTACGTTTTTGAGGTGGAATTCCTTTTTTCTTTTTCAAGAAACCTCAGATTTTTGTTCTGAAGATCTTCAAATGATTGGATGAGACCCTTCCATATTATCAGGGTTTATTGCCTTTGCATAAAGTGAACCGATTATAGATATTAACCATATCTACAAAATACCTACATGACAACACGTATATTAGTGTTTGATTGAATAACAGAACCATAACCCAGCCATGTTGACACATAAATTAATTATCACAGCTACCAACATTAAAAAATCTCTAGCTTTTTAAAAAGAAGAGCCGAATTTCTAGCTTCTTTTGAAAAGTGGAAATATCTGACAACTCTGGACATATAAGCCCTTTACATGAGGGATGGACTCCTGGATTTCCTCGCTCTCACTTTGTCCATAGGCATTTGGGCTCATGTCCTGAACCTTGAAAGGGAATGGAGAAACGTGAGTTTGGCAAAGGAAGACAAGACCATTTGATGGAAGGCATTAAGTCTAAGTTCAGGAGAGAATTCTAGAGCATTACAGCTGCAAGAAAGAAACTTAGAGATCTTTCAGGTCAGTGGTTAATCTGTGGAGGCTGGTGAGTGAGAGTGCAGGGGTGAGGGGAAGGGGCAGTGGTGGGAGTGGTAGGATCTGCTTCCTTTGTATGCATTCATCTGAGCAGCTCTATCTTAATCTGGTTTATGTTTTGGGCTGCTCAAAAATTTGAAAACCACTCCTCAAGACCAGCATAACCATTTTACAATCAAAGGAACCAAAACCCAGGTTCTCAGTTTGGTTTTCATATGACAGGCAATAGAAAGCCTTTGAGCATCCTTAAACTTGGGCAGTCATAGAATCATATGAAAGATTCACCTGGTGAGAAATGACTGAAGCAGGGAGAGATTGGGAGCAGGACTATGAAGAAGCCATTTCACTCCCCATGTTGAAGTACCCATGGCTTAGAACAGATAGTGGCTTTGAAAATAAAGATGAAGAATGAGTAATAATTGAAGACAGGCTAGAGGTAGGTAAGAAAAGAATGGTCAGAGGCAAAGGAATCTCTAAGGTCTCAAGCCTGTGGACAAGGAAAATAACATTTTTGACAGAAATGGGAAAGCTGGAAAAGGAGTCCATTGAAAGGGCCAACATCTTTACCATCTTTTATTGTATTTAGGTCGCAACTTTATTTTTAACTGGACCTGACTGACTTTATCCATTCCTCTATTTCTTTAAAGAAATAAATGTTTTACTTTGGGCCAAGAGTTTGTTGATTGCAGGTGTCAGGATAAGCCTAGTATATAACTGAATGTTTGGTAATATTATAAATGTATATTATATTCATACTTTAGATTATAAAGGATTTATTTTAAAACTTTAGAGGTTTAAAGCTTGTAGACAAAAGATAAACTTTAAACATGTAGGAAAATAAGCATATGTAATATTAAATGAATTAAATTCTTATTGAAGAAATAAGAATGTGTGAAATAAACTTTTAATATCTATGATGACTTCTATTGTACAAATAGCTTTAATTAGCTTCAGTTTGTCTGCCTTTTTAATATATGTAAATTAGCACCTAGCTAATATTACTTTCTGCTGTTTAATTTTAATGTAACTTCCTCGCTGAGTTAGTGTTTTCTCCATTGAACTAGTCTAGTTCTCGATCTGAATTAAACTCTACCCAATAGCATCCTTAGACAATTCTCAGGTATTCTCTCTCAAAATGCTTTGTTTATAATGTATCCTAAGTCAGAATATTATCTTTGACTCCCGTATAAAATGTTTATTTAAACTAACCACTGACTTAAACAAGCAGCATCCTTAGTAATATTTTGTGTATAATGACATATGCTAATGTTCTTAATAACATTCAAAGAAAATATTAGCTATGAGACCATTTTGAAAACTGTAGACGACCAGAGAGGTAGAGGAGACAAGGATGGTTGTAGCAAAAAGACTGAAGAATGAAGACTGAATTTTAGGAGATGAGTTATAGGCAGAAGAAGAAGAAAAATCCAGCTGTTTAAAGAAATAAAGAAGAATTATATAGAGACAGAAGAACCAGGAGAGTCTGTATCAGACAAACCAAAGGAGAAGAGCTTTCCAAGAGAGTGTAAAGGTAAAAGGGTAAATGGTGACTCACCAGCTAAGAAGCAGCAGAAGAAAGTGCTGGACAAAACATTGAATTTGGTCAGGAAGTATTTGATTCTAATGTGGAGAGAACAGTTTCAGAAGGTGATAGATGTCATATTGAAATGAGAGTAGCTATGAGAGAACAAAGGAGATGATATAAAAACAGACCGAAATTCAGAGAACATTTTACCACTTTTAGTCAAGAGTTTACTGCTGACTCCCTTGAAATGCCTCATTTACTTTAATTAATGACTGAGGCAAACCTTTTAGTGTCTGTAATTTATACTCAAAACAATGACTCTATATTGATTTCATTAATTACCCAAGACATGAGTTCATTAGCCAGTGAGTGCACACCCTAATGATTAGCCCACATAGTTGTAGTTATGTTATTAAAATGACTTGGATTACATGAGCAAGTCCAAACTGGCATGGCCCCTTTGGGTTTGCTCCTCAGCTATTTTCTAGAAAAGAGGGACTCTTTGGCAAAGATGCAGCCTCCCTGAGGCATACATAGATGGGGTACTGCCAAGAGGCAGGGTAACATCTTTGCTGTTTCTGGGAGAACAGATTTTTTTTTTTAGCCTGGGGAAATATAGCTTTCCTCAAACCATATTCTCGATGCTTTTATTTGGAACTAAATCTGGAGGTCTGGCCACAAGTCTTCTGAGGCAAAGACACATAGAACCAGTTAGAATGGGAGAGGGAAAGGATAAAACAGAGGGAACACAAACAAACAAACAAACAAACAAAAATGACTTGGATTAAAATTCCCTTTATCATGGATTTATATGGTCATAGAGACAACAGAAGTTGTCAACTATAAAAATAGAATTTTGGGTTTTAGATCTATGAATCTTATTTCTTTAAGGCTGGCAGAAAAAAATTAAAAAGGAAATGGGTCATAGAAGTTAACAGCAAATTTCTAAATTATAAACAATGGAAAACAGTAAGAGTCACCATAGAAACATTGTAAAAACTCCGTGGGGTTTCTCAGCACTCTTTTTATAAGACTTCTGCTGGATTTGAATTTTTGGAAATTCTCTCTTTAGAAAAGGCAGTAATTCCCCCTTATTCTTGGTTTTGCTTTCTGCTGTTTCCGTTACCAGAGGTCAACCATGGTCAGAAAATATTACATGGAAAATTCCAGAAAGAAACAATTCATAAGTTTTAAATTGTGCACCATTCTGAATAGTGTGATGAAATCTTGCACTGTCCTGCTTCTTCCAGCCCCAGAAGTGAATCATCCCTTTGTCCAGCATTTCCACACTGTAGATGCTCTTTGCCTATTGGTCATATAGTAGCTGCCATCATAGTGTCAAATTGACTGTCATAGTATTTCAGGGCTTATAATCAAGTAACCTTTATTTTACTTAGTAATGGCCCCAAAGCACAACAATGGCGATGGTGGCAATTCGAATATCCCAAAGAGGAGTCGTAAAATGCTTCCTTTAAGTGAAAAGGTGAGTACAGTAAAATAAGATATTTTGAAAGAGAGGGAGACCACATTCAGATAACCTTTATTACAGTATATTTTCATAATTGTTATTATTGCTGTTGTTAATCTCTGCCTAATTTATAAATTAAACTTTATTATAGTATGTATGTGTAGGAAAAAACATAGCATATGTAGGGTTGGTTATTTTCCATGTTTTTAGGCACCCACTGGCAATCTTGGAACATCTCCTCCATAGATAAGGAGGTCTGCTTTATACCCCTTTGGTTTACCCAGCACCAGCTCTTCTCTGGTTCTCATCTTCTCTGGCTGTCCTCTAAGTCTCTTTGAGTCCCTTTTCTCTGCCAGCTTTCTTCCTCAGATAGTCACCATCTCTCTTCTTACTTTATACCTTTTATTTTTGGAATATCTCATATCTTCCCATAGTATTACCTATCACCTATAGTCATGTGATTTCAAATCTATGTACCCATTTCCTTTCTCCTAAACTTTATATCTATATTCCCAGCTTCCAAATGAACAGCTTCTGGGAGATTTTATAGGCACTTTGAACTCAATAGGTCTAAAACCAAATAAAACCCAATGCTTCATTCCCGACCAAACCTATTCTCCTTCTCTTCATTGATGGTATCACCATCTACCTAGCAAAGGGAGCTAGAGATCCTGGAGTGGTCCTCAATGTTTGGACTTAACCCTGCTTCTGCAATCTCATCTGCCTTGGTCCAGTCTCCATCACTGCTCTCCCAAGAGTTTTTGGGCTCTGTGCTTTAAACTTAATATTTCTTAGTCTCATTGACCTCCTATTCCTTTCACACCCTGCAGTATCCACTGCATGGTCCAGTACACTGAACTCTAGAGTTCTGTGAGCATTTCACATTTTTTATTTCCTTACACATGTTTTCTTTGTGTTGTTCCTTTAGCCTGGATTGTCCCTTCCACAAAGGCACTGCTGGGTGATTCTTAGTCATTCTTTCTATATCCTTGTTAACTACCTTAAATTTTTTTCTCAACAAGGCAAATAAGAATAAATCATTGAATAAAATTCAGTCTAAATTTTTCTTTTTCTTTTTTTTTCTTTTTTTTTTTGTGGTGATATCTCCTTTGAAATATTCACAAAAATTTAATTTTCCTCTCCTCAGTACTGCCAGAACATTTATTTTTTACTAGAATCTATTATAGGGGTTAGTAAACTTTTTATCTAATGAACCAGAAAGTAAATATTTTAGATTTTGTGGGCCATATGGTATCTGTCTCAACTACTCAGCTCTGCCACTGGAGCATGAAAACAGCCATAGATAAAATGTAACAAATAAGCATGGCTGTGTCCCAAGATTTTTTTTTTTACAAAAACAGGAGGTGAGGTACAGTTTGCCAATCCCTGATCTATTGCCGTTTTGTATTGTGTTGTAATTAGTAGTTTATTTTTCTAATTAAAAAATATTTTTAAAAATATTTTGCTTCCACAACTAAATTATCAGTTCTTTGAGAATAAGAATCCAGTGACCATTAATTATTCATTTTTGTGTGGCAGGCTGTTTTTTCAAAGAGGGCCACTGCAATATCTCCCATTCCCCCTGCTCTCCTGCAGTGTGATCTGCTGCTGCCCTTCTAGAGGTAGTCTAACTCCCCTCCCTTGAATCTGGGATTTCTTGTGACTCACTTGTCACCATAGAACATTGTGGAAGTGAGGCTGTGTGATTTCTAAGCCTAGGACTGAAAAGGCCTTGCACTTCGATTCCCTCATAACACTCACTCTGGGGATGTTTCCCTCTGGGAACCCATCCACCATTCTGTCAGAAGCCCAAAACACATGGAGGTCCCAAATATAGATGCTCATATCGACAGTTCCAGTTGAGCCCATAGCTGAATCATCCCCATTCAGGTACCAGATAGGTGAGTCAAGAGCCTTCCCACAATTTCAGCCCCTACTCCTCAGCCTGTTGTTCCAAGTTCCTCAGCTGAGGCCCCAGGGAGTAGTTGCTGCCATGACCAGATTGTAGACTTGTGAACAAAGCAAATGGTGATTATCATTATATTACTCCATTATGTTTTTATACTGAGATACAATTGACATATAGCATTGTGTAAGTTTAAGTGTATAACATTTTAATTTAATACACTTATATATTGAAAAATGATTACCACCATAATGTATACCTAACATCTATTACATCACATAATTATCACTTCTTTTTTTTTGGTGAGAACATTTAAGGTCTACTCCCTTAACAACTTTCAAGTATATATATGTAGTATTATTAATTATATTAATTAATGATTCCATTAAGTGTTGAGATAGTTTGTTACATAGTTAAAGATAATTGGAACATAGCCCATGCTATGAGATTTTGGTTTTATGATTCAACATTAAAGCTACAACAAAAATAAGAACTCCAATGTCATATTGTCTATGCGTGTTTTTTCCTGCAAAATATTTCAGTTTGTGATATACATGGGTATGACTTAATAGTAATTTAAGTCCTAGGGGCCTTAAGCTAATGTTTCAAGGTGCTTTAACCAAGAATATGTCTTCTAGGCAGAATGAATTAATTAGCACTTAAAGCTCTGTAACTAGAAATCCAAGCAGTGCCAAGGAGATGAGCAACAGTGTTAAGAATATAGGCATCTTACTCTGCATCATAGGTTTGTTAAATAGCGTAAAGAATGTTTTGAAATTAATAGTTTTTAAAATATGTGGTAAATTGGAAAGATTTGATGGGCACGACCACCCTTGAATAAATAAACCATATGAATCAACAGGCCCAGCAATAGCACACATTTGGTGTTGAGAACAAGGTCCATAATGCCATTTGGTTCTGTATGTCCTGCTTAGTGAAGGACCAGGTCACTTCATAAAACCAGATTTGCTGATTCTGCTCTCAGAATAGCATTACATCTGCCTCAGAGTAATTCTTCTTGCAAGGTGAATGCTGGAGTTTATTGTCTAGACAGAGAAAAGAGCAGGGACTTCTCTTAGGGGAACCAGGTTTTGTTCCTGATTATTACTCAATTGTGTACATGGCAACATTTGGTCTGAGATGTTTAATGTAACATCCACCTAGTAGTGAGTTTGTGGAGGTGACAGCCTTACTTAATCTGACAATTTGTTGATTTATCAGATTGGCTTAGGTTGGTTTGCAGCACTTAAACATTGATATTTCTGCCTTATAAAGGTGATTAAAATATTTTCCACCTTACATTGGGTTTAATTTCAGGAAAAAAAAGATTCTTTTTGACAGGCAATACGTCGAGTGGGAGCAATTGCTATTGATAATGTGATAGTACACTGCAATGAGTTTATTCATCAGTATCATGCTAAATTGTTTCTGCAATTTCTCCTAGAAAGTGATGCAAGCAGTTCCTAGCACAGTGTTTGAAATGGATTGAGGCAGGCAGGTTGTTTAATGACAATGACAAAAAGAGACTGGGAGATTTATGAATAACATCACTTACCATGGAATAATCACTTATGCACCTGTGAATGCCATTTTGTTTTTTTCTACATGTTACTGAAAGACAAGTTTTGATTTGCAGATGCTAATAAATGTGGAATTGGCATTTAACTTTATAGATATGCTATTTGTTTGAGAGCAATATAAATAAGAAGTGTTGCAGAGAGCCTACAGCCACTCTAAAGGAGATATATGTCTCCACTCTAATGTACTTAATTACCAATCAGTCAGCTCATCTTTAAGAGGCCTCCCTGGCTGCAGAGAATAAAGAACTGCACAGTTTGTCACTTTGGCACAGCTGGCTGCTTTCTCTTCTGATTTGCAGCTGTGTCCTCCAAATCTGCTGAGATGTCCCACAGGCATCTAAAAACCAATAGTCCAAAGCTGAACACATCACTCCCCATCTCAAATCCCTCTTCTTCCTGTGCTCCCTATTTCAGTAAATGATACCACTATCTTCCCAGATGTACAAGCCAGAAACCTGGGTTTCTCTTTGACCTTTCTCCAAGCTGCATCCAACCAACCTCAGGCTTTGTTGATTCTAACTCAAAAGCAGTTGTTGGAATATATTCACTTCGTTCTGCCCCATAGCCACAACGCAGTCCAGGGTGCCATGAAGTCATACCTAGTTGCCTAATACTACCTGATCTCCATCATCCTCTTGCAGTAAGGTATTAGTTGAGATAAAAACATGTTTATTTTATTACTGTATTTATCCCTTTTTCTTTTCCTTATTAAAACATTTAAGTAATAACTATAGTAAATATCTACCATAAAGAATATGAAGAGCAGGATCTAAAATATTCAATAATAAACTGTTACTTCATGAATAGTGAAATGCCTGAGGTGAGTCTGCATAGCTAAATGGACAGGAATTCCATAGATCTGCCTGGATCATCTTCATGGTAGTGTTTACTACAGCTTATTTATCTATGAGAACCATTTTGAATTCTGTGCCTGAATAGGACTTCCAGTATTATAATAGGAATAGCAGAAATTTCCAGGTTTGTTGGTAGAAATCTACCTTCCTCTCTGCTCTCTGATTTGGGCTTGCCCAACATCTTCCCATTCAATCTTATTCTTCCATGTCATTCCCTCACTCCTCCCAGGAAGTTCATGGTAGTCATGTTATGGCTGAATAATGACATTTGGGTGCATGTTATCATGAATTTTTGTTTTGTGCTCATTGCTTTAGGGAAAGAATATAGAAGATAAGAGAACTTTTTTTTTTATTTTGTTGCATAACTTTATCAATAAATTGTGAAGTGAATTATGGAAAAGATGACTTATCTAGATGAGAAATAAGAGCAGAAAGGGCTTCACCTGAGACTAAAAATACAAGTTCCCATTCCTCTCTAACACTAATGTTTGGCGGGAAGAGAGAAGAGGCATGTGAGTAGACTGCAAGGGCCTGGACAAGCTTTCTGGAAGTACTCGGAGGCAACAGGACCTCAGAATGAAACTGCTCTGGATATATCCAGGCAGTGGGTGCAAAAGCATCCTCTCAAAGACCTCTCACGTGATCTTTGGGAAGAGGCCAATAAACTGAATTCCACTGGTTAGTAAGTAACAGAAGATCTCAAATGTTTTATCTCATTCACGGAGATTTTTATTTTAATGTTAAGCAAATTAGCACCTAGCTTGACATTTTAGGCCTGAAAGTGAGGCAGGGGAAGAGGAGGCTAAAAAAGCTTTCCTGTGTCTCCAAAGAATACCCCACCAATTTATAATCTCAGTGTCTATGTTGTCAGCATGTGCAGGTACGTTTTGACACAGTTCCACAGCACAGGGCCTTTTCTTTTCTCTGCAGCACATTAGAAGAAAAGTTAGGAACTGTTCCTATTAAATTTAAGCATTGAGGACAATCTGATTTAAAAAAAATATTTAATTGCACAGGGCTTAATATTTTTTCTACCATTTGAGAATAGATGTGGTTCTTTATACTCTTTAATAGAGTTGAGATCAATTTGGTTGTGATATGAATTAAATATTTTCTGTTAGTATGTGTCAAATCAAGGGAATAGTGAATAAAAACAAATATTTGATTTGTGAACTGAGAAGCCAATTTCCTGACTTCCCTCAACTCTTAAATCTGTGTATCTTGTTTATATACTTACTAAATTGTGAAAATCTTAAGAGTAACTTGGTATGATTGCCCACAGGTGTGAAATACATTAATTATGAGCTGATTCTTGCTTACTAATAATTCGTATGTATACAATATGTGTATCACATACATTAATATATTTGCCAATCACTTTTAGATATATTTAACTTCTGCCTTAATGAGAAAACTAAGTATGTAGATAAAACTGTAAACTTAATAAGTATTATTAAAAACATTTCCTTATAAAAGCACTTTGGTGTTGAGTTCCAAGTACCATGAAACTGTTAATCTGTTTTATTTAAATTCTAGTTCTAACAAAAGTTCCTATGACTATATTACAAGTTAGTAGCAGGGTATGACACCAGAATTAGCTGGATGATATGGACCACCCTGAGCCTTGGTGACCTTTATTGTGCAGTATGTCTCTAGATTAAATATCTTAATGTGACTGGCAGATGGGGCATAGTTTTTTCAAGAAGAAGTGCAGTTCCTCTAGGATGGAATAAAAAAGAAAGCTACGTAAATATTTTTGGATAATTTTGAACTAAACAATGTGAATTGAATATGGATGTGTGAGCCATGCATATCAGGAAAAATCGTGACTGAGATAAAAGTTAACATTCTACCTCTTACATTGCAAGTATGATTGTGTTCTCTAGATGTGATCCCTTGCTAAAGTAAATGTAAATAGAATTTTTGTAATGAAGATTGCATTTTAAATGTACTAAAAAAGCTAGTGATATAAGGAGTCATGCGGTGAATCCTTTTCTAAAATGAATATGTAATCACATTAACAGGTCTGTTTGATATCTTTGGTGTAATTATTCATAGCTTCTCTGAGCATATATTTCATTTTTCAATGAATTTAAAAATCCATAGATTGTAAGATGCACCATTATTTTATGCTCCACCATCAAAGAAAATACTCTGATAAGTGAACTCTATAGTAATGCTTTATTATTTATAATTTTTATTTTATATGTGTTGAAAGAGCTCCTAGACTGTTAGACATAGACTTTTACCTTATATTAACTTAGTGTGGCAATTTTCATTTTTAAAAAATATCAGAATTCCTTTATATTTTTAAAAATTATTGAGGAGCCCCCAAAATTTGGTTTATTTGTGCTTTATTTATTGGTATTTACAATATTAGAAATTAAAACTGAGAAAAAAAATAATTAATAGTTACTTTAAAAACAACTATAAGAAATCCATTACATGTTAAACTAAATAACATTTTATAAATATATTTCTTAAATATTAGTGTAAAGATTAGCATCAATGTGAAGTTTTACATTTTTCCAAGTCTTTTTGACATTAATATCTGGCTTAATAGAATGTAGCTGGATTCTTATTCCTGCATTAGATCTGTTATTTTAGTGGAAGCATATGAAGAAAAGAAAATCTAGTCTTTATCTATAAAAATATATATAAAATACAGATTACATGTAATCTGGATTTTAATAGCCTTTAATAGCCTTTCAACAATTGTGGATATTCTTCTTTGATACTACACCAAAACTTGACAAATAGTAGTTGCAATATTGAATCTGACACCATATCAATGAACTTTCATACTCAGTTACATTAATATCCATTGGTCTCTTTTGCATGTTGAATAGATGTTTTACTCATGGATGATTTTGTAGCAATATGTAGTGGTTGTTTGTAAAATATTGGTTTACTGAGTAATGCCAGTCTTCCAAATATTCACACATTTCATTATACAACATAAAAATAATCACTTTGTTAACATTATAACAAACCTAGTCATCAGAATCTTAAAATATTAGGAAGTTATCAAGTTCACAGGGGCAGCCAGTTTTTAAAAATTTAGTTTTGCTTGGAAGCATAATATGACTTGCATAAATGTTTTTCCTCAAGATAATCCTAGTGCTTCGTTATGTAGCAGAAGTAGTTTTTTTCTTCGTTTAGGATATTCTTTTTTTTAAAAAAATCATGACTGTAGAGAAGTGAAGAATATAGTGATTACAGTAAATTTGATGTCACCCACTTGACTTATGCCAAGGCATCAACAGCTATATCCATCATTGCTTTTGCACCATCTATGAAAATGATAGCAGAGTGAAAAAATAACATCTTTGTATCATTATGAAAATAAATTTGATTTTATGGGTCTCCTGAAAAGGTTTTGGAACTCCTAGGAAGTTGCAGACACACTTTGATAACTACTGTTCTTTGCATTTGTAAAAGAAAAATAAAAGTGAAATAAATTGTTTAAACTATTATTAAAAGTTCTTTACAGTTAGTCTTAATCTTTTGAAAATATTTTTGATTTATGTCAAAAAAAACACATAATATCACACTCTGTGACATACAAATTACTATCACATATACTTGTGATTTTTCAGTCTCTTACAGCAATATCAAGAGTCATGCAGCAATATTCTAAACATGGTATCATGTTTTATAAATGTCCCATCAAGCCTACATGTATACAGTTTAAGCATAAAATAAATTGGTTAACATTACTAGAGATATTGTGCATACTATGGTAATTTGTGAGTGGTCTGGAACCAGTCCCTCTGGAGTTGAAACATGAAGAGGAGCTTTGACATCATTGGAAAATGCTTACTGGTTAATATAAGAATCTCTTGCATTCACGTAGAAATTAAAGTGCTCTTGGCTCATGTTAAGTGCTCTTGACTCTCAAGTCTCCCCCCAAAGTCAAAGCAGTGTCTCCAAAGTCAACAACAATACCTCTCACAATCTTCTTATCTTCATTTTGAGATCACAGGGCATAGAGCAAGACAGGTAGAGAAATATAACCCTGGGAACTAATTGGTGTTAGTCATGAAAATGGATGTTTAGGCTTATAGGCTGGCTATACTATGTCAGTTCTGAACACCAGATTTCAAGAGACAGAGGTAGTCATAGGTTCTCTGATATATTTTTTTTTCTGAGCTTTTATAACATACAGGACCTTTCGAGTGTGGAGCCCAGCTTTTTGGAAGGACAGGAAAGGGTTCATTGACTCTATAATGCTTGTTTCAAGTGGAAGAAGGCTTGGTGTGAGTAAACTAATGGGATAAACTAATGCAGAAGATGACTCACTGAAGATAAAAATACAATACCTGATTCTAGGGCCAGTCGGTGAAGACTACTATTCAGGGAGCCCCAGCAATTGAGGGGTCAGTCTTTGTATTGGTGTCTTGTATTTGAATTTACAGGATGTTAGGAAATTTGTTGATATTGACATTTACAAACATTATGAAATCACACACACAGCAAAACAAACAACAAAAACTATAAAGCTTGATTTGGTCAAACTAATCCAGCAACTTATGAAAACTGCTCACCATTTATATATAATTACTACACAGTAAAATATAGTGTAGTAAAAAATAATAGGCACATCCATGAAGGTGCTGAATTGGCTTTACTGCACAGTTTTGATAATTCTAAACTCAGTTCACATATATACATTTATCATAGTCAATGTCACATGGTTGTCTGCATAAAATAAATTAGGAGATGTACTCTCTGTGACTATGCTAATTTTCTAGCATTCATTTATTTCCAAAGATATTTTGCCACAGAAATTTTGACAAGATGCTTGTGAATGGATGCTCAATTCTGGACCAAACACGTGATGCCTTGACCATTCAATCGGGGCCCCCTCAAATATGGAGGAAGAGCCAGGGTGAAGCCATTGGTGGGTCCAAGGCTTTCATAGAAGAATAAGAATCATTCTCATTGTCTTGGGTGTTGGTACCAAAAGAGACCAAGGTGAACACAGGTCTGCACTAAGTGCATGTAAGCAAAACCATTAAGTGAACAAAATCCCTTGAGACTTCGACTCTAAAATTAGTTAATCAGAACTAACACCAGAGAGAGCAATCCTGTGAAGATGCAGCATCGTTATAGCCAGGACTTGAGGAGAAATACATACACAATAAAATGAGACACTATGAATTTTTATTAAAAATAACTCTTAATTAATATACTTTTTATGTCGGGAGTGACACAGATAAGGATTTTGCTAAAGTAACAAGGAGATGATGGAAGCTATGGAAACTACACAATGAGAGCAGAAAGTATAAAAATGAAGGCATCCATATTTTCTTACTATAGCTAATTTCAGCTACTGCTTATACAAACTGTCATCTATTTCTTTAAATGTTGATCACGATTCTAAAAGCATTACTGGGAAATATTTGCTGCCTGCGTAGCTGCAAGTTCTGTAGAAGAGAAAAAAGGAAATATAAGTGATTGTCTTTTTTATTAGCATTGATTTTATAAAATTATATTAACTTGTATTAAAAAATGCTGCCATTATCTATTTCTGTATCTGCCAGTTAGGGTTAGGATTTGACCTTTGACATGGTGTCATTGTTTTTACTACTTTAGTAGAGAAAAATAAATTGTGGGAGACAGTGCAAGCTAAATAAAGGACATTTGAAGAAGCAAACCTGGCATTTAGATATTTAGATGAAGCACAATTTATTCAAAATTAGTCATGTAGACATGCTATCATTTTGCTAATGATAGTCTGAAGAATGCAGAATAAACTGATTTTACACACATTTTGACTGAGAAATTAAGATATTGGCAGAGAGTTATGAGAAGCAGACAGACAGCTTTAAAAACAAATACATTTTTTATTTTTTGTTATAGTCTGTTGTTTTTAAAAAGCAATGCTTTTCAAATCATAGCATTAATTCAAAGAAGTATAATTCTGCATGATTAATGGAGACTGACTCAGTTATTTCTTTTTGCCTATGGTTTACAGTTACTGTTTGTGAAATTACTTTTGAAGCTGAGCCCTTTCTAAAATAACCTGAGTAATCAATTTTATCATAGATTCAGGTGGTAAATATCAATCCATTATTGTTTTAGACAGAACCAAGAGAAATCTGCTTGATATTTTTGTTATTATTGTAAATGTGCAGGAAATGATTGGAGTTTGTATAGATCTTATGAGGAACTCATTCAGTATCTCAGTGTCTTAGGTCAGGCTCCCTAGAAACAGATATTGAGCTGAGGACTCTTGGGCAAGTGAGCCGGGGTCTCATACTCCAACAGCAGTCAGTCATTGGCTATGTGCTGCCCAGGGGACATATAAATGCCCAGGTACTCGGTCCTCTGCAAGAGATGGCAACATAGTTCTAGTAGTTCCAGGACAGTGAAGATGTGGGGAGGGAGCCACTGGGATCAAAAGTGCATAAAGCACAGAAACAATACAAGAGTAAAAAAGATATTATCAAGAATGAGAACCAACAGTGTCCACTGCACTCAACAAACATTTATTGAACACTTACTGTGTGCTAGTTACTGGTCAAAGATTTGAGGATTTAGTGGAGTAAAGACTGTGGAGCTTCTGTGCTAGTGGGGGAGGCAAACAATACGATCAGTAAGGTAATGTATGGATAATTTAGTATTTTGGTGATACATATGAAAAATATAAAGCAAGAGAAGTGAATAGACAAAGACTAGGGATAATGGATTAGATAGGGTAGTCAGGGTAAGTTAAATAAACAAATCATGTAAAAAATGTATTTGAATTTCCATGGGGCTATTCTTTGGGAAGTACTGGCATTGTATATTGTTTCTCCCTAACCCTGGGAACTTTTTTCATATGAAGCTCATAGAAGAGAAGTGAGCCTCTTATTTGAATAAAACCATCACAATAGGTATTTTTGACATAGGAACAACAAACATAAAATAAATGGCCTTTAAGCTTTTTTCCCTTCTGCATTCATTTCTAATTGTTCTGAAGTCAAATATTTGAAGAGGCAAAGGAAAAAGAAAACTGGGTTTGTATGTTAAGAATTCTGATAATGTACATTAGTAAGCATGTCAGTTCCGATTTAAAAACTTTTTAAAAATCTAAGTTATTTAGGAGAAAATGAGTAAAAAAGGAGAAAAATAGTCACCTGGCTTATAACATAAAACTATCTTTGTTTTAAACTGAAGATCTTGGAGAATCTAAATGACACAATTGGCTTTTAAAAGAAAGGCATGTAATGAGGTCATAGTGGTGCAGGGGGTGACAATCCAGGCCAAATACTAGATCTTTTTCAGAGATGACTGGACTCTTGTCATTGATTCAAGCCAAAACTCACAAGTGACTGACAGTCTATTAACATTTGGGGTTATGCTTGTGGGGGACCTTACTGGAGATTACCACTTTAGAAATTATTTTTTCTGATTATTTCATCTGATGCAACTTCTGGTAACCTCATTTAACTACTGTCTTGCCATCCCCTAATTTCTCTTTTATTTTTTGGGCCACAGTGATAGTCAAGAGGTGATGACGGAAGGAGATACATAGGAATTTGCTAGCAGGGGTTAAATAGGAATTTGCTAGCTAGTTTCCTTTCTTACTTATTCTCCATGGTAAATGTTTCAGGGCTTTTCTGGTAGCCAAGAGAAAAGGTAAGTCAGAGATTAAAATGGTCCCACTGTGAAATCTTTAGTAGAAAATGTTTTTTAGCTTTGTTTAATTAGGAAAAAATATGTTAAGAAATTCATGAATTGTGGACTTTGAAACTTCATCAATGAGTATTCATACCATTATCAAAATGCCAATATTCATCATAATCTGAAAGTTAAACAGTAGTCAATTTAAATAATTTAATGTAATAATATCGAAATGAATTATGTGGCAATGCCCTTTAGGTATCTATTTTAAATGCACACTGGACAGTGAAATATAAGGGTATCAGATATTTCTCTTCTTTGGTCAGCCTAATTGCAATGAGAAAATTGCTTGGGAACTGTGAAATTAGAATATACCAAGAGCCATTGGTATATCACTCAACAGATATTTATTGATCACCTACTGATCTAGGTGGTGGAGATACAAGCACTCTCCTTATGGAGCTTAAATTCTCGAGTCAAGACACACACACACACCTACACACACACACACACACACACACACACACACACACAAACTATGACAAGTGTTATCAAGAAAGTAAATGGAGCAATAGGATATAGAGTGAGTGTTAGCAAACTTTTTCTGTAAAAGACAAGATAGTAAATATTTTAGGCTTACAGGTTACAAGGTCTTTGTCTCAACTACTCAACTCTGCAGTTGAGGGAAAGCAACCATAGACAATATGTGAATGAATGAGCATGGCTGTGTTTCAATAAAACTTTATTTACAAAACAACAAAGACAGCAGATGGTGGGCCAGATTTGGCCTGAGGTATGTAGTTTAATGACTTTTGGGGTAGTGTAGCACTTGCAGTAGGAGATGGTGACCTTAGACCTGGGTGGTTAGGAAAGACTGCTCTGAGGAGGCAACATTTTGAATGAAAGTAAAAGATAAGGAGCCAGCCATATGAAACTTGGGGAAAGAGCATTCCAAGCAGAGAGAATAGCTAGATCAAAGGTCCTGTGGTAGAAATAGGCTTGCTCTCCCTGATGGGAGTGGCCATCTCATTTTTGCTGTGTAACTTTAGGCAAGCCACTGAATCCTTTGAGCCTTTTTCTCACAGGTAGAAATGATGATAACACTCTACTTATAGGCTGTTTGTGAAATAATGTATGCAAAAGCATTTTTCTGGGCAATTATTAGGGAGTATTATTAATAACTAGGATTTAGAAAAATAGTTGTGGATGAACTTCAATAGAATAGAATTTTGGCATCAAAGTACTGGTGCTTCATAGCAGCTCTTCATATTTTTACTACTGGGATTTTTATTTCATCTGGAACTTACTATAACTATGTGTTAATGTTTACTCACCAATTTCCTCCTTGCCGACTACTTCTCAATTTTACTTGCCAATCTTCTCAGTATTTATGAAAAATTGTAATTGTTATTTTCTATGTGTGTCTAACAAATAGTTATTAACTAATTTTTTTGTTGTTATCTAGAAGCAAAACAATAGTATGAGACGCACAGACTTCCAAGTTTGATTTCTGAGAAAGCCTTCCATGGCAGCTGAGGAGCCACCAGCCTGCCAAAGCTAAGCCTCAGAATTCTTTCCTTTTATTTTCAAAGCAATAGGAGCAGCATGGCCAGTAAGTCCATTCATGACATGTCTTCATGTGCCATTGAAGCTTGTCTCCTCTGGGGCCTGCCTGCTGCACCCTTGCACATGCTTTACCCCAGGTTTGTATCCCTAGATCAGTTCTGCAGCCAAAGTTTATGCCTTCTCTGTGTAGCCACGCTGTGAATCCCTCTCTGCCCTACCCAATTCTTTAAGTATTGGAGAAACCAGTTTGTGGAGAGAGAAGAGTACCTGAGAAGTAATATCACCCAATGCTTAGCATCATCAGTGTGGAAACTAGCCTCACTTTACACAATTGAGAGCTGATCAGACTGAGAGAAATCACTCAACAGATTTTGTGTCAAAGCCTTTCTTATTAACCAAGAAAGGGTCCAAGAAAGAAACTAGATTCTCTTCTGTATGATAATGTGACTTCCTGATTCTGTAGAAGGACAAATTTCAATGATTTTAGTAAATATTTTCTTACTCATTATGAATTTAGACTGTCTAAGAGCATTAATGTTCGTCTCTGAAGGATATGTAGATAGACTTAGAGTAATGGATTCACCTTTGAATCAATAGATGTCAAATAAGCAGGTGATTACCCTCAGCTTATCTTGTGAGGAGCCTTCAAAAGGAAACTGAGTTGGAGGGCTATGCTCATCCTGGACAGCCCCTCTCCTCTCTATCCCTGGTTGTCTAGAGGCATATGGGAGCATCGTAGATATTGCTGCTTATCTTTTTGAAGCCCCTGCTGAAAGGCCCAGATGTGGGATGTGCTCTAGTAGGTGGGAGGATGCATTCTGGGTGATAATGGACCCCTCGAGGTGAGGGCCACAATTTTCCTTCTGAAAACTAGATGCTAGAATCTCTTTGAGGGAGACATTTAGATATGAGGACATTGGATTCAGGATGTGATTAAGTTTGTTCTGAGCCCGAGTGGAAGCCCTGTTATGAAGAATTAACATCTTAGGTGCCTGTTGCCTTTAGATTCTGAAAAAAGTCAAATTTAACACTTAGCTTAACCTTTTCTTTCCTATGTTCCCTTTAAAATTACCTTGACCTATCAGTGAAGAAGTTCTCCCAAACAGATTGCTGTAGGTGAATTAAGGGAGCTGGACTGAAGAGTCAGGGAGGCACCATGCAGAAGAGCAGTGGGATCATGTGTGGGGTCCTCAGCAGAGGGAGGGGCACTAAGACTGTTAGTCTTAAGATAAAACTCTGTCTTGGCAGCGTCTCAACTCTTCACCCTTCTGTTAAAACATTGTGGAGGTGCAGAAGGTAGGGTGGGAAAATTTCAAGTGTAAAGTATAATTTATTGATTGCAAAATTACTTGAATTTTAATATATGGTTAAAGTCTTAAGCTGCAAAACTATAATTCTTGTAACATTTAGACGTTAGCCAAGAAAGGTTGAATTGACGGGTAAGAAACTTGGTTGCACTTCTGGAATCATATCTCCTGGGCTATTATTTATTTCAGCTATCATCTGGTCAGCCTTGGTGAATGGCAATGGCAGAATTTGCTACCACCTGAAACCCAGGAAGACAAAGATCGCTGTATCATTGGCCCATTTGGTAGATAGCTAGAAAATGTGCACATGCTGAAATATGTATTTCTGCCTGTCTTCCTAAAGGAGGGCTTTTTTTCTTTAGACTGTCTCCAAAGAGCACATGAATACATTTAACAGAATGAGATGCAGTTAGAGATGATTAGAAAGCACTGGTGATACTAATTACAAGACAAATCAACAATGATAAAATGTTTTCTCTAAAATCCATGCATGTTTCTACCTTGATAGCCACTGTGTCTATTTCAGTCTGTTAATGGATTTGTTACAATCTACATACTCTAAAGCCCTATTTTTAAAACTACAGTAACTGTAGCCAATCATTACAAACACTCCCTTGTGTATCTCTCTCACTACCTGTGTACCTGTCTCACTACCTGCTTGGTAAAACGATAGCTCTAGATCAATCTAGCTCTATCCTGTATCTGTGCAGCTGAATGTGGCATGTGAATAACACACCACACCCTGACGTTAATTAAATTTAATGATCATAAACTTCAAGTGGGCCTTGAATGTCACACTTATCTGCTTCATTCACTCTTCTACTCTTCTTTTTCCCTTCCCCCTTCTCGTTGTTTTATTCCTCCTCCTCATTAAATTGGGGTATAAATTATGGCCATTAAAACACACAGATCATAAGTTTTGTGAATTTGACAAATGCATGCATCGAGTAACACATCCTTATCAAGATATAGAATACTACCATCATTCCAGAAAGTTCCCTGAAGTTTCTTTCCAGTCGATTCCTAAACCCCCTGCTCCCAGCAGCAACCACTGTTCTGATTTCTATCTTGAGTACATCTTTTCCTTTCTTCTTAAATCTCCAACTCCCCTTTTCCAACATCACTCTCAGCTGATCACCCTGTTTCTTACTTCATGGAGAAAATGAAAGCAACAAGAAGAGATCTCCATATGTTCCCCTTGCCACTTCTTCTCATCTACTAGCATTTGCATTTGCATACTTCCTGTCTGTACCTGGATGTACTATCTGTGCTCCTGTCTAAAGCTAAGCTCTCCCATGCCCTCTTATGTAGTCAAGAATAGCACTCCAGCAATTCTTTCCTCTTTCTCTTATATAATTTTTCACATACCACTGGACCCATTCTTCTCAGCATTTACTTCTATGCTATCATATACTGTATCCTAAAAGAAAAATAAAACAACTCTCCTTGACCCCACCACTACTAACTCTCATTTCTTTGTTCCTCATTCTAGCACAAATTGAAGTCCAGTTTATGTTCTCTGACTTTAATTCTTCTTTCCTGTTCTCTCTCAAATTCTTTCTATTTAGGCTTTACTTCTGCCACCTCATGGAAACTGCTCTTCTCAGGGTCACCAAATGACCTCCACATTGCTGAATCCAATGGAAAAAATTTCAGTCTTTGACAGGACTTGATGCAATCGGCCCTTCTTTCCTCCCTTGATAAAATGTCTTTATTTGGTCTTCACAGCACTCTTTTGAGTTTCTTCACTGCTCAGTTCTTCTTGGTCTCAGTTTCCCCTGCTGGTCCTTTGACCTCTTCCTTAACTTTTCATGTTGGTGTGCCTGAGGCTTAGCCCTTGGTCTCTTACCTTCCACTGTCTACATACTCTTAGTGAGTGTACTGGGCTCATGGCTTTAAATACCAACCATAAATCAATGCTTTCCCATCCAGATGCCAGACCTGAAATCCACACTTACTTTATCCAACTTCCCACTTGACATCTCTACTAGGATGTATGATAGATGGCTTGACCTGAACATGCCCAAACTGAATTCCTGATCTTCTTCTTCTATAGACTACTTACTGCTTTGCCATCTGGGTTGATGGCAATGTGACCTTGTGGTTGGTTTGGCTCAAACTAAAATCTTCAAGTCGTTCTTGACACTTTCTTACATTCATACCTCCACATCTATTCCTTCAGGAAATTCTGTTGACTCTACATAGCCAATAGTATTACTTTTTACCAAATAATTATTGGCTAATGGCAAGTAATTTTGTCAATCATGATAACATACCGAAGCCTACATGAAAACCCCAAAGGACAGTTTCTTGGCCTTTTTTGGGGGATGGGGAGAACTTCTATGTTGGGGAACCAGAACACTTCCAAGTGCAACACTGCACTCCTTGCTGTTCCCCAACTCAGCAGGCACCTTCTCACCTTAGCACTTCTCTATGGGCTCTTCTCTTTAAAATGCTCTTCCTCTGACATCCTCATACCTAATTTCCTTTCTGTGTTCAAATACCGCCCTCTTTGAGCCCTCCCTTGACCCCTCTACTGATAGTTGTGCCCCTTTCACCTCTTACCTTGGCACTTTTATCCCTATTACTGTGTGCCATCTGTTTTCCACATAGCATTTATCACTTTTTAACATACTATTTTATTTACTTTTTACAGCATATTTAGTGTTTCTTGTTTATTTCCTGCCTTCCCCATATGAAGGTGGGCTCCTCAAGGGTAGAAATCTTAATCTGTTTTTGTTCACTGATTGTACTAGTTGGCTATTTCAATTACAGCACACGAAAGCACTTAACTACTTTGGCAAATTAGAGAAAATATCCAGTGTAGAAGTTAGTGAATCTAGAAGGAAATGATGCTAGAAGGAAGAGATGGCTATGCGAATCAACACAGTGGGGCTAGGGCCCCGTCTTACATAGCTCAGAGTGCCAGGAAACAGTGGCACTGGATAGGTAATTTGCTGTGGCAATGGTTGTAGTTATTGCTCCTCTCACTGGGAGCAAGGTGAAATGCTAGCTTTGCCCTCATACTACTTGGATTTCTTATACTTCAGATATCCCATACTTAGTTATATAGGATGCTAATTTGAGAGTCTAGCTCACCGTTTATGTACCTGTTTTTCTTATATATGAATTCCCACCTCTCTTGTCCATCAATGACCATGGATCTAACTCCTTCCATGGTGGGTAGACAACACAGCTCACCAATTCCCTGGGCCAAGAACCTAGAATAATGCTTAGCAGATAGTAGTTGCTCAATGAATTTGTTGAATAAAAGAGTTCAGGAGAACAACCAAACCCAAGAATAAAATAAGCATTTTCTTAAAGTTAAAACCTGGGTATTCAATCAGGCTGCATGCAAGCTCTGTTAAATAAGACTGGGTCATGATAACTATGAGTGGAACAATTATCTGTGGGCTTATTTCCTAAGAAAACACTCTGAAATATTTGGGACCTTGGACAAAAGTTCAAGTACAATTTTACTTAAGGTCTTTAAATGACTAAACTATTATAATTGTTGGCATAACTGTAGTTAACTTGAGGTTACTGGTTAAGAACATGGACTCTGGAGCCTGATTAGATTCAAATTCCAACTCTGTCTCTGACTAGCTGTGTTGCCTTAGGCAAGTTACTTAACCTCTCTCTGACTCATTTTCCTCATTTGTAAAATGGTAACAATAATAATTCCTACCTCATAGAGCTGTTGTAAAGCTAAATAATATAATGCATGCAAGTGTTTGTATCAGTTCCTAGGAAGCAAGAGATGTTTGTGATTATATTGTCATTCTGATGTATATTATCTCTGCCTTCTCTTAATTATGCTAAGTTGATTCTGAAAGCCACCAAAAGGACACCAAGTTTCTTAAAATGCTGTTGTCCAAACATCTGCCATCTACACAATGTGCTGGTCAAAGTTGTTCTATTAATTTCATATTTGTTTAATTTTTGATAGTTTGGGAATAAATAGAATACATTTTGCTCTTTTAAAACAGTCTCTAGATTCTCTCCTGCCCTCAAATTCCTTTTCTAAATCTGTAATAATGTGCCAGCCTTCTCAGAAAAGAGGGAAGAGGTCCGAAGGAAAAAGAAGCCTGTTGACATAGCCTCCAGAAAGAGCAATTTTTTCAGGGTGTGTGAAAATGTGCAATGAAGTGGAAGTGGGGATTACAGGCAACTTTTCTTCTGAATACTTTTGTTTTCTAAAATATAACCAACGAACATGTGTATTTTAAAATTTAGAGAATAAAAAATCATGCCAAAATCTTTTGTTAAACAACTAAAAGATCTACTAAAGGGGGGCCATAAAGGAGTAGATTAAGTAGGGTGAAGAATGGGGTTCAGTGGCTCATGCAGATCTTGGAACATGAAGCAGCATAGAAAGAAAATATCTGAGAAATGAAAGTGACAGGTGGGGTTCCTTATAAATCTCAAATCATTTGAAAGAGTAAAAAGAAAATCAGAAAAACAGAAAAAGGCTCATAGTTGGCCAATAAACAGTGTTTGAGCACCTACTGTATGCAAATTACTATGCTAGATATTGTGGGAGACATGGCAATGAATAAGGCAGGGTCTTTATCCTCCTGTTGCATCTAAACATGCACTTAGGGGAGAAAATAGATTCTATAGCAAGCTTGTCATTCTCTTCTTTTGGAGAAAAGAAATCTTTTAAAATTACAATGCCAGTACTTCTCAAAGTATCCTTTGCAGGACAAACACATCAGAAATATCAGGGCTGATTATGAAAATGAACATTCTCAGGACTCTCCATTCCTGAAAAAAAAAAAATGTTTGGAGAATGGAGCCAAGGGATCTAGCTTTTAATCAAGCACTTATGTGATTCTTATGCACAATTTAAAATGGTAAAACTTCTTCTGCTTTGCAGTAGTTACCAAACGAATTAAAAGAGAAATTACTTTTGACTGATAGATGGGGATGGACAGTTTCATGGGGGGAGAATTTGAACTGAGGTTTTGGCTAGGTTTTGCTTACTGTGGCAAAGGGAGGCCATTGTGGCATTCCAGGAGCAAAGAATGGCTGGTGCAAGGCGATGAAGTGCATGGGAGGCCAGTGACTACAGTATGACAGCTCTGACATCCATTGCAGACCAAGCAGGCAACATGTTTTCCTTTCTAAATGGTCATTCTGGAGTCTCTCAGCTCTCTCCCAGGTACAACCAGGATGACACTGGAGAATAATTTTACCACAGAAAGCTGAATTTGCTTTGTGCTCATTCGCCACTGAATGAGCTAAACTCACCAGCTTTCTGCCTTCTGTCAACTCAGCTGTTCTCCAAATTCAAGAAGTATTAGAATCTGTTACCATTCAGGATGGAATTTTTTCTCTTCTCACCACTTGAGACAGCACAAGCTGACTGTATTTCTAATGAAAAACAGCATACTTCTCACTACCTTCACCCAGGGCAGGGCAGCGCGGCCAGACAGCACTTGGCATACCAGGTGGGTTCGCCCTCATAGGTGACCTCCACTGTGAGTGAGTGGCATGCTACAGGAGATCAGATGTTACTAAGTAGCAGAAGTGCCTGGACCAACTGTTGGGTCTCTGGGTGGGTTGGTGCCTCCCTTACTAGGCTACCTGGATGTTGTCAATCAACTTAAGGTGTGACCCTACTGTTGACTCAGTGCTGTCAGCCTCCACCCCTTTCTTGATTTCTAACTGATGCTATTTGAGGCATACAAGGGCTGAGACCTCTGTGCTCACTTCCTTGTGAAGCTTGGGGCTTGGGCTCACTATTCAGCAACCCTATAACAACTCTGTCAAAGACTGACGTTGCCCTTCTGGCCTCCACCATCGTCGGGTAGCAGAAAAACATGACACAGATGTGGTAGACATGGTGCGATGGAAGTGAAGGTGTGCTGCCCAGGTGTCCCTCCCAGGAAGGACTTCTGGTTCAGTTCTGGGAGTGCTGTCAGCAGATAGTTGTCAACTATCAGCCCTGGGGTGTCTTCCTCAGGGGCAGAGAGCCATGTCCATACCCAATAAGACTGACTGAGGCAGGTGCAGAAAAGCCTTAGGTTATTTGGCACAGTGCCAGACAATGGGCCTCTGGATTCTGCTTCCTTCTATTCTCTTCCTTCCACAGATGCCAATATTAAGGGCATTCTCTAATATACAACCACAATCTTAATGCCATTTCAGAGCCTGCTTCCCATAGAACCCAACTTGCAAGAGGAGTTTGAATATCATATCAACTATAGGCATACTTTGTTTTATCACACTTTGCTTCATTGTGCTTCACGGCTGTTTCAGATTTTATATATTGACGGCAAAGCCTTCCAGCAGCGAAGAGATTCCAGTTAACTTTTTTGCAGTTGTCTGGAACTAAACGCACAATATCTCCTAGGTTTACCTGTTTTTAGGAGCCTGGTGACCTTAGGGAAGCAATAATTTTTTTCTGTAAGACTTAACTTGCTTATCTGCAAAATCGGAATAACAGTAACTTCACAGGATTGTAGTGAGAACACTTAGTTTAATAGCTGGTGCTATTACAATCACTAATAAATGTTAGATTTCATAATCTTGGGCAAGTTTTATAATTTTGGTGAGTCTTGGATCCTTTATCTAAAAATGAGAACAATACCACTTACATTTTAGGATTTTGGTAAGATTGTATAATGATGTATGTGTGTGTTAAGTACTCAGTAGAAATGTTTCCCCCCTCAGCTTGTTTTCTCTTAAAGTATCAATATACCTATATATAGTGAATTTTAAAAATAATCCATGTTTCTTTATTTTTCTTTATCGTTAGCTCTTTTTCAGAATATATGGCTTTTGTATTTGGAGGAGGAAAACAGAATGTGGAGCAGAAAGGTGGGGCTAAGGTAGAGTCCTGGTTTTATGGCTTTCTTCTTTTCTATTATAGCTCAAAGGCCAGCTTTTCCAGGAAGCTCACCGTGACCGACTCAACACATTCAATAAACTACTCATACACTCTCTGATTCCCCTCTCTTTTTCCTTGGTTCACTTCTGTGATTTCTTATCACAATATACTTTTGTGAATTACAGGTTTTCTACTTTTATATTATAATATCCGAGAAGCAGGGCTGGTATCTGTTTTCTTTTCTTTTTTTTTTCAAAGAGGGTACAACTGGCTGAACATTGCTATGTTTCCTGGGAGTGTTCACTGGTTACTGTACTAGTTAACAGTGACTAATTTTTTAAAAAATTGCCGAGTCCATGCCACAGGAATTTCTCCTGAATTGACAAGGACTACGAGAGCCAGATGGGGGTCTTCTGAGTCCTCCTCACCCAACTCTCATCTCACACATAAGAGTTGTTTAGACCAGCTCTCTTTTTAAGTAATGGCATTTAGAGGCTCATATGGAACTTTGGTAGCCCATCTTTATTACCTCTTTTTGTTTTATAATAATGTGCTATTTTTGCTTTAGATTTAAAGCCCGATCAATTCTAGGAATATTGTCTTACACTGACACCTACTGGACAGGCAGGAAAATAACTAATACCTGTAACCCAAGTGTTTTTTGTCTAGAAGCAGGGAAATTATGTCTTCCTCATGGCACTCATCTTAAATAAGCATCTTTCTTACCACTATCCTAGTTTTGAGCTTTCATTTTCCTCATATCTTACTAAACCTAAAGTTATGTATTAGATCTTAGGTTTCTTGGGTGTGATGATTTTATCCAATTAAAATGCTAAAAGACCGTAGTGCCTTTAAATAATATCATTCTGTAGATATACTTAATGTTTAACAATGGACAATAATCACATGCATTAAATGTGACCTTAATTCAGCAAGCACTACAGCTCTGAACAGCTGACATGTCAAGCAGGCCCTGTGAAAATTATGGGACCATTCTCAATCCTAGACTCTCCCATTGGTGGGAACCTTGAAAGGCCACCTGTTGAGATCAAAATCTCTCACAGATGGTGGTGAACATCATCCAGGATGAATGATGTCAATTATTTTCTTGAAGTTTTCTCCAAGGATCACCCAGTAAAAATTCATTCAAGTGCTTCATTATCCTAATGCTATTTTGTTACAAAACTATCTCTCTCCTGCTCTTTCTGAAAGTCTCTTTTTTTTATTAAAATGATTAATCAAATCCTATTCATAAAAACTTTACAAAATATACCACTAGATTATATTCTAATCACCTCCTTACCAATCCCTTTTCACTGGACTTTTTCTTTAGTTAGTGAGGTAATTATTAAAAGTATTGTCTAGTGGGTTCAATACTTTTTCATTGCACATACACACACATGAATATTATTTAGTCATAAAGAAGAAGGAAATGCTGACAATATAAATAAACTTGCAGGGCATAATGCTAAGCGAAATTTGCCATACAAAAGACAAATGCTGCATGGTATCACTTATATATGAGATATTAAAAAAAAAGTCAAGTTAAAAAAACAAAGAATAGAATAGTAGTTGCTAGGAGATGGAGGATTGCCAGAAAATGATCAAAGGGTACAAATTTTCAGTTATAAGATGAATAATTTCTGAGGTTCTAATGTAATCATGATGACTATAATTAATAATGTTGTATATTTAGAATTTGTTAAGAGAGTAGATCTTAAGTGTCCTCACCACACACACACACACACACACAAGGGTAACTATGTTTGGTTATGGTCATGTTACATGACTTGATTGTGGTAAACATTTCATAATGTATACATATATCAAATCATCATGTTGTGTACTTTAAATACATATAATTTTATTTATCAATTATCCCTTATCAAAGCTAGAAAAAAGAGAGAAGAAGATAGCATGATAGCATTAATTAGCACATGCCTGGGAACTAATAGGTCCTGTTGGTTCTCTGGAGCTTGCAGATGCCCCTTTGAGGGATTAAGACATGGTATTATTGGAAGGTACCTTGACCCTTGGAGTGGAGAGCACAGGCACGCTCAGTGGGAAGAAAGAGCATGAATTTTAGACCTCGAGAGATTTAGATTTTAAAACTGACTCTGCCACTTACTAATCGTGGATCTCAGACAGTTGCGTACCTCCTCTTAGCCTCAGTACCTTTGTCTGTATTCAGGGATAGCAATACTACCTTGCATAGTTCTTGCGATAACTTAATGAGACTGTGCTTGGCACGTAGTAGGTAGTAAGTTATTTCTAGTCCTTGTTCCAAAAAGCACACTATTTGCTTGTGTCAGTCTGAATATCTCCCTGTTATTAGTTCTCTAATGTGATAGATGCCATTTCTGGAAATCTTTGGGGCTCAAGCCCTCCTCTCTTCAAGTTTTCTGGTTGCCACGAACTACCTCTGCTTTTCTCTTCCTCAGTCATCCTTTTGTCTTCACATTGTCTGTTTTCAGATTTTGAAAATGGTTTTAGGGATTTATTTATTTAACAAGTATTTTTTGAGCTCCTGCACAGTGCCAGCACTATGGGTAGAGCAGTGAAAGAAATATACAAAAATTCCTGTCTTCATAGAGCTTTTATTCCAGAATAGGACAGAAAAGTAAATAAATAAAGAATATGCTTTGTCAGATGATTATAAATACTAAGTAAAAAAATAGGGCAAGAAAGGTAATAGGGATTGTGTGTGTGTGTGTGTGTGTGTGTGTGTGTGTGTGTGTGTGTGTGTGTGTTTGGGGAGATGGCTGCTTCACACATGAGGGACAAGGCTGACTTGGGAGCCCTGGGCTTCTTGTGATGGCATAAATAGGGTTAAAAGGTTAAAATTATACTGAGGTTGGTCCTGATGGTCTCAAGGAAGATAGTGGTGTGCAACGTGAGGGTTGGGGAGTTGTAAGGTGGTCTCTTGCCAGAAGTATGAATGGTCCCATCTTTCATAACACCTGTTAATGGTGTTATGGAAAAGAACATGGGGAGGGGGTCCCTCACCTTATTTGGAGCATGGAGAATTGTTGGGTTTCCCTTTTGCATCTCTCCTTCAGGCAGTGGAGGCTTTGTTACGTTCTCAAGATTCAGACCCTGACAAGTATTCAAAAATAATAGAATGAAATAAAAAGGCAACTCAGATGTTGTTGCCGTCAGGGAGCCCATCCAGTTCCTTTGGAACATGAGAACTGTGGAGGATCTGATATAGCCCATCAAGGGACAAGAGCGCTTCCTTGAGCAGCTATCTTAAGATATGATACCAAGAAATATCAGTAAGAGAATATTGAGCAAATATGGCTAAATGGAATAGGCACTGGCTGGAAGCAGAAAGTCTACCTTTTTCTCTCAGCTGCATGACTCTTGGCACATTGCACTGCCTTCTGAGTCTCTGTTTCTTCCTCTCTGTGATGAAGAGGCTTGCCTCAAACATTCAGTTCTGACACAAAATTCCATGACTTTAAAAAGTTGAACTTTTATCTCTGTCATTGAAATTTTAAACAGAAAATAGAGGACTTTATATAGAGTTTTCTTTCTTTTTTTTTTTCCCAGTTGAATTTGGAAGAAAAGGACATAGAGAAGGAAGAGTTGGCTTGTATTGTTGGCTTAGAGAAGTGGATTAGATTGCTTGAATAATAGCCAGACAGACCAAAGTTGATCTTTCAAAGGTGGAAGAATTTGTTTGGCAGGAGAATTGCTGACTTGATCAGGAGGACTTTTTCACTCATTTTTCTGGAGGAGAAAGAAAAAAATCCTATAAAATCAGCTTAAATGCCCCTTTTGTGAAGCTGTCTGGTTCCTGTAAACTGAGTTAGTTGCTCTCTCCTCTGCTTTTACAGAAAAGTAAGGAGCAAATTGGAGCTAATGATGGGAGAAAGGCAATGACTGTAGGAGCAGCAGTGCATATTAGATGAACATTTAGTAAGTATGTAATGAATGAAAGACAAAGAAATAGGTAAGAGGAAAAGGGGAAATGGGAAACCTGACTTCAGGTTTTTGTAAATCTCAGATCAAATTCAAGAATTACTGAGTGTGGCTTATAAGCACTTAGAAAAGGAGTTATCACCAGGACCCAGCATAGCCTCATCAAGGACTGGACTTGACAGTAATCTTACTAGTAGAGTCTCTAGATTTATAGGTTGAGGGGAAGTCTGTGAATATAGTCTATTTTAATTTCAGAAAAACAATTAAAGTTTCTCTTGATTTTTTTTATTAGGATGGTGAAATAAAGACTTGATGATCATACTGTTAGATTAATTTTACACCTGGTAGAAATAACTTTATTCAAATAGAGTTGATTATAGTGTTTTTCTACCTGTGATGAGGTATTTGGTGGACTGTCACTGGGTTGGGCCTGACTATTCAACTTAAAAAAATGATTTATTTTGAAATAATTATATATTCTCACAAGAAATTGTAAAAAAGAATGTATAGGGTGGTTGTATGCATGCTTTATTTGGTTTCTGCCAATGATATAACTGTATAACTATAATGTGATATGAAAACCAGAAAATTGATACTGGTACAATCCACAGAGTTTATTCAGATCTCACTAGTTTTTCACATACTCTAATGTGTGTTTATAGCTCTGTGAAATCTTATTACATGTGTAAATTCATGTAACCACCACCGCAATCAAGATATAGAACTGCTGTATTACCACAAGGTTCTGTCTTGTTATCACTTTATAGCCACATCCACCCCACCCACCATTCCTAACCCTTGACAAGCACAAATCTATTCTTCATCTCTGTAATTTTATTATTTCAAGAATATTGTATAAATGGAATCATATAGTATGTAATTTTTTGAGACTGTTTGAGACTGGCTTTTCCACTCAGCATAATTCCCTTGAGATCTATCCAAGTTGTTTTACGTATTAATAGTTCACTTTTTGTTGCTGAGTAGTATTCCATTATGTGGCTGTACCACTAGAATCTTTAAGAACATTTTAATACAGGTTTTTGTTAGAATATGTTTTCATTTATTTGATATAAATTCTTGAGAGTACAATATCTATATTATAGGGAAATTACCTATATTGCTCAAGATTACATGTTTAGTTTTATAACAGTTTGGCAAATTATTATTCAAAGTAGCTATACCATTTTGCATTCTTATCAGTGATGCCTGAGTGATCCAGTTTTTCTGTATTCTTGTCAGCATTTGGTGTTATCACTATTTTTAACTTCGGCCATTCTAGTATGTGTATTGTAATACCTGAAAGTAGTTTTAATTTGCATTTCCTAATGGCTAATGATTCTGAACAACTTTCACATGTATATTTACTCTCTGTATATCTTCTTTAATGAAATTTCATTCGTGTCTTTTGTGCATTTTCTAATTGGGTCAAATTGGATCATTTGTTTTTTATTGTTGGATTTTGAGAGTTCTTCATATATTCTAGACATAAGTCCTTTTTTGGACATATGATTTGCAAATATTTTCTCCTAGTCTATAATTTGTCTTTATAGTCTCCTAGCAGGGTCTTTTCAGAGCAAAAGTTTTATATTTTCACGAGGTTCAACTTATCAAATTTTCCTTTAGTGGATTGTGCTTTTGGTGTCAAGTCTCAAAATTCCTCACCCAGTCCTGAAGATGTTCTCTTAATTTTTTCTAAAGGTTTTATCATTATATATTTTACATTTAAGTTTATAACCCACCATAAATTTATTTGTTTAGCTTTTAAAGTCAAAGCAGTTGAAGATACAGCAGGCATGTAAGTAATATAAGTAGCTGGAATATAGTGATGAAATTATTAAGAAAATTTATAAGCATGCAACGTCAGAGACAGTTTATTATTACCTAGGTTGTATTTGCTATAAATATATGTTTTCATCCAGAAATGGCAAGATTTACATAGGATCAAAATAATAGGGCATTTAAATTCACTCAGTGAAAACCAAAGTCTGTGTTTAAGACCGTGTAGATATTCAAATGCATTTTTTTTGTATTCTTGATGAGATTTTACAAAACAAAGTCATTGTTTAAGATTATCAGCTTCTAAAAAATGGTCTCTATTTCTGTACAAGTAAAATAATCCAGCAATAGAAAAAAAGGCATTGACAAAGTTCATAGTTATAGCTTGATGTGAGAGTGACATAAATTCTCAGAGTGAGGACTTCCGGGCCTGCAGCCCTCAGTACCACTAACAGAATGTTAGGGCATGGATTTTTCTTATGCTCTCTGCTTTTGCTGGAAATGAGGAAATAAGGGAGATGTAGATATAGTAGAGTATGGTAAGTGGCGAAGGGGGTTAATGGAACTGACAGGAAGAAGCTATTACAAATACCAGACATGAGACAAGAGAAGGACAGAGGAAATGGAGAGTGCCTCAGACTGCTAGAAAGACGTGGGACTCTCTTGGACCGGCGTCTGTCTAGTCATTATACTAACAAGAAGCACCTGAGGGACACTGGGCAATTCACCCAGTCTCTCTGTGCCTGGGTTCCCTTTTCTGCCACATAATGAAAATAGTGTCTGATCCATAAACTCCATGTGCTGTTATGAAGTATAAATTTACATGAAAGTTTTTTTAGTAAAATATAAATATGTAACATTGTTATTTCATTGTGGACCAAATACACTTTTATCTTTCTTCATTTTTTAAATGGAATATATCCTTAAAAACTAGTACAATATTTTTCTCTTAATTCTTTGTTTTACTAAATTGCTTAGATTTTTTGGTTCTCTTCTCCACATGTTTACCAATGTCTTGGCAGTGCAGTGTGGCTGGCTTGATCAAAGGTGCTCTTTTACCTTAGTAACTGTTATATAATCTTTTCAGTCTAGATCATTAAGCTTACTCTCTTCCTAAATCTGTAATGTAGGAAACTGACCTGGCTTATTTACCTTGTATCTTGCTACTTCTCAGATGTCTTTATGACTGAGAAAACATGGGCTCCATGTTTCCTTGTACCCAAGGAAACAAACCTTGTCTTAAAGAATAACCAGATGCATATTAGTTTAGTATCTATTATGAAATATAAATGTAGATTCACTTTATTCATAGTTCCACTGAAAATTGTGTATGTATATGTGTATGTGATATGTAATAAGACTCACAATTTCTTCCAAGATAATAGTGTTATATTTTCTAATAAGAAACATATATTAGAAAGAAGTTAGTGTTTTGTATTTTTGAATATTTATTCAATATCATAGGAAAAATGTTTTTATTAGCTAAAAATTAACAAAATTTGAAATCCATATTTATTTTTAATGAACTCAAAACTCTTGCTCAGTGTCATTCATCAATCACTTTTCTGCTTATTTGTTAAATCCTACCATGTACTTACAAGGTATATTGGTCAGTTTAGGCTGCCATAACAAAATACCATAGACTAGGTGGCTTAAAAAACATTTATTTTCTCACAGTTCTGGAGGTAGAAGTCCAAGCTCAGGGTGCCAGCATGGTTCTAATGAGGGTCTGCTTCTTGGCTTTCAGGTGGCCACCTTCTTCCTGTGTCCTTACATGGTGGAGAGAGAGAGAGATTGCTCTCGTGTCTCTCTCTTCTTTTTCTTACAAAGGCACCAGCCCTTTTGGATTAGGGCCCTACATTTATGACTTCCTTTCATTTTCATCTCCTCCTCACAGGCCCTGTCTCCAAATACAGGGCCTGAAACATAGGAATGTTGTGAGCTCACAATTCAGTCCATAGCATTCGGTTTTAGTAACTTAACAGAAATATGTTGCAAATTGTACTTTATATAATGTTCTTAACAATCCTTCATGTATTTTTTTAAAGCTTGTATTTGTTAGTGACTGAGTTTTTTTTCTTGCTATCAATTTACATAATGTATTTAAATTATACTAAAAGCAGAACATCTATTTATGATCAAAAGCAAATAAAAATTTTTCTAAAATGCAAATCTAATGTAAAATGACCTGAGCTTTGGAAAATCAGCTTGATTTAATTAGTATTAATTTCTCACTTTCAAATATTGATATATTGACTCCAATTCTGTGAAATATGTAATTATATAAACATAATTAATTTTGATTGTGAGAAAAATAATCACTGATATACAAATAAATATCTTTCGGTGCCCGTGTCTGTCTTTCTCTCATATTTTTACTATGCATTTTGAGATGGCCTTAAAAAATGAAATGTGACATTAAAGTATAAGTCTTTGTTCACAGTCAAGGAGAAGTGCTAAAATGCACAATTTATAATTTTATTTTTAACACCAATTTAATCTATTTTAGCTTCATAAACAAGATGCCTCTAAGTACAAGAATAATAATATAATCAAGAGTCATGCGGTAAGTCTTGGTTAAGCTTTTTTGGGTCATACTTCCTAGAAACTGAGAAAATGAAGAACTCTAATGACTGGATGACAATTTTTTTTTTATTGTAAATTAGGTGGTTTTAATTCTTTGCTTTTAGCGAAATTAAAAGAGGACATAACCATGTTGTCAACAGATAGATGAAGTATAAATTGATAATAGATCACTATGTACTTTTCACTTCTAAATAAGAAAGCATTCAAATAACAGAGTGATATTTCCATGAGAAAAGGCTTAGTTAGCATTCTCTTTATTTATTTATATGCAAAGTTTTCTCAGGGCTTATGTCTATAAAAATGAAAAACAGGTATAGATTTGATGCTGAATCCCATCTCATTCAAACAGTAACAGCCAAAAAATACATGAACTTATTAAAAAAGATCCATCTATTCATTTAGATTAATTTTTCAATAAAATGTTACTGTTTTATAATTATTTCTCAACATATGTTATACATTTAAGTTGCTTTTGCCAACTGCATACTAAAAATCATTGTGAAGTTAACTCAATCCAGAAAACTTTAAAAATACTTAAAACCTTATGGTCATACAAAATTACATTATTTTTGTTCTTATAGAGAAAGTAATAGAGTGACCAGATAAAATTTTTCAATTATAAAATATATATTACATTAATAACATTCTTTTGGAGAAATATTTGATCAAGGAGAAAAAGAAATAATATAAATTTTTCAGTTGTCAAAAAGGAGCTTATCTGTGAATTTTTAAATGGATGAGAATGGGTATCAAATTGCTTGGGCATTTAGAATCCATTGTATGCAAAATATGATATAAATTTTATTTTTAAATCACAATTTACAATATACTAGAAAGTACATATTTTGAAGCTATTCTAATTATGATGAAAAATTTTAGGTGTCTACTTGAAAAGGTGCAAGGGGATAACATAGCTTTTCAAAAGTCTTTAGGAAGTAAGAGAAAAAAGTTCAAAGGCCACTGACTTAATTTGTCAGATCTTTGCAGCTTTAACAATTGATAATGATGGACTTCACAAGGAAAAAATGAATAAAAAAATTTAGAGCACAGAGAAGCACAAGCATAAGTGTGCTTTTGATATAAGCTCTTGTGACTGAAAAATAGAACTGGAAAAATAATAACAAAAAAATAACAAAATTGTACACAATTCCCAAAGTTCTGAATTTCTAGCCAGCATCTTTGTTACATACATGGCCTAATCCCTTCTTTATGAACTTTTTGCAAAGCAAATTCATGTCAAAATAGTGTCTCTTCTGATGGGTTTAATTATGTCGGAGACCAAGACTCCATTATCATACCGATGATTGCTATGTGTCTGGCACAGTGCTGGTTGCCAGAAATTCAAAGGTGAGCATGAAAAGAAAATTACCTCAAGGAGTTAACAACATAGAAGAAAACTGGAAGTTAATATATTCATAAGTTGGAAGTCAATGATGAGGTACTTTGAGTATTTTTTAATTTATATTCCATGTTTCTCTGCATGTGAGATTTGAAGTAGATATCATTTGAATTATTTATAAAGAAAGCAGAGGTATATTTGTGATAATTATAACAATTCCTTACATGTGTAGTGTTTATAGTTTATAAGATGATTTCACAAAAAGTAACTCATTTAGTCTTAATAACAACCCTGTGGTGAGCAAGACCTTCCTTACTGCTTCTATTTTAGAGATGAGAACTCTATGTGCTAGATGGATTAGGTTTTGACCACATCATACAGGCACTAAATGGCAGAATAGGGTGGAGCCCAGGTCCTTGAGCTTCCTGGTTTGGAACTTTGCACATACTACTATGTTGTAGACAGAGTCATTCTGTTTTTTCTCCCTCATGTTGGGAAGACAGTCCTCTTTGAGCCTCTTCTATTCCTACACATTCTGCTGGATGTGCCAAGTTGGTAAGGCCCTGACCACTCTTTCACCTGGAACATTTCTCAAGGTTGTTTATACAGCTGGTAATCTTGAAAGATTATGTAATAAGCCCCTCAAACAATAAGTCTTGTTTATTGTTTGCTATAAATATATGAATTCTTCAGACTCAGTTGTTATACAAAACCACTGTGAGCTTATCATCCTTCTGGGCCCATCATAATGGCCCCATGGGTCTCAAGGGCAAGTACACTGACATTCATGCTTCTTACTGTGCTGTGAATTATAGTCCTTTGTCTTTGAAATACTAACAGGTTAACTTGTTACCTTGTATGCAGGGCAAAATCAAATCTCATACCTGACATGGCAATAACATGTACTTGCAAGATGTTTGAGGACAATGTGTAAAGATATTTAAGGTGTGACAGGCCTCAAATAAGGCTTCAAAATCTAAATTCAGGAATCTAAGAGTCAGAAAATAGTTCTCTCAAAAAGAAATTGGTAAAAATTAACACAAACTTCTTTGGAAAAAGCCATACACAGAACAGACTAGGACCAAGGGATTTATTGCTTATATGACAGGTTTGATATTTTATATAATCAAAGTGTCAGGTTATGTACCTAGGTATGTAAAAGTATAATCTTATTTCTCTTTGCTTTCTAGTTCTAATCTCTGCCAATGGTAGATAATAAGGTAACTTAGTTGCTTCAGGTTTGAAACTCAGATTCTCTCCATCCTGTTCCTCATTTCTCTTCTGCCATAACATGAGGTGGGATGAGATAAAGTTGGTCTAAGTTATTTTCTGTCCCTGCTGGCCTCTTCTAGGTGTGACTTGTCCCACTCAGTCTTGGGCATCTCAGCTCTTTCTGCCTTGTGGAGAGTGATATCTCTTGCTCTATCATGACTGCAGTTGTCACATTTGTATACTTTCTTCTCCTCTATCAGAGACCCTTTCTGGTCTGAGTGCTCTATAAAGACATGTGGTAGCTCTTCGTTCCACTTCTTGTGCTCTGCTGGGATAGGCAGGACTCTCTGAGGCCCATTTGCTTGACTGTTTGCCTTGGCCATTGTTCATCTGTCACTCAGGTACCATGATGGACACAGTGCTTCTCTATGAAGTTTGCAGTCTCTCAGGAAGCTTGCATCTCACTAAGAAGCTAGGCTCTGGCCCTTCTCCTTTAGATCCCTCCATCAATTTTTCTGGGGTTTCTATCTGGATATCTAATTTGCTGTTCATCATGTTCCCTTCAGAACTTGGTGTTGGGGCTCAGATCTTACCTGTGTCTGAATTCTAGTTATATTCTCTATGATTTAAATTTTTTCTCATTTACTAAATTTTTACATGCTTTTAATCTGCATTTACATTCTTCTCCCATCAACAGTTTATAAGGTTCTGAATCCTAGGGCTTTGAAGCTTGACATTTAAAGTTAACCCTCTAATATTTAAAAGAAAAAAAAAGGGAAAACCCTCTTTTATTCTCTCAAACACCTGCCACTTACAATAGAAAGCCATACCCTGCCGACCATGATCTTAGCTATAGATTTACCAAAGTACTCTTGGTAGCTCATAACCCATGGCTTTTGTTTTGCCTGGATGATCCTACCCTGAGGGTAATGCATACAGATAGTGCCCACCACCTCAATGGTGGGTGAAAAGAAAGGGTAGCATGAATTAAAAAGAAATAATAATAATAATAATAATAATAATAATAATAATAATAATAATAGGCTCACTATACTTGGGAAACCATGTCTGTTTTCAGGATCTTCAACAAGAGATTGTGATGTTCTCAGGAAGTTGACTAACAGGAGTGTATAAAGAAACTGCAGCCTACTCAATTACATTGCAACTTGCCAGGAATTAAGTAATGGTGTTCTTAGAATTGCAGAGTATAACGTGAGCAATGTTTATCTAACACCATGCTGAAGAGTATGCCCTTAGCGACTGGGAGACCAACAGGTTTATATAGATGATAATGTCTCTAGAATGGAGAGCAATTTATCAGTTTGTTCAGTGGCCCAGCTTTTTGGGAGTCGACGGATTTTGTGCAAAAGGCAGGCCTTTTGCTCCAACCCCTAGCTCTTTGTTAGCAGTTCTCAGCATCTGGTGTGAATTTAGGAAGATTGTTTTAAAATGTAGATTCTGGAAATTCAGTCCAGGTAATCTGATTCATGGGTTTGGGTTAGGCTCAGAAATTTACATTTTAATAAGTCTTCTTCTGGCCCATGTTTTGAGATGATTAGACTCATAAGTGAAGGGCCTAGGATAAAAATTAAATAATTTCACAGTGACAGTAACACCCTTAGATCCAGACTCTTGCTTTGGGATCTGTGATTTAGAGGACTTTGCTCTGGCTGTGACACTCTTCATGAGAAGGTGGATCTGTGGATTCAAGTATTTATGCCAGCTGGAGCCTAGAACCAAACTTCTAGACTATGATCTGGGTCCTTGAAATGTTCTGCCCAAATGGCATTGAGCTACTCCCAAGTTTTGTCTGGGCTTCTTCCCTAGTCTGACCTCCAGAAGGTGTACCCTGCTGTAGACAGCCTTCTGCCACAGCAGAGGCCAAGGAGGCAGCTGGGGGAGAGGGGTGGGGTGCCGGGGATATGGACTGAGTTTGGCTGTGTGTGCTGCAGTGTCCACTTGTGTCCAAATGAAGCCCCAGATTGGAGGGCTGGCTCTGGAAAAAGTGGGAGTGTGTCTTGTGGGCCAGGAGCCGACTCTCCCTGTACCACTGCATTCCAAAGTCTGGTGTTCCAGGCTCTTTTGAAGGTACATTTGTCAGGTAAAAGAACAGAACATGTTTTATTCAACAGCTTGTTAGCTTTTATTTATAACTTCTAAATATGTAGACATATGGTTTTTGGGCCTTCGTTATATTCTTGCCTTAGGTCCACAAATGATAGAAACAAATCTCATCAATGTCTTCAAATTATTACTGTCTTAGAATTGATTTCTTCTGATCAAGAAACTGCACAAGCCCCTGGGAAAGAAAAATGGATGAGAAAGGAAAGGAAATGTGACCACCAGGCTTGGCCACACTGCAGGGCTCAGTGAGAGAGTAAATCAGACTTGTGTGGTAAGGTGAGACCGGGTACAGTCTTTCTAAGCCTGTCCACTGTCATCTCATCTAAGGAGTGTGGGATGGGAGGAGCATAATTCTGTTTTGCTGAACTGGCCTATTCAGCTATCGGGAGGATGGCAAAAGCAAAACCTAGGATGTCTAATCTCATTCTCTCCAGGATTTCAATATCTCCCACATCACTAAAGTTGCCCTATCTTTTTCTTGGAGTGAGATAGAGTCTAGAAATGTGAATACTTTTCAGAATGTAGCTAAAATATTTTCAGCTTCAGTTGCATGTAAGAAAAAAAGAGTTGTTCAGAGTTGGATCAATTATTTTCTAAGCAGATTAACAAAGGAAACTTTGATTTAATTTTTTATATGTTTTACACATGTACTTCAGGGTGTAAAAGGCATCATGACATGACATTCAACTTTATCTGATACCACATGCCACATACCTTAATGGCAATATTTCTTAAAACACTCTATTGTTTTTGTTTTAATTCTCTGCTCCCATTAAGTGTGCTATATACAGCTGTCCAGATTGCTCACTGCATAAGAGTACCTACCCTAAGAAATTAAGTGAGGCTGAAATCCAGCCCTGCTTCCCCTTGTTAAGCTGCATGTCCTATCATGAGCTTGTTTTCACTAGGAGGAAGGGCACTTTTTTCTAATCACACAAATTCACAGTCTGCTCCTCAAATCATGCACCTCCAGGCCTGGGTCCATGCAGGACCTAACTATACATTTAAATGTAGCACAATGTGTTTTTCTAAGAGGACTTTCCTGCCGGAAAGACATGCCTGAGCAAAGAGCAGTGCCCAGCTGTCTGGTAAATTATGTTTCCTATTACAGATCAAGAAATTAATATTCTGGTTTATAAAAGAATCTCCCTTTGTGTGATTAGCTAGAGTTGGCTCTCCAGAGTCTTATCCACCCTGGTGAACGGACAAAATTAGATTTCTAGATCAACAAAGCTGAAGATGCTACACTTGTGGTGACCTTTTACAGCTTCATATGTCCTAGGCAGAAAACAAACCAGCTGCATTAAATCCTTTGAAATTGCTTGAAATCCATTGTAATGTGCTAGGGGTTTACCTAGTAGATATGAATAAAGGAAAACTGACTGGTACTAACATATCACTCCATGCATGCATTTTTTTTATGCTCTTAGTCTGCTTTTCATTCATGCTATTTATTACTACTGGATCTTAGGTTACATATCAACTTGTTTATTTACTATATTCTTAATGAGTTCCTGCCACTGTCTAGAAGTACTCAATAAATATTTGTTGAATGAATAAATGACTGATCCATAAGGATGCAACCCCGGCTTTTGTAAGGTTGCTGTAAGGTATTGTAAATATACCGTTAGCAATAAAGACTGTACTTTCATGGTCCACCCTAAGTGGGCATGAAATTGATCAGTCCTGGCCTGTGATGAGAAAGGGTATGTCTGCTGGGGAGACCCTCAAAGTAACCACAGAATAGAGGATTCTAGGATGATGCCATATGTTGAAGAATGGTGGGATATTCTTAAAAGCTACTCAGATGGTAATTTGGTTTCTTTCCCCCTCCCATCCCCATCTCCACTGCAGCAAAAACAAAGAATGCCTTTTGGGGAAGGAACAGGCAGCTGCCCCAGCCATGATTTCTATGAGCCCCAGAAAAAAGCCAAGCTTCCCTATTACTTTAAGTTGTGTAATAACCAGGTGCTAGGACAGAATTACCTAGAGCCAAAAAATGGAGTCAATGAGGGTATTCTAAGATAAAGTGTTTGAGTAATTATAGCTAAAGACCAAGTATTTATTGATACTAATATATCAGCTTTGAACAAAGGAAGAAATTAGTTCAATATGGATGAGCATTAGTAATTGTGGGTCCCAGGCCTGGCTGTGATCCAGGCTTGTGGCTAGGAATAAGACTCTAGATTTAGAATGTTACATTAGTGTAGTAGGGCGCCTACACCTAAAATATGTAAACATAATTCAGCTTATTGTATCATGCATGTGTGGCTGAATGCCACTATTGTACTCTGATATGTGTGAAGCCATGCGGTCCCCTGGAGAGCAGAAGGGGAGCACAAGAAGGGGAGCAGGAGAAGTGTGCACAATACTGTGCTCCCCCCAATAAAACTGTAGTAGAAGTAACAGAAGTGCGCTCCCCGCAATAACGTTAGTGCTTGCTCTTTCATTCTCATGTCAGCCTCTTGTGCATTCTTCCAACTGGATGTCTCACCATTAAACCTTTTCTTCTCAATCAGCCTGGCACTGACAGACATGAGCATAGACGAGACATCTCCAACCCTCCCCCAATCCTGCCTTCTGGGCCTGCTAGAGCTCACAACTAGTTATTAGCAAAACCGGATATCCTTAGCTTCACACCTAAATGTTCCCATTTGTGAATTGCTCTGATGAAAATCTGACTCTCTGTTTAGAACACTGCCTTCCTATTCTCCTGCATCTTTGAGTCTAAAATGGTGTTGATGCCTGTTATATGTTCAGTAAATATTTGTTGAATGAATGAATGAATGAATGAATAGAGGATTACGCAGAACTAGGCAATAAGAAAAAATGGATTTGCAAAAGGAGAACATGCTTGACTTGAACAGTTGTGAAGAAAGATAGCTAATTAACACCAGAATTACTCTAATTTTATCTGGACACTACTTGAAACTTGTGTAATAAAAGTTGATCTATAATTTAATTATTAAGCAAACTGAGTATGATTTATTCCTAAGCACAATTCAATGAATCATCCTTTGCTGCATTTACAAGGTATTAAATGGTAGAAGCTACCTCCTTCCCCATGGAACCTATTACAGAGAGGAACTGATGGACATTAAAGTGAAGAGGCTGCATGCGGGCAGGTCTGATTATTTCCCACTATAGGTCAGTACATAATCTGAGTCTGTCTGTGTTGAAATGTGTTTTTTAAAAATACCTAAAAACATATGTGCCTTGCTCCTTTCTTGGAAACAGAGTGCTGCTGTAAACTGAAGTTACTGTGGTGATAGGTTTAACATACGATATTCTAGTGTCCATACTGGCTTGGTACCTGATCTCTTTCCCACAGAATAATAAGCCACAATTTAGGGTGAAAGAGCAGTAAAAATTGCTTATGTTGTTTACTTTTTATAAATGCACTTCCTAGGAAGAGTAAGCTGTTAAAAAAAATTTTTTGCTGACTTTTATATTTATAAATCGTGATTTAGACATATACATATTAGTTAAAGTTTCATGAAAGTCTACACTGATACCAGGTGACATTTAAAACGTGGGCATATGCAGTAAGAGTAAAGAGGAGCAAGGCCTTTACACTGGGCCGTCTTATCACACAGTTTGACTTTCTAATTGTTGAATCTAATTTGTGGAAACTTGCTTCGGTTTTCAGTATAATGAATACTGCTTTTTAAAGTTTGTTTTTAGTGTTAATCAATTTCTTCTTATATCTTGCTTATCTTCAGCAAATATAAAGATGAACAATTGAACTTACTCCAATTTATTGAATGTAGTAAGTGTTGAGGTTTGCCCAGAGCTCAGGGAAACAATAATGGAAAGGTGAAATCATGAACAATGGGAAGATTGGCAGGACAAATATAGAGTGAAGTATCAGACTCAGGAAGCATATGTTGCAACTATAGTCATGTTAATAAACTATTTTTATATAGTTATTTATTGGAAATAAATTTTAAAAACATGCGTATTTTTTAATGAGCAAACTACTTTGAAAGTGGTCGATTGCATAATTTCTAATATGTTGTAGGGGATAAAAAGTCCATCTCAATACTTTTTAGGCATACTTTGAATTCAGATCTCTACTATTCTTCAGAAACAGCTAAAAGAATAAAAACAGAGAACTCTTGGTGGCAAAATAAATATTCTTGGGCTCCCTGCCAAACCAAAGTCTCTCCAAAAAATTTGTTAAAGTATATCCAAAGAAACTGTGATATTTTACTATATATGTAGAAAACTTTATATAAAGTATGCAAATAAATAAGTTATACAGTCATTGAACACTTAAATTATTTTAAGGTGATAAAAATTTCTGACTACTTAATATCTACTTATATTTATGGTAACAAATCAGAATGTTTAAAATATTTAACTTTACTAGGTCATGACGTTCTGAAAGTTTTTCTTAGGTGTCCTAATTTAAGCACCCAACTGGATAATTAAACTTGAATGTTCTTGTTAGTAAAGAATTAGGTTTAATAAATGAGATAAATGCATTGGTTTGTTTTTCTTTTAAGAAATGAAAAGTTCAAGGTTATTAGCATAAAATTAATTACATAGTTTTTTTTTTTTTTTTTTTTTTGCAAACCAACACTTTTCTTGTCAATAGAACTTGCCTGGTGGAGTAAAAGGCCCACTCTGCCTCCAGAAGGACTGTGGACAATAGGTGTCTGGGGCCTGTGCGGGTGATAGGTTTGTGCAGTGAGAATAGCTCTAGCCACTGCTGGGCTCTTGATAGTCAGAGATAGGATCTAGGGGCCAGCAATGAGGCATGGAAGCCCACAGGAGACTTAGGAACTGAGTCTTGACTCCCCTTGGCTCATCTGCTGAGGGTCAGTGAGGGCCACCAGGCCAAGCCCATTGAGCCAACTGGTGGGGCTGCCAGGGTATGGGTTGGCAAGGACACAGGAGGACCTGATAGGGGGTTTTATTTTCACCTAGGCTATTTTGTTTCAGATATGCACATTATTTCATATCATTATGCAGCAGCTAACCTCACTAGAAACCTACTCATCTGCTTGATAGTGAGTATGAAGGGGCTGCAGGAAATGGAGATATTTGAGAAACTACCAGCTGGTAGCCAATATAGACTTGAGATATATCTATATATTTCTGAGATTAGAACAGTGGGTGACTGTTTATGGGTGCCAAAATACGAAATTTGGTTTTAAATCCCCCATGAACCTCTTGTGTGACAGTGTATTTTAACACTGCTGAACACATGGTGGGGGGAGGGGAAAGGACGAGGTGGTGGGGGTGAGGCAGCACATTGCTAAACTAAAATGCATAAATACAGTTAAAGAGTTATATTCCTTTTTTAAAAAAAAATCCCAAATTGTGCTAACCAAAAACAATAATAATTGCTTGGTTAAGTTTATAAGATTAAAAATATTGCTGAAATCAGACTACACATGCATGTAAGGCTCCTGATGATGAGATCTGGCTATAAAACATGAAAATCAATAAGACCATAAATGGAACCATGACATGAACTGTGAAAGAGGAGATGGCCATTACAAGTAAGTTAGGTTCCTGATAGGCAATAACTTAGACATGTTATAAATTGGAAGAAACATTAGAGATCAGTATAGTTCAAGCCCTTTGTAAGTTTTAGAAATGAAGAAATTGAGGTGCGAAGTGGTTATTTCACTTGCCCAAGGTCACGTGGCTCAGCGACAGAGCCAAGCTAGAATATGACCCTGGATATCAAGTACAGTGCTTCTTCTTTATACCATGTCATGCCAGCACCAAAATTCCAGGACTGCCTTTGCAAAATTACATTTAAAAGGGACTCTTATTTACTAGCTGCAAATACATTTCCACAGAACCACGTGAATGGAGATCCAAAAGGCATGATTAAATGTTTGACAAAGTGGTATTAAATGACCAACTACCTTAAATAAATATTGACTTCCAGGTATTTTGAGTTGTAAATATCACTTTTTTTCTTGAATGTGTTTCTTATAAATATCATATATATGTATAATATATATTTTAAAGAGAGAATAAAAATTAATTTTTGTTTTATTTGACTTTAAAAAATTTTGGCAAGATCTGTTGATATAATTGGTGCTGGAAAAGCAATAATGTCATAGAAAGATTACCTGCAGGAATTGATTTTCTATCCTTCCCAGCTGCACAATAGCTGTGGAATTGCTTCCATTTTCCAGTCTATAAAACTAGGATATTGATGGTTGCTTTACCTCCAAAAACACTCTAAAAATAAATGGAACAAAATTAGTGAAGTGCTCCAAGGATTTTATACCTTCCTAATCGAATTCAAATAGGAGAATTAGACTTTGGACTATAACTTCTTTAAAGAGTGCTGATGGCTTCAAGTTTTCTTGTAATGTTGCATCTGATTCTCAGAAATTCCTTTTTCAACTGATTAACCTTTAAACCATTTTTGCTATTGAATCTCAGATTTAGAAGACTTTGAGAAGTTACCTAGTGATTTCTCCTCCAGCTTCAAGCACCACCCACTTCTTAGACAGTCCTGAGAAATGTTAATAAGGAGTTCACTTTTGAGCAAGGTAGTTTGTTCCATAGCTGAGCAGAACCAACATAGAAAAAGGTTCATCTTATTGAGCAAAAATCTGTCTCAGTGTAATTTTTAACTATAGTCCTAGTTTTTCATTTTGAGCTACATAGATTTCACCATTCTTAAAATATTTGTATTCAATTATTATGTTTCTAATAATTTTTTCAATATTATGTAAAGAAAGAAGATAACATTATTGAGTGACTACTATGTAATATTCCATGCTTTTATCAAGATGTTTTCACTTGAAATTTAAAATAAATCTATGACACATTTCCTACATTTATTCATTGATGAAAATAACAAAGTGGTTAAAACCACAAACTCTAGTTAGACCTGGATTTGAGTCCTGTCTCTACCATTTAATAACCGAGTAATTCGCAAACTTGATTAGTCCCTCTGAGCCTTGGCCCTGTGAATTTTAATAGTTATAACTATTCAAATAATAATATGGTTGTTGTGAAGCTAAACAAATATAATACACAGAAGATATCCATAGCAATGTTCAATAAATATTAGCAATTGGTATTATTATTCTCTTTCTCTCTCTCTATTTTTTTGTCCTGAGCACAGGACCTCACATTTATTCCAAATTAATTATATTTTCTTTGCTTTGGTTCTGATTTCTAAATGAAGAAATATTTTTAAATTGTCTCCTGGTATATTAGCTCTCTGCCAAATTTTTGTCACCCAAATATTTATAAACATGCATTTTTTGGTCTCATGTCTTTGACAAATAAATTGAACAGGAATGAAAAAATAATAAATTCTTGGAGTTATCTTTTGAGGTTGAAACCAAGCCATGACCAAAACTCTTTGGGTGATGTTGATTGCCTAACTAGGAAGGAAGCAAGCCACCCAAATATTTTGCTATCACCCAACCTACATTTCCTCATTTTAACAGTTAAAGGAGCATACCATAAGACCTGACAAATACTATGTTGACACCAAGACAAGCTGTACTCATGCCTTTCTCTAACATGCTAGCAATTGAATCTAAAAAATGAGATTAGGTTGGCATGACTTGTTTTTAGTGAAATCACAGTCATTGATAGTAGTTAGTACTTCCTCATTGTTTACAAATCACCCATTCTAGAAATTTGCTTGGAATCTGCATGAGGCTCACTAATTTATGTATAGATCTCATCCTCACAACATTTTGGGAGTAGAAACATTTCCCAGTCACCAGACACCTCTTTTATTCTCCTTCATTCTCAGCAGCAGTTGTCTGATCTCATCTACAAAGTCTTTCCATACTTTGGGATAGCATTTGTACTAACTGAAGTTTTGAATTCATTTAGAATGAATGAGAACTCTCTTCCTATCTCTTCCTATTGTAAGTTTTAATTCTCTCTTGATAGTGTTTGCTTCTCAACTGATATTCATTCTCCATGAGCGAGATTATGAAAGTGAAGCAAAAAATTGAATGGTTCTTTGATTATGTGATCATTTGTTAAGATTATATTGTCTGAGTAGAATGGAGCTGTTCTTTCTCTGATTTTCTGGCTGTAGAGATTTACAAACAATAACAACAACAACAAACAGCTTTCTTATTGTTTTTGGTGTTTATCTCAGGCCCCAATTTACATTGAGACTTTACTTTCTCATATTACTCTAAACAGTTTTCTTCTCTTTCTTTGAGTGCATCCATGACTCTGTCTACTTCCATCCATTCTTTTGAACATAGCAGAGAACCCTCTGAGCCATAAGAACTTGAATTAAAGCCTTCTGATTTCAGATTCAGTGCTCCTTTCAATTCCTCTCTGAGAGCTGTTTGCTTATAAACTGCTTCGCTACTTCTGCTTATTTTTTCAGTCATTTATGGGAGACTATTTACCCCTACTGCATTTCTTTCTAGGCAACATATATTTCTTCTTCATCAGCATCAACTTTTTATAATGCTGAAAGAGTCTCATTTTTAGAGTTCACACTCCTCTCATAAATGATCTGGGTACTATTATTTTGTTTACCTTTTTTAAGTCCCCTTTTTGAAGGCCTCATTATTACCTTTTTTGCTGTTGTAAAACTTCAAAGCCATTTTATCTCAAGATTTTCTTGTTTCTACATTTGGTGCTTCATTCTTTCTTATTGGCCAATCTGGGCTCTAGGGCAGAAGTTTCCTAAATTTCTTTCTTTACTTTCTGAGGGAAAATTGTTAGCAATACAGCCAAGAACAAATCACTCATTCTGCTGTGTACTGGGTTGAATATGTTCCCCTTAATTTGTGTCTAACCAGAACCTGTAGCTGTGACCTTATTTCGAAATAGGGTCTTTGTTGGTATAATCAAGCTAAGATGAGGTCATACTGGATGGAGTGGGGGATAAATTCAATATGAATGGTGTCCCTATTAGAAGTGAGAAGTTCGACACTGGAAGACACACACTGGAAGACACACACTGGAAGAACATTATGTCAAGATGGAGGCAGAGATTGTAGTGATGTGTCTACACTCCATGGAATGCCAAGGATTGTGAGCAGCCATGAGAAGCTAAGGAGAGACAGGAAGAACTCTTTCTTAGAAGCTTCAAAGGAAGCATGGCCCTACCAACACCTTGGTTTCAGACTTCTAGCTGCCAAACTGTGAGACAATAAATTTTTGTTGTTTTAAACCACCCAATTTGTGGTAATATGTAATGGCAGCCCTAAGAGGCTAACAAATGTTCTTAATAGCATAAGACCACCAATGGATTTCAGATGTTCAGTTCTGTAGCAGTTTTGCTACATGTGTTAGAAGACAGCTTGGTGAGATGGCAAGAACATAGACTTTAGAGTTAGAAGACCCATGCTGAAGCCTTGGGCTTTGGCTTATGAGTTGGGTGATTTGGACATGGTCAGTCAATAATCATAAATTCCAAAAATGCTGATAATATATTATTTATCTGATGGGTTACTGTGAGAATGTAAGAAGTAAAAGCTAATGTGAGTAAGCATATTTAAAATTATAAAGCCCCATGCTATTCAGCATTTTTAAAACTCATTTCCGAGTCTGGCATGGTATTTATATTAAACCATAAAGGTAGTAAAATTTACCCTTAAACAGTGTGAGTAAAAATCAAATCAGCCTTTGATTTTTAACTCTCCAACAACTTAAGTTTTCTCTTGATACCTACAGGGATTGGTTCCAGGACCCACCGTGAACACCAAAATCCACGGATACTCAGTCTCCTATATAAAATGGTGTAGATCAATGCATACAGTCAGCCCTCCACATCCACAAACTCCCAACCACAGATTGAAAAGAGTAGTTATTTATCAGAAAAAAAATCGTCTATAAATGGACATGTGCAGTTCAAATCCATCTTGTTCAAAGGTCAACTGTACTTCCATTTCTAGATTTATCCTCTCTTGAATGCTTCTAACTTCAGATTTTGAATTTCCACAGAAATATATACATTTTTTTTAATGAGATGCATGTTAGGAATACAGCAATAAAAAAATGTATTTCTACGTATGTGTGTGTGTGTCTATGTCTGTATTCTCAATACAGTTTATCTATCCTATACTTTCAATTAAACACTTTCCCTTTGAACAAGTCATACTCTTGTATTATATGCATCTCATCACTATGTCTTGATTCTGACAGAGTATTTACCATTCCTTAATTAAAAATCTTAAATGTATACATGCTGTGTGCATTGATATATACACATTTGAATTCTAGAGTTTCTTTATGATCTGCTCCTAAGAACTCTTCTCCTGAGAATTGTAAGATTTTTCTTCCAGGGCATCCTTGCTGTCATTCATTGTGTCTGGTATTAAGTTGTTTCTGTCTGAATTGTTTTTTTTTTGAGATTTGATCTCGCCCTCACTTCTGTACTGGGTTAGTCTCTTCCCCTACCTCCTTTCCCACCCAGTAGATTTGATCAGAGTCTTCTTCACATTCTCTTCTCGTTGATTTTCCATTATTTTTCTTTATTCAGTTTTATCAGACAGACATTACCTTGAGTTAAAATATCACTCGTTGATTTAAAAAACAAACTTTCTTTTTTTTTCTCAGCCTAGAAAAAAATTTAATGACAATGATTTCCCCCCTCAAATATCTAAGGGGCTGTCATATGGAAAAAAGATGAGACTCGTTCTACCTAGAACCTTGGGAGAAAATTATAGAAGCAGATGTGATCTTAATATAATAATAATGAAAAAAACTTTTTAATGATCAAAGCTGTCCAAAATCAAAATGAAAAGTCTTATAGGGTTGTCAGCTCTATTTGTGGAGGGTGTCTTAGTCAGGTTTTTTAAAAGCAGAGCCTGAAATGGGGATTTTATTCACTGAAAGAGTGTTCTCTGGAGAAACCTATAGAGGAATAAGGGAAGCAGGATAGGGCAGGGGAAGAAGCTGGGCAAAGATATGAGTTCAGCTAAAGTCTAACTTTAACTGGACCTCATGAAATTTCTGATGACCCTACATCAGTCAGTCATTGCTTGTGGGCTGCCCACTGTGTGTGCATGGTGGGGGATGTGGTAGGGAGGCATAACCTACATATTCATTTCCAGACAAGACAGCTTTACTAAAGACAATTCTCCGGTGAAGTGTACAGGTGTAAGCTGTTAGTCGTCAAGACTCACAAAAGTTGAAAAATGGAGGTATTGGCCAGGTAAATGGGATCTGGATAGGGTACCAATAGCACCTACTAAAAAGAGGATGATTGACCATATTCCAGAATAGCAATGAAATAAGGAATCAGGACACCTGAATTCTAGTTTTAGTTTTACTACCGATAAATAATATTCTCATACTCCATTTCTAATATTCTGTAAAATAAGCATATTGGAAATTGTGTTTATTAAAGTCCTTTTACCTCTAAAATTATTCTATGGTGGCATGTTGTAGATGAGTAGTTCTTGGCTTATGGGCTGAAGACCCTTAGGGGTGAGGTCAGTGAGAGAACAAAGACATTGATTATTGCAGTGGGTCTGTGAGATCATACACGCCTCAAACATTGTGTTCACATTAGTAATGTAGATTATTTACTGTTTTTCAGATATATGTGATAAAATAAAATGATTTTTAATTTTAGAAGCAGTATGGAATTCATACTGGTTGTTTTGTATTATGTGTTTTCTCAATCATTGGATTCTAAAGGAACATTTGTATTCTGAGGGCAGGTGGAGAATCCTCTAAAGTTATTTTGACAAAAAGGGAATGCACATAAAGCATTGAATGGGACTATGAATTAGATAACCTCTAAGAATTCATGTGTATCTGTTCACATTATCTGAATTTTACCAACTTAGTTTGTGATTTTCTTCATGGTAATTTTTCAGTCACGAATAATCTATTTTGGTATATGAGTATTCAACAATTAATAGTGGAGATAATAATAAAATTAATTAAATTCCTTTTTCTGAAGGGTGTATTAGCATTTGGGAGCTTGACAGCTTGCTATAAGCTATATAGCCCCTTATTTTACTGATCACGAAAGCAAGGACCAAAGTCATGCTGAGAAGTCATACAATAATGTTTCCTGATGCCCAGTTCAATTATTATTTCCATTTCACCTGACAAAGGCAAATAACTCAAAATTTAAAAAAATTAAAGGTAATTTTTCAGAATCATGTATAATCAATTAAAAGTTGAATTAACTGATGACATGTGGTGTCTTGAATTTAAGGAAACATTTTTTATATGGATCCCTGATATCCTTTTTCATAGTATGATTACCATACTGTAGTTCTCTCTCTCTTTTTGTTTTTAGATATCTGCTTATATCCCCCCAAAATTCATATGTTGAAACCTAATCCCCAATGTAATAATATTAGGGGTGGGGCATTTAGGAGGTGATTAGGTCATAAGGGTGGAGCCCTCATGAATGGAATTACTGTTGTTACAAATAAGATCTAGAGAGCTTCTTCACCCCTTTTGCCGCACGAGGACACAGCAAAAACATGGCCATCTATGTTTACATCTATGTTACAGTTCTTGGCAGGTTGACCATTTACTATTAAGGAATTATTTCCCAGCATAATTGACTATGATCACAAAAGAAATAAAATAAATAAATTTGATCCCTTTTAACCATAGACTAAAATTTATTGTTAAAATGTTTGTAAACATTCGGTCATTAGTCTTGACTAATGACTGAAAGCAGATTAACATGGAGATTGTCCAGTCCTGGGCTTTCATAGGGGTTTTTCTTGTATCTCTTACATCATGACTATAGAAGATAGTCAACCATCTCTCTACCTTAGAAAATAAAACCTGCATCTGAATCCCGTTCATTATTTTGTGCAGGGCTGAGGGTAGCAAAGAATGGCATGTCCATCAAAGCTTCAGTGAGATAATATGGCCTAGAATTCAGAGGGTTATCAAGATCAAACACAGGCCTCACTCCACCTAGTCAGGGTACTGCCAACTCCAGCTGATCTAGTACATTGCCCTGCATACCAGCTTTTATCTATACCTCCTACACCAGGAGCTGCTTCCCTTCCAGCTATGAATTAGTTGGCTTCTGGGAGAAAAGAGCACAAGGAGGAGAGGTGAGGGATTTGGGGTGGTTAAGGGTCTCACATAGGTCTCTGACTGCTCCAAGCAAAGAGCAAAGAAATTAACCGAAACCACCTTTAATAGAATCCAATTGTTGCTCCACTACTACACCCACCTTAATGACTTCAGCATTGAAAAATATAAATATCTTTATGTGATACATACTCATTTGAAAAGCTCTTTAATCAGCTGTCTATAAGCTCAGTACAGAAGAGTACCTATTTTATAGCATTTATGTGGTAAAACACATGATAAAAAAGAGATCTCCAGTTCTGAATAATTGTGAATTAAAATCACAAAATTCTCATGTTTTTCATGACTTGAGTTGTGCTGATTCAACTTTCTTTTTAGTAATGACTCAAGTAGTCAACCAAACATGTTGTATAGCAACTGAAAAACATTCCAGTTTTATTTTTGTATTTACAAGTTATTTCCTGATTATACACACTAATTTGATATTTTTCTAAAATGCATTTTAAAATTATTAAAATATTTTCTGGGATTTGCAGGTGAGGAATTATCTTTACAAAACCAGAGATCAGGAAATTCTGTATGACCTTGATTATGCAATCTGCAGAAACTTTCTGATCATCATTTAAACAGTTGGGGAAACTCTTGGGCTCATTTAATATATACAATGGTCATTATGGATCCTTGAAGATTTTCTTTGTTAGATATATTATTGTGTTTGGCCCTTGTGGTTTGAAATATTTGTGACTTTTCTGCTTTGAGGGTCCCCCAACTTGGCCTCTAGCTCACTACCCAATGCCACATACCCAGCATTCAACAATTTATAGAAGCCTTTTAATATCTAAAGCTAACTTTATATGTGTAGTCTTGCTTTTCGCTGAAATATGTTCTTGGAAACCAAAATAAAGGGATGGTCAAAAAGCAGACTGTACTTTTCCATAGAAACATTATATATAAGAAATATGTTCATGAGTTAGCATTTGACATCAATAGATTTAGGTTCAATCAATAATTTATAATGAGAACAATGATATAACTTTTATAAGTCCTGTGATTATTTTGAACATGAAATTTATGTTTTATACATGTGTATGAAATGATCATACCAAATGAAGGTGCAGGAATGTAATGTTCAACATATAATACCACATACACTATAATTTGAAAATAAATAAAACAGTGAAAATAGTCATACATTAAATATTTAGCTAATAGTTGAATTTAGATATAAGAAAGCTTTTGGGGATAATTTAATTGACCCACATAGCATTTACAGAAAAATGGTTTAACTGTTCTTGAAGCTCTGGCCAATCTAAGGTCAAAATGAAATATGATAAATAACATAAGGATCATAAAGATAAAATTATTGTTTGCAGTACATGTGATAGTCTATCTAAAAAACAGAAGGGGAGAACACAAAAATAATAAAAACATTTAGTAAAGAGGCCATATTGACTGTAAATATTATAGTGTTAATGTTTTCTCTATTAATAATAATTAATTGATAGTATAATGAGAAATTACCCAGGCAAGAGGAAAACATATAGAGAATGCTTAGAAGCAAACTTAATAGAGATGGCTCAGCGTTTATATGACAAAACTATAAATTCTACTGAGTAAAATAAAGATTTGATTAAAGGAAAAAAATACACTGTCATTGAACAGGAAGTTTCCATAATATCAATGGGTTAATTTAGTGGAAATGGTCATAAAAATTTAATGCAATCTCATAACAATTCTAATGGACTTTTTGTAATTTGAAAAAAATTATTTAAAAAATCTACCTGGTAGAATATGCATGTAAGATTAGCTGGGAATTTTTGAAGAGTTATGAGGCGAGACTAAACCTACTAGATACTAAAATGTATTTTAAAGCTTTGAAAATGAGAACTGGGGTATAGAACTAGAAAGATTGATAAAACTAAAGAGAGAACCCAGAAATGGGTCAATATATTTCAGTTACATACCTCTGTGTGTCATTTTTCTTATCTATACAATGGGTATAACAATCATGCCTATCTCATAGGCTTATTGTGAGGCATTTAATACATGCAACATTATTAGAACAGTGCCTGGCATCCAGTAAGTGCTAGGAATTATTTGCTATATTGTTAAACAGGAATACCTTACTAACCAACTTTGGTTTGGTTTAAAATTAAATTCTGTTTTCTAAAGTGCTTATTTATTGTAGTTTTTAAAAATAATTTTATGTTCCCCCAAGCAATTTCATATTTTCTATGAGGCCCTGTTCTTGATAACTATGATTTGGTCAACATGGTAATTCTTAAAAATATAAATATTGTGTTATAAATGCCATTTCCGGTGAGAAATTGTTCTGTGTAGATTATTTAGGAAATGGTGCTGGGATCACCAGTTAACTATTCGAATAAAAACAAAGTTAAACATCTTTCTCACATATACCAAAAAAACTCCAGATAAATTTAGAGATAAAAGAAAGGAATAGAAAAAACGTAAGGTCTAAAAGAAAGTTATGGACTGATGTCAGGAGCATGGGGCATGAAGGATCTCCAGGAATCTCTCCCCTTGAAATTAAAACAAGCTGAACACCTACAATCCAACAAATAACACCTAACCTGCCTACAAGCAGGTCTGAGAGCTCTGGGCATCAGAACACCTGAAGGTGGGCCAATCTTGGGAGACAGGGAGGTGGAAAGAGAAAGAGGATCAAGCACAGAAGCTGCAGAATGCAGCTTGGAACTCCCTGCAGGATGAGGAAGAGGGAAGAATTACCTGGCAGATTTTTGGCTCTTTGAATCCGGGAATAGTCTTTCCTGAGTGATCAGCATATTCCATGCAGCCAGCCCAGTGATCAGGGCAGAGAGCAGGACAGAGATAGAGAACAGAAAGGTGATAGCTGTGTCTTAGCAACTACCATTGACAGGCAGAAAGCTGTCTTCCCTCTTCATCTCGGAATACGCCCTCCACTGCCACCATCCTCTTACCCACCAACCCCGGTATCCTCGCAGAGCTAGCATCCAGTCTCTGGGGAATCTGAACAACCAGAACTGAAACATATCCTGCAGTTGGTCCCAGTGACAGGAGTGGATATATAAAAGTAAGGCAGCTGAAGCCTGAGGGCTGGCATTACTGAAAGAAAAACAGCCGCTGGCCTTTCCTAATTCATCCCACCCCCACCCCGTCGGGATGATTGTGAAGAAAGGCGCCAGCATAGCATTACATCCGACTAATGGGGGCAGTACTGGAACTTCAGGACCTTTTCAGAGACTTGGACTTTCATTGCTCTTCACGTCTTCCTACAAGGATGGAGCCTTGGGACACAGGCAACCTGGTCACAGAAGAGACACACACCTCCCCAAAGAATAAAGGGCATTTTTAACCTCAAAGCAGAGATAACTTGGTCAGTGCAAGTGTCTTAGGCGCCACCTACTGGAAATCAAAAGAAAAACCTCTTTCCCTCTGTTTTTGAAAAGCCTCTTCTTATCAACCTGCTAAAGAGAGATCACTATATAATAAATTTTCTTAAAAAAATTGGAGTAGTTCCCATTAATACCTAGGTGGAGAAATAGTCCATAAAACACCATGAGCAATCAAGTTGACAAGACAGCCCAGAAAAAAAAATGAAAAATCTTCAGAATATAAATTTAAAGATATAGTGATATTGAAGACATATATCTGGAAATGACACTAATAGAAGAAGAAAGAGACTTGAGAATAAAAATAAATAAATAAATAAAATAACTCTAGGAGAAGCTATCTGACACCATCAGAAAGGTAATATAAAAACAATGGGTATACCACAAGGAGAGGAGAGGGAAAAGGGAACATATTCAAACAAATAATCAAAAAGAATTTCCCAAACCTATGGCAATACTGGACCCTTTAATCCAAGGAGAAAACAGAATACTTAATTACCTCAACCTAAATGACAAATAATTCTCAAGGTAGCCAGGGAAAAGAAGACATAATTTATAAAGGAAAATTTGTTAGATTATCATCAGACTTTTAAACACAAACTTTACAAGCTAGGAGGGAATGGAACCAAACATTCAAACTGTAGGTGAGAGAAATTACTAGCCAAAAATAATATTTCTAGCAAAGTTCTCTTTTAGATATGAAGGAGAAATAAAGACCTTGTTAGATATACAAAAGCTGGGGGAATTTTTCACTACAAGTCCTACATTACAGGAAAGGGGGTCATTTTACCTGAAACAAAAGAACAAAACAATACATACCTATGACTAATATAACTAACAGGCAGACAAATAGGAAAGTGCAACTCTTATTTAGAACTAGGTATTATAAACTTAAATGTTACATAATGATAGGTGAAAAAAAAACTTTAAAAAGAGAAGATAACAGCTATTACAATCCAGAAATGTATGTACAGCATAATAGGAATAATTTGAGATAACAAAAATAGAAAAAGAGAGAGAGTAAAGATCTGAATCTGCAAAGAGGAGTGGAAATAAGAAAAAGAACTACTGTGTGTGTGTGTATATATAGGTTTTTTTACATAAATCTAATGGTAACCACACACAAGAAATCCAGAATTGAGATGCTTAGCTTAAAACAAGAAAGAACAGAGAAAAAAAACATAAAACACCACTAAATTAAAATAATAGAAACACAAGGACAAAGAAATAATGGCGACATTGAGCTACCAGGAAACAAAAGATAACATAGCTACAGGAAAACCTCATATTTCAATAATCACTCTAAAAGTAAATGAACTGAATTCACCAATAAAAAGGCACAGAGTAGCAGATTCAGTCAAAAAAGAAAACCCAACCACATGCAGCCTTCAAGGGACACATCTCAACTACAAGGACAAATACAGGCTAGAGTGAAAGGGTGGAAAACGATACTCCAAGCAAATGGCATCCAGAGAAAAGCAAGTGTAGCCATACTTATATCTGACAAAATAGACTTCAAAATAAAAAAGGTAACTATAGATAAAGATGGACACTTCATAATGATAAAGGGAACTATACATCAAGAAGATATAACATTTATCAATATTTATGCTCCTAAGCAGGGAGCACCAAAACATATAAAGCAACTACTAATAGAACTAAAGAGAGAAACTAAAAAAAAACACAATAATAGTAGCGGACCTAAATACCCCACTGTCAGTTATGGATAGATTATCTAAACAGAAAATCAATAAGGAAATACCATCCTTAAATGACACATTAGACCAATGGAACATAATCGACATTTACAGAGCCTTTTATCCCAAAACATCAGATTATACATTTTTCTTTACTGCACATAGAACATTCTCATGGATAGGCCATATGCTGGAGCACAAAACTAGTCTCAACAAATATAAGAAGATTAAAATCATACCAAATCATATTCTCAGGCCATAATGCTTTGACACTGGAGATCAACTGTAAAAACAAAGTGGGAAGAACCACAAATATGTGGAAATTAAACAACATGCTACTAAAAATGACTGAGTCACAGAAGAAATAAAGGAAAAACAGATACATAGAAACAAATGAGAACAAAAGTATAATATTATCAAAACTTTTGGGATATAGCAAAAGTAGTAATAAGAGGAAAACTCATATTACAGGTTTATCTCAAGAAACAAGGAAGATTCCAAATAAATAACATCACATCTTTAAAAAACTAGAAAAAAAAGAAATAATGAAGCTTAATGTCTGAAAAAGGAAGGAAACAATGAAAAGTAAAGTAGAATTAAATGAAATTGAGAACCAAATGACAATAGAAAAAATTAATGCAAAAAAAAACTGGTTCTTTGAGAAGATTAATAAAATTGACAAACCCCTAGCTTGTCAGGAAAAAGAGAAAGGACACAAACAAAATCAGAAATGGAAAAGGAGAAGTTATGACATATGTCACTGAAATATAAAAGATCATTCAAGAATACTGTGAAAATTATACACCACCAAATTTAATAACCTAGAGGAATTGGACAAGTTCTTATGAACCTTCCTAGACTGAATCATGAAGAACTGGAAAATCTAAATAGACTGATAACCCATATAGACATTGAAATAAACGTTATTCTCCCAAAATGTAAAAGTTCAGGATAAGATGAATTCACTAGTAAGTGCAATCTCCATTAAATCCCAACAGGATCAGATTTGTATGGAAGCACAAAAGATCTCAAATAATCAAGGAAATTCTGAGAAAAAAGAACAAGGTCGAAAGTATCAGTTTGCTGGGCTTCAAATTACACTGCAAAGCAACAGTAATCAAAACAGTATTGTATTGGCAGAAAAACAGACACACAGACTAATGAAACAGAATTGAGAGTCCAGAAATAAAGCCTCATATGTATGGGCAAGTAATTTTCAACAAAGGAACCAAAAACATTCAATAGAGAAAGGAAAGCCTCTTCAATGGTGCTAGGAAAATTGGAAAGCCACATGTAAAAGAGTGAAACTAGACTATTATCTATCACCACATACCAAACGTAACACAAAATGGATTAAAGACCTGAATATAAGACCTGAAACAATAAATTTCATAGAAGAAAACATAGGTACTAAAATCATGGACCTTGGATTTAGAGAGGATTTTATGAATTTGACCTCAAGGCAAGGGAAGTAAAAGCAAAAGTAAATGAATGAGACTATGTCAAACTAAAAAGCTTCTGCACAGCAAAAGAAACCATTAACAAAACAAAGAGGCAACCATCTGAATGGGAGAATATATTTGCAAACATCTCCGATAAGAGCCTAATATTTCAAATATATAAAGAACTCACATAACTCAACAACAAAACATCAAATAATCCAATTAAAAAAATGGGCAGAGGACCTTAAAAGACACTTCTCCCAAGAAGACATACAAATGGCCAACAGACATATGAAAAGACGCTCAGCTTCATTAATTATTATACTCATACACTGTTAGTGGGAATGTAAATTGGTACTGTCACTATGGAAAACAGTATGGAGGTTCTTCAAAATACTAAAAATAGAATTACCATATGACCTAGCAATCCTTCTGATTATTTACCCAAAAAACTTGAAAACATTTATCCACAAAGATATGTGCACCCTGATATTCATAGGAACATTATTGAGAGTGGCCAAGACATGGAAACAACCAGTGTCCTTTGATAGATGATTGAGTAGAGAAGATGTGGAATGTATATACAATGGAATATTACTCAGCTATAAGAAAATATGAAATACTGCCATTTGCGGCAACATGGATGGCTCTTGAGATTATCATGGTAAGTGAAATAAATCAGATAGAAAAAGTTGAGAACCATATGATTTCACTCACATGTGGGATAAAAAACTGAAAGCAAAAACATGACAAATGAAAAGAGACTCATGCACATGAATAGCAGATTAGGGGTTTCCTGAGGGAAGGTGGGGAGAAATGATAAAGGATATAGGGGGTCAAATACATAGTGACAGAAGAAAATTTAACTGGGTGGTAAACACACAAAGCAATATCCATATGACATATTATTGAATTGTATACTTGAAACCTATTTGATTTTATTAACCAATGTCATCTCAATAATTTTAATTAAAAAATAAATATATAAATAAAAAATAAAAGAAAATATAGACATTATACTCTTCGATGTTTGTAAAAATGGATACTCTGACACTTTCATATACTGTTAGTTGAAGAATAAATTGGTATAACCTTTTTGGAGGAAAATTTAACAATACCTATCAAATGTATTTGGTGGGAAATGTGACAGTTCATAACAATGCATATGAAATGTGCATACTTTTGACCTAATAACTCTACTTATAGGTATTTGTACTCAAAAAATAATTAGACAAGAATAATTAGACAAAGATGAATATTTTAGAATGTTGATTATAGTATTGTTTATAATGGTAAAAATTTAGAAATATCTTAAATATTTACCAGTAAAAGGTTAATTAAACTGTGATAGAGTCAAACAATACAATGGGATACACTGTAGCAATTTAAATGTTTTATTATCAAATAAAAATTAGGTTAAACAGATTAAATATAGATATTGATAGAAAAATTTAAAAATAAATATTAATGTCAAAAATTTAGAGAAGTTTCTACAACAGTAATTCTCAAATGTGGTCTTTTGGACCAGGAGTACCATATCATTTGAGAAAGTGTTAGAAATGTAAATTCTTGGGTCACACCCTAGACTTACTGAATCAGTAAATCTGGGTGTGGGGTTCAACAATATGTGTGTTAATAATCTCATCCTGTGACTGTCATGAACAATAAAGTTTAAAACCACAGCTATAGATTTTAGAAAAACAGAAATAGAATACATAACTTTCAAATCATTAGGGGGAAAACATTTTTACAAAGAAAATGAAACCAAATCAAAAAATGGCAGGGAAGAATAAAACAAAACAAAACAAGAAACCATTATGATGGAAAATATAAAATAATATGGCAGAAATAAAGATTCTCAAATTATGTACTTTTAATGTTATCAATAAGCCTTGACTTAAAATATATAGATAGGTTGAAAATTTTAAAAAATGATTACCAGGCAAATAAAAATTTAAGAATGTATGACCATGCTAATGCAAAACCAAATAGAAATAAAGACAATAGCACTATATGGAATAACACATAAGAAATAAAATGGATTTTTCATGCTGATAAAAAATTCACACCACCGAACTCATCTATTTCATAAATAAATCATGAAACTTTATGTATAATACATTTCTTAGAAATTGACAAATTAAGTAGACAAAAATAGGTGAGAATAGGCAACTTTTAATGGCATAATTTATAAACTTAAACTAATAGACATATCAAGAACTGTATTCAACAAGCAGAGATTATACATCCTTTATACACACAGGAAATCTCATTAGGTCATAATCACTAATAACATTGCAATATAATTAGAAATTAACACAAAAGGCTAGTGAAACAACAACAAATAAAAGCAAAAGAAAAACTTCTGCAGACCTAGAAATTAAAACAAGAAGTCATGTTTAGGACAAAGAAAATAAGAACTGGAATTATAAACTATTTAGAAGTGAATAAAAATGGGCATCTAAAATAAGAATATTTCCTGCAGAATACACCCAAAGTAGAATTCACAAGAAAATTTGTAGTTTAAATGCATTATTAGAAGTCAGATGAGACAGAAAGTAAATGACTAAGTATATGACTTTAGAAACCAGGAGGAAAAACCCAAAATAAATTCAATGCATATATAAGGGAAAAAGTGATAAAGAGAAAAGCATAAAGTAACTTGAAAAATAAACAAGCGAAGCCCTTCCAAAATTGTAATCTTGAGCATTAAAACCCAAATATAATTATTTGAAAGACCAATAAAATAAAGAAATATGACAAATCTGATGAATATTGGCAAGAAAGAAATAACTAATAAAGATTAGAAATAACAAAAGACAAATAACTATAGATATAGAGAAAATTTTAAAATTATAAGAGGTTATCTAATATATTATATATGACCAATTAAAAGATTTAGACAAAATGGGATGCTTTTCTAAAAAAAAAGTTTAATCAAAATTAATTGAAGAGGAACTAAAAAGTGTAATAGATCAAAAACTATAAAAGAAATTGAACAAATTGGTAATTACAAAATAGTCATGGAAATATAAAGTATAACATAAGGAATATAGTAAATAATATTGTAATAACTATGTACAGTGCCAGATGGGTACTAGATTTTATCAGGTGATCACTTCATGAGTTTTATAGATGTCTAGTCATTATGTTGCATACTCAAAACTAATATATTATATGCCAACTATAATTGAAAAATAAAATATTTAAAAAAATTGAAAATACAAAATACAGTCATAGGTAGTTTAATTGTAGAGGTCCCTCATACCTAGAAGAAAGAGAAAATTCTTATACTATGGAAATTCTTTCAAATCATACAAAATGTGGAGAAGCTTTCGAACATTCCACAGTACCATAGTTTCCATAGCAAAATCATGCAATGAATAGTAAATAAGACTATAACAAACCTCATTTATGAAGTAAAATATTCTAAATAAATTTAAAAAAAATAGAATCCAGCAGAATATTAAAAGAAATAAATCATGAGTTAATAGGACTTATTACATTATACATAGAAGATTCACTATCAATTTATCTATAAATTTAATAATAGATGAAAGGAAAAAGAATATGATTATTCACATAGACACCAAAAAGAGCATTCGAAAAAATTCAACATGAAGTTGTAATGATAATTATAATGATAATAAAAATAACAATTTGTAAGCCAGGAATATAAGGAAAATTCTCAATCTGGAAAATGTAGTTTACTAGAAAATTGCTGTGAATCAATCTTCATTATGAAGAACTTCACCGTTTCCATTACAGTTACAACAAGCTTACTATCTCTGGTTTTAATTAACATCATGTTGAGGTTCTTAGTGTTATAAATCACAAAGAGAAGAGGAATAAATATTGAAAAGGAAGACTCAAATACTCACTATTTGCAAATGTTATTTTCCTACCTAGAATATTCAAGAAAATAAATAATGTTAAACAATTTGACTTAATATTAGAGTTCAAAGTAAGAAAGATTCAAGATTGAAGTACAAACTCTAATTTTCCTCTGCACTGGAAATAAACAATTAGAAAAAAGCGATGGAGAAAAAAAGATAACACAATGGCATTAAGCTCCTTAAGAGATCTAGAAATAAGTTTAATAAGACTTTTATGGGGAGAACTATACAACTTTTCTGAAGGATATGGATAAAAAACAACAACAAAAAACCTGAGAGACATAGCATGTTCCCATGTAGGAAGACCCAATGTTGTATAGTTGTCCAATATCTTAAATTTACTCTCTCAAGTCAATGTAATCTCAGTTCCAAACTCAATAGGATTTTTTATGGAACTTAAAAAAGTGAGTTTTGAGGTTTATTAAATGAGCAAAAATTGCTGAGACACTATTGGGGAAAACGAGCTTTAGTGGAAGATTTGCTCTATTAAATAGCAAAATGCAGTATCAAACAATATGTATTAGATATATATTGCTGTGTAACAAAGTACCCCAAAATTGTCTCTCTCAGTTTCCGAGGAATCCAGGAGTAACTTAGCTATCTGATGGTCCCTCATGAAGTTTCAGTCAAGATGCTGGCCTATGCTGCAGTCAATTCAAAGGGCTGAAGAAAACATTTCCAAGCTCACTCATGGGCTGTTGCATTCCATTTTTTTGTCATATTGGCTGCTCTGTAGAACTGCTTACAGTGCATGGCATCTAGTTTTCCTCAGAGCAAGTGATGAGAGAAAGACAAATCCAAAATGGAAGTGGTATATGATGTTGTTCACATTGACCAAACTTATTGTAATATGGGAGGGGACTATGCAAGAGTGTGAATACCAAGAGGCAGGAATCATTGGGGACTGACTATCTTAGCATCTGTTCACCACACCATACTTGTATAAAAAATGTGGCGCTGGCATGGGAAAAGAGAAGCAGACCAAGAATCCTGTGTATATAAGGGATTTTAACTTATGTTAAAAGTCTAAATTCAAATCAGTGAGGGGAATTAACAACTCAATACATTGTGTTATAAAATTCAATATCTATTTATAAAAAGGATCATACTAGATCCATACTTCATACCATACTTCCAAGTAAATTTCAGAAAAGTTAAGGAACTAACACACACATGCACATATATTTAAAACAAATACAGATATCCTCCAGTTTTCAAAAATTCACATTATGCCACATTGTTTTTATGAAAGGCTTACATTAGTATTTGTTTTTGCTACCTGAAGAAATCCAAGGAGGATTTTTGCTTTAACAAATAAAGATGAAAAGTGAGAGTAGTATTCAGCATTTGTGTTATAGAGGCAGTATGCAACCCTAGTAGCTGGCGTGTCACCACAAAGCTCCTTCCCTGGGAACTACACTTGGCATCTCTGCATCAGGCTGCCATAGCTTTGAACTGTGTCTGTGAGCATCTGTGCTTTACCTGGATTTATTTTGTGCATTTATTAGCAAGGTGTGTCCTAAGGTATCAGGAAGACCTATGAGAGCTTGTAAGGGTGTTACACTTAGAGTAAAACTGGACATAATCAAACGTTTCAATTGTGGTGAACAAAATAAAGACATTGTGTGTGTGTGTTGAATTTTGGGTCTGGGAATGCTCAAATTTTTTGTATTGTAGAGAAAAAGAACTAAAAGGCTGCTCACTGACCTTTAAGAGTAGTGATCTTCTAAGAAGGGTTTGGGAGGGAAGATGGGTGGGCAAAGGGATATATTTATGTTTTAGTCTGTGTAGTTACATATTTTAAAACTTTTACAATAAGTTTACAGCCATGCCACCCCAAACAAGCCTGATCCTGTCTGATTTTGGAAGCTAAGCAGGGTTGGGCCTAGTTAGTACTTGGATTGGAGACCACCTAGGAAGACCAGATGCTGTAGGTGTAAAAAAAAAAAAAAAGCTTTTACAATAAGAACATTTATATGTCATTTATATATTTGAAGATTATATTTTTGAAAAAAATTAATAGGCTATAGTACATCAAATTCAAGACGAAAAATTGAGCATATTCACCTATTACCCTTTTTTCTCTAGGCCCTATCAAAAGTAAAGAAAAACTCATTAAAAAAAAGGAATAAAATCGTAACGACATTGCAAAACAAAATAACATGCCATTGGCAGAAAAAAAAAATTTGAGGAACTCCTAGAAGATAAAAATTATGTAGGATCACTATATTAACTGACAGAGAAACTAGAACAACAACAAAAACACTAGAACCAAAACATTAAAGATATGTTCTTTCCAAGGAATACTTGGGTGGTTCTAAAGTTAGAATCAGTTAATATGAAAAGCAGGGATAGCTTGTAAAGCAGTAAACAGGGCAATTAACTGGTATTAACAGGGCACTGGGAACACAGGATCAACCTGATTTCAGACCTTGCCCAAACAGTGCATATAGAATGGCTAGCACTGTGGCCAAACCTCAAGCATAGACTTCTAAAGAAAATGGAGAATTTTTCTGGAGAGGAGAAGGTTCCTAGGATGGATATCAGATCTGATAAATAAATGGAATTGAGTTGAACTAATACCTGGTATCCACAACAGAGACTAAGGAAAAAAAAAAAACTGAATACAAGAGAACTTTGCCCAATGTTCTCTAACCATGAATCTCAGATGAGTCAACCTAATTAAGTACCTTTCCACTAATATGGAGTCTACAATCAGTCTCCTTTAGGGGAAGCAGGTCTACCCGACTCCAGAGAAATCCAGACCACTGCTTTGTGAGAATCCATCTGGCTCTTCACTCATAAACAGCAGTGGACAAATGGTAGCTTTCAAGGAGGTGTTTGAAGTATGGGTATAGGGGTGGTTATTGCAGTACTGTTTATAATATCAAAAGTGAATAGATGATGAAAAGAAAAAAGACCACCAACATTTGCTCCAATAGGGAAATGCTTGGATAAGATATAGTATGATCATATTATAAAACAATACAATAATGAACAGATCTTCTATATGTATTGATACAGAAATATATCAATACCATTTTATTGAGTGAAAACCAGGCTGTGAAACAGTATTTATATACAATGCTGTTTTTATTTTTTTTAAAAGGCATTATGGGGAGGGTAGGGCTAACCGTCTATCTGAGAAGGGTCTAAAATAATATTCTATAAACTGTAGACAATAGTTAAAACTAATGAGAAAGAGTTTGAAGGAGAAGATGAGAGGAATTGAGGGTGGGTTTTTCACTCTTTACTTCACTGTTTGAAATTTGTGTCTATGGACAAGTTTTGTAAATAACGTTAAAAATTATTGAACTAGGGAAAAATGATTACAACACACATATATCTGGAAAGAGCTACATTAAAAAATATCAGCAGTGTTTAATTCCAAGGCAGTGAGCTTACATTAAAGATTTTTACATCTTTTATACTGCTCTGAATTACCTAATATTTTTCCAGCAATATCATAATCAGGCCAATAGAAACTATTTTAATTAAAAAAACAAAACACAACAAAACTTTTTTATATTGGAGTGTTCCTTTTACTATGTTTTTCAGTGTGAGACAGAAATACTAAAAAGTCATTATGTTGTGGCTAGCATCAGACTTGAATTTGGAATCGTGCTTTCAGAATTAGGGCATTAGGGCATCTAAACATTTGAAGCCCTCAGCCAAATGTTAGAGTTGAGAGCAATGAAGTGCTGGTAAATGTTAACAGTGAGTTTCCCCCAAAGAACAAGGTCTCTAATTTGTAAGGTCTGCCAATTTCCATATAAAGGCATATCTTGGAGATATTGTGGTTCATTTCCAGACTATTGTAATTAAGTGAGCTGTTATCTTTTTTTCTGCTGGATAGTCTTGCCTTCAACTTGAAAAAAATGCAATAACTGTGAATTAGAATAAAACAAGTTATGCCTATGAATACTATCCAGGTGCCAGCTACGATTGTGATCACCACCAGGTGCAGCTGGGAAGGATGTGCACAGGGGCTCTGGCCAGCCACTATGAACAGCTCCAACACATCACTGATGAAGAGAGGGCCTGGTGAGCTGGGATTTCTTGACTCAGATCTTTTGCCTTCATTTTCTTCTCTTGTTCCCTCTCCTTGGTCACATGGTAAGCTGACCCAAAGAAGAGGCCAAGACAGAGGGGGCAGCTGCCAGATGAGTGTGGAAGAATTGAAAAGTCAGCCACTCTTTCTGGCCTCACTGCTGGAGGTGTGGGGGTGTTATTCATGGGCCTATTGCAGATAAGAGCCTTCATTTTTTTTAACAGAAAAATTAGCACAGTTTCCACCCCTCCCCTACTTTTAAGCCTTAGCAGCTTGAGGGCCTGTTGCAGATACAAGTTGGATACTGTTACCCTAGAAATAAAAATCCAGAATAGGAGGTAACAAGCATTTTTTGAGGTCAAAACAGAATTGCAATCCCAGACATGGATTCAGGCAGAAATTCAAATTATGTCCCCATTATGCAGTGAAGAAAGGGAAGGAAAATAATTACATGAACAGATAAAAGGAATTTCTATTGGTGCTAATAAGTTAAGTTATTCTTTAGCTGTACAAAGCTGTTACTGATTCTAAAGACCGTCCATAATTATCAGTTCTTGTGGTCAGGATGTCTGCTTTCCTGTTAGCTTTACAAATAGTTGTTTGGAGGACAATGTTGGTCTGGCCCAGTCCAAGGTTATTTTTCCCAAGTCAAACATTCAAAAGGTTCAAGGTGCAAGATATTCAAGGCAGTTCCTCTGGAATGGCTGCCCTGACTCCATTTTAAAAATGGGTCTATTTATGCCATCTTTTCACAGTACTTAGGAAGCAGAGGTATAGATGTGAGGAACAGACAGATGAGATGAGTAAAAGCTAACATGAAGTCCACCTGTACTGAATTCCAGTAAAGATTGTAGCTCAGAATAACTGTCCCATTCACCTCCTCTTTTATTATTACTGTAAGCATTCCAATGCTTAATGCTGTGTTCTGGCCATGCTTGTTCTTTGGTGCTGCCTTTTAATGAGAAGGAAAAGGAAAACAGACTGGGCTGGAGAACAGACTAAACTAAAAAGTCAGGCTGTCTGTGCCCTTCAAAACTGTGAAAGCAAGAAAGAGAAATTAGCTGCTATTCCCTTCTCGCTGCTTACCCGTTAGAATTTTGATTACTAGAATTTTGATTACTAGAATTTTGATTGGCACCATCTTCGCACTTCATATGACATTCTCTCTATGGAGGAGCATAAGCATCATATCTTTTTTCCTGAACAAATGCCCTGTCTATGCCACCTCATCACCTGCACTCCCCCATCCCCCGCCGCCGACCAAGGCCATTTACCTCTTTTCCCTCCCTGAGGAGAACAAAGTGCATTTAATTCTGTAGTTAACTAAATTCTTTGCTCTTATGCTCTCTGCATGTACTCAAAAGAAGAGAGATAAAACAGTTCCTGGTCATAAGGGTGGGAAGAATCCAGGACTGGGATTATTTCTACATGAGGGAGCCATCGGGGAAAAAAGTATCTTTGGTCAACTTCTGGGGAGTTTTGCTCTAGACTAGAGTGAACAACACTCTTAGAAGAAAGCTTTGAATTTTGGTTACATTAAAAACACTTTATTTGAGTCAACAACAGTATGTATTAATTTTTACAACTTTGTTGATATTTAAAGGAGGGCATAGATGCAAAGTTGATGGGTTGATAAAGGTGTAGGTGCATTTTTATACATAGAAACATTTTTATCTACAGACAAGTTATACACCAATATAAATATGTTTGTGTATAAATGTGATTTTTTCTCCCCATTTTTAATTTAGATTTGAATAAATTCATCATTACAGAATAATGGATGGGGGAATGAAGATATTTTTGAGGGTTAAAAATAGAATTCTAGAGAACAAGTGTATTTCCTTGATAGGAGCAGACCATGTCTGAAATATTATGGTGAAAATAACAAAGTAAATTCTGAACCAGTAGTTCTCATCCTATTTTTCTCTTGAGCATGCAGAAAAAGTATGACACCTGCCTCCAAAATAGTGGGTCACCATTACAAGGGATTCTCAGAGGCTAGTACATAGTGGTCCTGCTTAAGGAAGCTTAATAGGATAAGATAGTGAGGGTGAGAAGAAAGGGAAGTTTTAGAACTTAATTTTATCCTGAAATAATAGTACCTTTATAGTTATATAATAATGTGAATGTATTTAATGCCATTGAATTATATACTTTTAAATAGTTACAGTGGTAAACTTCATGTGTATTTTATCACACACAAACTCAAAACGTATTGTGCCATTATTATTAATATTTGGAGGACAATTATCAGGGAATCAAAATTATTGTTTGGAGAATCATACATGGCCAAATAGCCCTGGGGGTGGGAAAAAGGTGGAGAAAGATTCAGAGACTAATTTAGAAAATTCTTGGAAATGAGAAGAGGAAATCCCATGAACAGAAAAAAGGACATACCTACCAACTGTGTAACAATTAGCCACCTTCAGATTAGGAACTGTAGCATGAAGTTAAACGTTGTGCATTAAAAATAAATAGTAAAATTATTTATATGAATTGATAGGCACGAATAAAAATAATTTGTAAATAAGTACATGTATAATAATTTAAGACATTTATTGAGGACCTATTATGTAACAGGTGGTGGGGATACATTAGTGGACAAAAAAGGTAAACAAGATGCCAAAAGGGTACATTCTAGTGGGGTGGAGTTGGGAGGAAAGAGAGAAGTAATGAAGTCTGTCAAATGGTGATGTGATTATGGGAGACTGCATCAGGATGAGAGGTACCATTCTTTTAGGTAGAATGGTCAGGGAAAGCCTCTCTGATAATAAACAAAGTTTGAGCAGAGATCTAAAAACGAGGGGCTGAAATCATGCAAATATCTCAGAGAAGAGCATTCTAGGCAGAGGAAGTGTCAAGAGCCAAGGGCTTGCAGGAGCATACTTATAAATTCAAAGACTAGTGGGAGGACAGGGTGGCTGAGGCATGAAGAGGGCTGTGTGTTAGAAGCAGAAGTCAGAGAAGTAGCTGGCCTCCAGATCATGTCAGGCCATCAGGCCACTGCCAGGACTGGCTTTTACTCTGGTTAGAGGAGAAGTCATTGGAGGGTTTTGAATGAATAGTGACATCATCTGTTTTGCATTTGAAAAGAACACATGAGGGCAGTGAGGCAGAAAGACCAGCTAGTTTAGTGGCCATAGGAACAATTGTCCCAGTTTAAGAGAGGCTGAGGCCGGCAGCAGTAGAGATTGTGGGAAGAGGCTGGATGCTGAATACATTTTTAAGGCAGTATCACTAGGCAGAGCCAGGACTAGATGAGGCAAGTGAGGAACTTAGGATGAAAAATTTAAGAAGGCACTCACCTGGAGACAAGTCATGGTGTAGGTGACAGAGACCAGACAGTTCATCCACAGAAAGTAGAGAGAGAGAAGAGTGTAGGAAACATAACAGGTGGCTTGGTATGTGGGGATGGAGGAAATGGAGGTTCTCTTTTGATTATTGTATTTTTTTTTCAGTTAATTAGAAAGCAATGTCATCAGCTGAGTAAGCTTGAGGAGAAGTAGAGGTTTGAGGAGGGTGAAAAGGGGTGAAATGATCACCTAGGAGGGTAAAAGTTAAAGAACCAAAGATATGTAGTAGGCTTGCCAGGTGTTACTAAAGGCCTCCCTGAAGGCAGTTGTTGGGCTGGCATTGGGGTTGCAAGCTCACAATTATTGAAGGCTGTTTGCTCAGAATTATTTATTTATTTTACTGATAGGGAAGTCTGAAGTCCACAGCTTTAGATCACAAAAGATCTACCAAATTGGCCTTAAAATCCATACTTGAAAATCTAATTTTAAAAAAGTTAAAAATATTTGATACTGCATCTGATAAATCATGGCTCGGAAAAATCATTAGTCACTACTAATGACATCTCCATAAAATTTGGGCTTCATATGAAAATAAATCAGAGGATCTCTGAACATGCCTCCGTGTGTGTCACTAAGATAGCTTTCTGAAAGCTTATATAAATTCCCAGCTGCTCTCATCTTTCTTAGGGACCAAAACTTGCCCAGAGTACCTCTGTCAGCATATTTGCCACTGCGTCTGCCAAAGTGTCCAACATAATATACAACTAAGAACCATCACATTATTACTGAATGTATGAGATTCAGTGCTATTATTAGGTTCTTGTGTATCAACTAAGAATAATTGCAGTCAACCAATCTCAGGCACACTATTTTCTCCATTATTACTAAACTTAATCTTACCTCAAGCCCTCATTCTGCTGACAACAAATATGTGACCTAGTCATTTCCAATCAGTTCCAGTCACTTCAGAGATTTCCCAATTAATTCAGAGAACCATCTCTCCCCAGCTCCCTGGAGTTCTGCCTATATGGTGGGGGAGGGTTTGCAGGTGAGGAGAGGACCTTAAGGCATCCACAGGAAGGGGTGTCAGATCCCAGATGGTTCTCTGCTCTCTTCAGCCTCCATTGAGATCTAACTGTCTCTTTGGTCTCTGGTTGGCAGCAACTGTTGTGTTATAGAACCCAAAGTTCTGGCTGTGGACTCTAGCCTGTATCATCCAGGCCACTCCTTCTGATGGCATCCTCTCCTCATGGCCTTAGTGCCCTTTCTCGTCCATTTTCCCTCTTTCACCATCCTCCTGGAGGCATGAGAATGCTTGGAAAGTCTTCTTGATCCTTTTTATATAGGGAGACTTAGAAGATTAGCATGTGCTCTCTTGCCTGACACAACTTGATGCCATTTCTGTCGCGTGGCTTCTGCTTCACTTTGTGGAAGCAGATGGCTTCTCTGGGAAGCCTGTTACTTCCCCAGGCTTCAATGGGACATGACTTAGGTTCCCTCCCATGGCTCTGCTGAATTGGGGTGCAGCACAAAGTCCCAGTAAACTAAATCTCCTGTACCTTTGTTGCTGATTCTGGACTAACTTTGTTGCTAGACTAACTTTAATTTCTGTGAAGTTAAAACAAGTTTCTTAATCAAGGACTCTTCCCAGCTTTTTTGCTTATGGCATAAACTTTACATACCTAGTCTTTATCTTTTTGGATCTGAATAGGCCTCCCAGAAGAACAAACTCTTGCTGTTGAATTCCTTCACTTTCCAATTTGTTTTCTCTAACATAAATTTCAAGATTCTATTTTAGAAATTAAGAGCAAAATTCTGTGTTTTGCCCTCCATAATCTGTCTTTCTTAGTCACTAATCTTCTGCTGCATAGTCTCATTTTAATGGTGGAAAGGCCACTTTTGGGGTAAAATAAATCACCCCAAATTTAAATTAAATATTTTCCTAGTATATCTGCCCCTATAAAAAGGAAGACCATAATTTCAGGATCTCTAATGGAACGAGAGTTGATGGAGCAGAGAGGTTCTGAAGGGCAATTAGGGAAAGAACATGTTTGGAACACTGGTTCCCAACTCTATATGTGTCATTGGAATTCTCTGGGGTCCTTTTAACAAGACACATTCTTGAGCTCCACCCCTGGATATGCTAATTCAAAAGGCATTCATGTATTTGTTTTTAAACTCTAGATATTTGCACTGGTGGTGCAAATATCACCAGAAGCCATGGGTTAGAAACAGCTATGGCCTCAAGGCCAATCATAAAGAGGAGGCTATAGAGGAACTGGAGAATCTAGAATCAGGTATGTAACCTGGAGATGGGATTCACCCACCACAACAGCTCATAGCAGAATGTGCAGATAAATCCAAGCAGAGCGTCAGGAGGCAAAGGGGAAACCAAGAAGGAAATAAGCCAGAGCAAGGGAGCAGGTGACAGCAAAGTCAAAAGAACCAAAAAGGTGTAGAAAACTTGGCAGGCAAGAACAACAAAAGAACAGAAATAAGGAATGCAGAAGAAGGAGCACTTGTGTCTCTGTCGACCTGGCTTCAATGAGGAAGATTCTAATAATTTTTCTTCTAAATCAGAAATGAGTTCTAGGAGATTTTAGTTAAAATTTCCACCCTCTGATGGGCATTTGACACAAGGCTGTTGAAGCGTTGTACCCAGTGTACTGTCTGAGACAAAAGGGAAAAAGAGCAGTTGGGACAAGGAAATGAGATAAGAAGTTAAGCTAGATTTGACAGGTGGCGGAGGCTTTTCAGGCTACAGCGATTCTGGAGTCAAAAAATGTATGCCTGGTTGGGGGAACTAAGTATTGCACCTCCCATCTTCTACTTGTGCTTCAGAATCAAAACACTCATTTTGAGTCTATTTCTTAATATTTCCTTAATACTAATAGTATTGAAAATATCTTTAATTAAAAAGAAACTTTGTTAAGAAAACATAAAATTTAGTATATAGTACATGCTGCATACCATTCTGATTTTAAAAATACACACAAGGCTGCCTTGAACTAGTGAAAGGCAATAACTTCCTTCTTTTTTAAAGTAAGAGTTAAGCCAGTGAATGAGGGATCACTAACCCAGCCTTAGCCAATGTATATGGATTTGTTATTTATTTTATTTTAAATTGTGGTAAAATAAACATAGCATAAAATTTACTATCTTAACCATTTTTAAGTGTACCATTCAGTAGTGTTAAGTATATTCACAATGTTGTACAACCTATTGGAAGACTTTTCCATTTTGCAAAACTGAAACTCTATATCCATTGAACAACTCCTCCTTCCCCCGTTCCTTCCAACCCTTAGCAACTACCATTCTACTTTCTGTTTCTATGAATTTGACTTGAGCTATCTTATACAAGTAGAATAATTCCGTATTTGTCTTTTTGTGACTGGCTTATTGCACATCGTATAATTTTCTCAAAGTTTATTCATGTTTTAGCATGTATCAAAATTTTCTTTTTTTATGGCTGAATATTATTCCATTATATGTATATACCACATTTTATTTATCCATTTATCCATTGATGGGCATTTGTGTTGCTTCTATTTTTGCCTATTGTGAACAGTGTGTCTATTAACATGGGTGTACAAGTATTTTTCAAGATTTTGCATTCAATACTTTTGGATATAGACCTACAAGTAATACTGATGGATCATACAATAATTCTATTTTTAAGTTTTTTTGAGGAACTGCTATACTGATTTCCACAGCAGCTGTACCACTTTATATCCCTACCAGTAGTGCATGAGGGTTCCATTTTCTCAACATCTTCACCAACATTTGTTCTTTTCTTTTCTTTTTTTTTTTGATAGCAGCTTTTCTAATGGGTATAAGGCAATATCTCACTGCAATTTTGAATTAAATGTCCTTGATTAGTGATTTTGAGCATATTTTCATATGCTTATTGGTCATTTGTATATCTTCTTTAGATAAATGTATTTTCAAGTCTGTTGTTTATTTTTTATTTGGGTTATTGAGTTTTTTGTTTTGTTTTGTTTTGTTTTTTAGTTAAGAGTTCTTTAAATATTCTAGATATTAATCCCTTATAAGATATATGATTTGCCGATATTTTCTCTATTCTGAGATTGCTTTTTCATTCTGTTTATCGTATCCTTTGATATACAGAAGTTTAAAATTTTGATGTAGTACAATTTATCTATTTTCACTTTTGTTGCCCGTTATTTTGGTGTCATATCCAAGAAATTATTGCCAAATTCAATGCAATGAAACTTTCTCCCTATGTTTCCTTCTAAGAGTTTTATAGTGTCAAAGCTTTGATTTGTTTTGAGTTAATTTGTGTATCATGTCCAAATGCATTCTTCTGCATATGATATCCAGTTTCCCCAACAACATTTATTGAAAAGGCTCTTTTTTTTCCTGTTGAATAGACTTGGCACCCTTGTCAAAAATTATTTGACTATATATACAAGTGTTCATATAAGGATTTAAAAAACAGCTTTATTGAGATATAATTCACATACTATATAATTCACCCATTTAAATTGTACAATTCAATGGTTTTTTAGCAAATTCATTAATAGTGAATGGAGTTGTATATTCATTACCGTAATATGTTTTAGAATATTTTTATCACATCAAAAAGAAACACTGGATCCCTTAGCCATTATCCTCCACCTCTAAACCACTTCCCACCTCAGCCTTAGAAAACCATTACTATGCTTTCTGTATAGATTTACCTATTCTGGACATTTCCTGTAAGTGGAATCATACAAAATATGGCCCTTTGTGACTGCTTTCTTTCACTTACTATAATGTTTTCAAGTTTAATTTTATATTGTAGTATGTATTAATATTTTGTTCCTTTCTATGGCTTATATCACATTTATCTATTCATTCATCTGTTGATAGATATTTAGATTGTTTCTACCTTTTGTCTATTATGAAGAATGATGATATAAATAAACATTTGTGTACAAGTTTTTATGTAAACAATTGTTTTAATTCTTTTTGAGTATATACCTAACAGTAGAACTGCTGGTTCATATAGTAGCTCAATGCTTCTTGTGTGGATTTTGAATCTGAGAAGAGAACTGATTAATAAGAGAATGAGGAGCAATCTACTGATAAAGTACATTGAAGAAAACATTGCAATCATGGATCTCATGTGGTCAGCAAGGACTGAGATTGAGGAAGGTGCCACAAATGATTATAGATTATTTAAAATTCATATCAAGTAGTACACATTCCTAGGACATGGTACAACACAAGGAGACTAGGCTAGAGATGATGTAATGTGAGAATTTCAGAGAGAGAAATGAAATAACTAATGTGGGGAATCCCATAATAAAAATGAGGAAAATAAATGAAAAAGAATTGGTCAATGGCAGCACTTTGTTTCCCTTTAGAGAAGGAAATGATAAACTCCTCAACCATGAAGATTTCTCAATAGGCAGAAGAAAAAGGAACATTGCTCGATTCACAAAATTAAATGGTCATAGGGGTCAGAGAAGTAATATAAATTAGTGAATCAGGCTAGGTGAGGTGCAAAATAGTAGGGATTGGTGGGAAGGTAATGGTCTCAAGAGCACATGCTTATCTAAAGCCATTCAACTTCAGATTTCTTTAGGTTCTATGACAGCCAATCCAAACATATAAAACCAGGCTCTGGGAAACTAGTTGCAACTCCTAAAATAAAGAAATGAGAAAAAGAGAGAAAAGATAACAAGAGAGAAAGGATAAGAGAAAGAAAAAGGAGGAAGAAAAAAAATGTCATGCTAGTTAATAAAAATTACAGAGAAGATGTTCTTTAGGTTTGGGGTACCAAAGCTTGAGGTGTGTGGTTCTGGCAGCTGGAAGAAAATGCTAGGAGCCACGGGCAGATGCAACATAGCATTATTCAGGCATAGCAGGACACAGCAAGGCACAGGCACAGTTCCAGTTTCCTTCCAGCCTGTACAGGTGGGCTGTTCTTATAACAAAGTGCATAACAGTGGCTTAAGGCCAGGTACTATAATCACAATCACAATCTACAGGTTGTATAGGACACTGTATCTAAGGCCACCTGGGATGCTATAGCTAAGGCCAACTAGGACACTGTAGCTAAGGCTGCCCAGAAACCGCTGGGAGGGAGCCTGAGTACATCCATTTTGTTTGTTATTTCTCTCACCCAATAGAAAGCTAGTGGAATAAGCACAGAAAAATCCTGAAATTGAATACTACCAAATTCCAGTGGTACCTTATTATTTTATGTTGCTATTTTTGCCATAAGTATGAGCTCCTAGTAAATTGACTACACAGAGAACACTGCTTCCCAGAAGCCCTCTTTACTAGGAGGGTGGGGTGAATAGGGGGAGGATAGAAGTGCTGCTTTGTCATCTCTTTCAAGGTGTAAAAGTATATTTCTGACTTCTAACCAATCTTCATGTTAAAATGTGGGTTCTGATTTAGGGTCTGAGGTCAGGCCTGAAATCCTACATTTTAATAAGCTCCCGGGTGATGTTCATGCTACTGATGCATGTAGAGCACACTTTGAATAGTGAAGTTTTAAACAAGTCTTAGATGAAATAGAAAATGAAAACTAATACCTCAACATATTCAGAAAATAATAAGCAGTAAGAGATATGTCACAATTAGGGGTGTCTCCCCTTTCTAGGTCAAACCATTCTTTGAGCTTTATAATTGTAATAAGAATTTTCAAGATATCAACAGGAAGCAACCAGTCAAAAAAAGATCATTGTCCCTAGCAGCCAGGCATGGCCATGGGATTCATCTCTGGACAATGGGATGTGAGAATTAGTAACGTATGTAACTTTTGAGTTATACCTTTGAAAGGGTATACCTCTGTTAATGTAAGAACATCCAAACCTAAAGAGAATTTTTACCAGAGTTTATTTGAGCCCAATTAACAACATTGCCAGGGAGCAAGACCTCAAAGGCTCTGGAGAAATGGCAGTTTTGTAGTTTCTTTTATACATTTGGAATTAAGATTGGAACATAAGGAAGATTACATGAATGTGGGAGAAAGCAGTTGTAACTGCATACAAACTTCATTTCTTTAATATAGTATTTCTCTCTGATTCAAGCTGTTTTTTCACAGATAATGGCATTGTGACTTACTTGCTTGTCCTCTACTACCCTTATCCTCTGTATGCCTGCTCCTTTAATAATTAAGCCTTAGGACATAAGAATAACTGAGCCTCTGGTCTATAATCATGAAGACAATAGATTTCAGTAGGACTTTTTAGCTTTCTCATTTAGAAGAAGTGCAGTTTCCTGCTAGCATTCACTTAATATCACTCTTAGGGATGCTACATTTTCAAGTAGTTTCAAGGCAAACAGGAAATGGGTTAAATTAAGGATAATATCTTGGCTTTAGATATGTTTCAGCCTCAGGCCCATCAAGGCAGAACAACAACCCCGCTGGGCATGGAACCAAGGTGTTACCGTTGGGGGTGATCTAAATCCATTGTTGCCCTAATGGCACTGAAGAGACCTCACTTCTTTCTGCAGACTCAGTAAAGAATTAAGATCAACGAAATTTAGGAAAAGTAAGATTTATTAAGGTACATTTCAAGAGAGAAATGGACTATGCCAAAGATAGCCATAGTCCTGCAGTGGTCTAGGCATATAGCTTTTATTATGACTGTGATGGGTGGTTACAGGGGCGGTGCTAGATAATTGACATGAGAAGTCATTTTGATTGACATTTATCTGTTATATAACACTTTGTCTACTGCGTATGTGCTTACCCAGAATTCAGTGTTATAATTAGATTTATGAACTTTCAGTCAAGCAGGGACAGTGTATGTACTAACTGCACAGGTTACCTGGCCTAAACCAGTGGCTATTTTATGGTTTTTACTTCCTTGTATTTTAAGATGTAAGGATATTTTTAACCACAAAATGGATATTTCTGAGAGGTCCCTGGGTTGGGCCTACATTCCCCTGTCACTCATGTCTACTTAACTGCCTAACAATGAGACCAGATAGAATGGTACCAAAGCTGATTCCAGAATTGGACACGATGATCCACTTCAATTATCCAATCGATAGCACCCATGACCCCAACTTGTTTAGTTTCCATGACTGCTGATTTTCCCCTCTATAATCTATACTCCTGAGAAACCCAGGGAGCCAGGCCTTTGAGCGATAGCTTGCCTGTGTCTCTGAGACTTGCAACTCTAAATAAACCTTATTTTCTTTGCCACAACATCTGCACATCTCTATTCTTTGGCTTAGACGCATGCAGGCAGGTGGATCCCTTTTAGTCCTGATAACATAAGAGAGGGTTGTATGACAGGATAGTTAACAAAAATTATGCACCCTCTTGAGGGTAGTTAAACTTCTGAGGGATCAGAAAAGAGGTATTTCAAAGGTGTGTTAATCTAGACGTACAAAAACAATGGACAGGGCTTGCTTAAGGCAAATTAACATTGCATTAGGGAAGTTATAGGCCTGAGGCTTGGCAACCCATCATGATCTGCCTAATTAGGAATTTATGATTTATTACAGTGTCCCCCTTTTATCCACAATTCTTCCTTTTAGTCATAAATTAATCTGAAGTATGCATCTGTTGACGAAAGGTCATCCAGCCTAAGAAAAAGTCTTACAAGAGTTTATTTGAGGCAGACGGATGATAATGGCCAGAAAGCAAAATCTCAATGAATTAAAAAAATGCTCCAAAGAGTTCTAGTTTTACATCTTAATTTATACATTAGAATTAAAGAAGGAGATGTAAGGAGGGTTGCATGAAATTCATTAGTGGTAGATTAGGGAGGTGGGAGCAAGCAAAGCGGGCAAATCTCTGAGACTGGATAAAAAGTAAAACAGAGACATGAAGTTCTTTTACATTGGCAGATACAGAATAGTTAATAATTACAGTATATTGAGATGGTATTCGGGAAACAAGATAACAATGAGGGGTTCTGTGGTCTTGCACTCTGATGAGAAATTATACCATGAGGGGTCTGGAGAAGGAGATTACTCTGACATTCCAAGAGTGTGTTATCTTAGATGCAAAAAGGTATTAACAGGCTCACTTAAGGTAAAAATTAACCTTTATCAAGGAAGCTATACAACTAGGATGCAACTACCCACCATGACCTGATTTTAGTTAGGAATTTTTATGTTCAGTCCATTCTATGTGGTTACTTTTGGTCTCTGAGTTTGTGAGACCCACCATGCTGGCTTCCCCTGAACTTGTCAGGTTTAGTATATGGCTCCTTTTTCGTCCACATATTGATGACCAACATTTTGGTTGGATAGTTTGGTCTCATAGCACTAGGAAGGCTCGCTTCTAGGACGTCTTAGTATTGATGTCATCTTGTTGAAATAGTGGAACACTGGGGATGGAGCAATACTATAATCATGGTATGTGAGTCAAGGCTGAATTTTCTCAAAAGGCTAGGGCAGGAAAATGGAAGGCAGTCAGGTCTTATGGCCTTCATTGCAAGAAACACTCTGGATCATTTCAATTCTATAAACTCATAATCTGAGTTTTGCCTTCTGTCTAATTTTTCTGTATTTTACATCTAGTATAACATTTACATCAGTCATAAAAAGAGTATTAACGTCTTCAGTAATCATAAACAGTTGGACTACATAGATAAACCCAAAGAACAAGTACAACTATTGTTGTGACTAATATCATTAGCAGATAGGTTAAAACAATTCAGCAAAATGGTTTCTGGGTCAACATTGATCCATAGGTATTCAGGCAAGTAGACTTTGATGCCCGGTGTAGGCAGGAGCGAGTGTCAGAGACAGGAGTACATGTCCATCTGTGATTAATTGCCTGATAAGTTCTCTTTAAATTAGGTTAGAGAGTGTCTTTTACTCAATATCCTTTCCAATAAACAGAATCTCCACATTGCAGTCAATGATCTAAAGTCTTTGTGTCCTGGGAGCTCACTGTGTAAGGAAGGCTTTATGGATTTTGTATGTTCTTAACATGACTTTATCAAACCTTGGCAATTGTGTAAGATGATTCCTTTCAATAATGTCAGCTCATAAGTTCCTTTATTTAATTTAAATTCAGTTTAAAGTACTGATGCATGAAGGAATGCAAAAACCGAAAAATAGGGTTTGCCAGGAAGCCTTGAAGAATCAAGCTGATGTCTTGAGTTTCCCATAGCCCCATCTGTTTGTTTAATTTACAACCATTGTTTACCCATGTAATATGCCCTCGAAATTTTTTTTCACTGATTTACAATGCTTCCCATTCAATTTCACATAAAAAAACAAATCTTTTGAGATGTTCTAAGAGCTCTTATAGAACACTGCAGTTATTCCTATGTATTTTGAGTTTTTAACCCTTAATGTCTCAATTTCTAATGAAAACAAAGAAGTAAGCAATTAGTATTCTTTAGTTTGGCAAATTTATGAAGACATTTTATAACCTTTAGAAGCATGTTTCATAGATGGCCAAATCAATTATTAACATGGATTTATTTTTATGAAGCCTGAGTAAAAGATAATATATTTAATATTAATAACTCCAAAGACATGTCTATTCTACTTAAACTAACAAACTTTAACTTTTATTAATTAAAGATTAATCTTAGATCATGTGAACCTGAAAAGATTTGGGTTAGTTTCTATATTTCTTTTTTTAATAATTAAAAAATTTTCAATTATAGTTGGTATAAAGTATTATATTAGTTTCAAGTGTACAACATGATAATTAGGCATTTATGTAACTTACAAAGTGATCACCTCAATAAATCTAGTACCCATCTGACACCATACCTAATTATTACAATATTGACTATATTCTTTATGTTATACTTTACTTCCCAATGACTATTTTGTAACTACCAATTTGTACTTTTTAATCCTTTTCCATTTTTCCTCACCTCCTCCCATCTGGCAACCATCAAAATGTTCTCTGTAACTATAAGTTTGTTTTCATTTTGTTTATTTTGTTCCTTAGATTCCACATCTAAGTGGCATTTGTCTTTCTTCATCTAACTTACTCCATTCAGCACAATATCCTCTAGGTCTATCCATGTTGTTGTAGATGGCAAGATTTTATCCTTTTCATGGCTGAGTAATATTCTATTATGTAATGTGCCACTTCCTCTGTGTTCATTTACCTATTATTGGACACCCAAGTTGCTTACATAGCTTGGCTATTGTAAATAATGCTGTATTAAACATATGGATTCATATGCCCCTCTGAAGTAGTGTTAGGTTTCCTCAGAAGAGTACTCAGAAGTAGAATTACTGTTTTTTTTTTTTTTTTTGTCTCTTGTTATAGCCTTTGTTTTAAAGTCTATTTTGTCTGGTATAAATATTGCAACTCCAGCTTTTTTGTTTGTTTGTTTTCTTTTTCATGAAATATCTTTTTCCATCTCTTTACTTTCAGTCTCTGTGTGTCTTTTTATCTGAATTAAGTCTCTTCTTGCAGCATATGTAAGGGTCTTGTTTTGCTATCCATTTAGTCACCCTATCTTTTGATTGGAGCATTTAATCCATTTACATTTAAAGTGATTATTGATAGATATGTAATTATTGTGTTTTATGATTTATATTTTTTATTTTTTTCTCCTCCTTTAAGAAGTTCCTCCAACATTTCTTGTAATACTAGCTTGGTGCTGATGAACTCCCCTAGATTTTTCTTGTCTGGGAAGCTCTTTACCTGTCCTTCAATTCTAAATGATAGCTTTGCTGGGTAGAGTAATATTGGTTGTAGGTCCTTTCCTTTCATCACTTGGAATATTTCTTGACAATCCCTTCTGGTTTGCATGAAGGAACTTTCTTGTAGGTAAAAAATTAGTTTTCTCTTGCTGCTTTTAAGATTCTCTTTGTCTTTAATCTTTGGCATTTAATTATGATGCGTCCTTGTGTGGCTCTTTTTGGGTCCACCTTGTTTGAGACTCTGTACTTCCTGAGATTATATATCTAGTTCATTCACCAAGTTAGGGTAGTTTTCTGTCATTTCTTCAAATAAGTTTTTAGATGTTTGCTCTCTCTCCTCCTCCTTCTGGTACTCCTATGATGCAAATGTTGGTGTGCTTGATGTTGTCCCAGAATGCCCTTAAATTATTATCATTAAAAAAATTTTTTGTTGTTGTTATTGTTCTGCTTGGGTGTTTCCTGCTATCTTATGTTCTAAATCACTGATTTGCTCCTCTGCTTCACCTAATCTATTGTCGATTCCCTCTAATCTATTCTTTATTTTAGTTATTGTGTTTTTCATATGACTGGTTCTTTTTTACATTTTATTTGTAAAAGTTCTCACTGAGCAACTCTACTCTTCCTTAAGTTCATTGAGCATCCTTATGACCAGTGTTTTGAACTCTGTATCTGGTAGAGTGCTTGTCTTTATTATGTTGAGTTCTTCTTTCTGGAACTTTACTTTATTCTTTCATTTGGGACATGTTTCTTTGTCTCCCCATTTTGGCTGCCTCTGTGTGTTTATTTCTATATATCATGTAGGGCTCCTATGCCTCCCAATCTTAGGAGAGTGGCCTTAGTACTAGGTATCTTATGGGGCCCAATGGCATAGTCTTCCCTGGCCACCTAAGCCAGGTGCTCCAGGTGTGTTCCTTGTATGGGTCATTTGTGCCTTTCTGATATAGTTGAGCTTTGATTGCTCTTTGCACATCTGTAGGAGGGATTGACTCTCAGGCTCATTGGTTATGAGGACAAGCCCGTGAGGGGCTGACTCTATGAAACAAGATTCACTTTAGCAGGGCTTTGGTGCCTGCACAGTCAGCTCTTTGGATATGTCATTTTTGGATGCAGCCCCAAGTGGTGCTTAGGCTCTGTCCAAAGCTGGCCACTGGGCATACTGGCCTTAGGGTCTTCTGGGAGGAGCCCTGCCAGCAGACCAAGTTCAGCTACAGCCTCTACCCTTCTTAGGGCCACCTGAAAAGAGTCACCAAACAATCTGTAGATGGCCGCCACCTGCACTGGGCTTGGAGGTGCCTCAGGAAGCCAAGCCATAAACTGAGGTTGGCTGCTGCTAATACTAGACTTCAGGCTGCCAGAAAGAAGTATGGAGCATGGCAACACCAAATACTATTTGAGAATCATTGATAGATTTTAGTCTGCAGCATAAGCCAAGATAGTCCATTTGTGTGGAAAAACCACTGGAAGCAGCTTGGGTAGGCCCACAAGCTGGGAGAGGTAGAGTCTCAGAAAATCATTTGGGTGGAGTGACCTGTGTTATACAGGTTGATGGAGACTCAGATATGGCAGCAGCTTATGTCTGAGAGGGGAGAGGTCTCAACAAAGAAACAATGGCTTCTGCCAGTACTTCTGTTATGTAAAGCTGCCCCTCCAGCCCTCGCCCTGAAGCCAGACTATTCGGTTTCTCTCCATATATTCCTGGCACCTTTCAAGCTGCTGCCCCAGTGCTGCAGCTCAGAGTGAGTGAGTGTCAGCAAGTATGTGTGTGCATGGACCCCTTAAGAGAAATGTCTGCAACTCTTGCCACCCTCTGTCTTACTCAGCCAAAGTCTCTGCTGGTTTTCATAGCCAGAAATTGTGGGGACTTCTCTTCCTACTGGAACTCTGGGCTGGGGAGCCCAGTGTGTGGCTGAGAACTCTCACTCCTCTGGGGGGAACTTCATAGCTGAGATACCCCTCCTGATTCTTGGCTGCCACACGTGGGTATGGGACCAGCTCCTTCTGTGTCTCTGCCCCTCTTACCAGTCTCAAAATGGCATCCAGTTATAGAACTTCTGTTCAACTAGACTTCAGGAGACTTCCTATGGTAGCTGTTCTGTAGTTTCGTTGTAATTTTGATGTGATTGTGAGAGGAGGCAAGCATTGTTTAACTAATTTTCCATCTTGAACAGAACTTAGTTTCTATATTTCTAAAAATGTTAAAATACCCAATCCTTACAAGTACCTGCCTTTAAATTAATTTTAATCATACCTTCTGAATTATAAACTTATCTCACATTTACTATCTATATACATTGATACATGTACACACAAACAGAGACCATTCAGACAGGAGAAAAACTCACTAGTTTATAAAAACAGTAAGATATAAATTTTGTTTTGAAGGCATTTACATATATATCTATCCTTGACAAATCAAGCTCCAAATAAACTTCCCCCTTTTGAAAAAGGCCAACCATTTTTTTAATACCTCAAAGAAATGAGTTGACACCTAAACGACATCATAGATTGATCCATTTATCTAAATTCTCTGTTGAAGCTTGGACAGACCAAATAAATGTTTTTCATTCTTTCTGCCTAATTTTATAGCTGCCTTTTATACATGCAAAATAATAATTTAGAAGTATCAAAGGATTCTCATCTTGATCATCTTCCTGCAAGACTATTAATAGGAGGTTGTTATGTTGCTTGTCAGCCTTGAAGGCACAATTTACCATGTTAATTTTTGTTTTTCCTTTGAGATCTATAGAGTTAGAGAAAAACATCCTTTACATGCATGTATCCAAATGAGCCACGGCTCATGCCAGCTTCTCTTGGATTGGTTATGTTACTGCACTGGATGCCTTGTGGTACCCATTTCTGCCACTCCTGATTCAGGAATCTGCAATAACTATCATCACTCCATTAGCTATTTGGGTTGGGGAATGTTAACATAAGAATTATCCAAACCTAGAGAGAGTTTATTTGAGTGAAACTGACAACATATGCCAGGAAGCAGATTTCAAATGCTCCAGAGAATGATAGTTTTACAGTTTTCTTTTATACATTTGGATTTAAGGAGAGTAAAGAAGATTATATGAAAGTAGAAGAAAGCAAGATTAGATTATAGGATAGGTAATATTATGTCCCTTTGTGAGGGTGATTAAACTTCCTAGGGCTTTAAAAGAAGAATTTCAAAGGTGTGTTAAACTAGATGCACAGAAACAATGGACTGGGCTTATTTAAGGCAAAGATAACCCTCTTAAGTTATATGCCTGGACATGACATGCCCAGTTAGAAATTTATGATCAGATCACCCTGTAAGGTTATTTTCAATTAGATTTGTTACAGCATCCCTTTTTTGTTCACAGGAAGCAAGTGTCCTTTCTTTTTAGAGTTAAGGAGAGTTCAGTCTCTCATTTAACCAGCAAAGATTTTGTTCAGATTCTCAGTAAGCAATTCAGTAAAAAGCCAAAATTAAAGGCAGCCACCCATTTTTCTTTCTTCCTTGGGTTATCTCAATCCTTATCCACCTCAAGGATTTTCTAAGAATAGCTCAAATAAAGTCTGGATCTGCTACCTAAAGTAAATGCGGGAGCTGATGGGATTCAGTGGGTCCTTGCTGATACCTAGGTTTGCAGAGTGGTCTTGGGTGGGCTTCTTTAGAATCCTTCTGTCAGTGCTGAGCTGATCGAGAAGGGAAGGTTTTGGTGGTGAGACACCCAAGTTAGAAGAACGAATGCACAAGAGGCTGACATAAGAATGAAACGTCAGGCAACAACTTTATTGCGGGTGCATGCTTCTATTGTGGGGAATGCTCTAGGGGACCTCATGGGCTCACATATGAGAGAGTACAATAGTGGCATTCTGTCACACATGCGTGATACAAAAGGTGAATCATGCTTACATGAGCTCGACATAGGCACTCTACTACATTAATGTAACATTCGAAATCCGGGTTATTCGAAATCCTAGCCGCAAGCCTGGATCATAGCCAGAGCTGGGACCAGCCAAGCCTTGGCCCACATCTTGCAACTATGCCAAGTAAATGTCTTTCTTTTTCTTTCCTCTGGATGGAACACAAAAACAATAATGAGCTATCTTAGATGATATAGACCATGCAATAGCATAGGGATATGAGAGCAAAAAGACAGAAAGAACCTAAGCTTTGCAGAACAGAAGACTATACTAGCTCAGACATTTATATTAGAAAGAAAAATAGTTCTAATTTTTTAAAGCCACTGCTATTTTGGGTCTATCATATGCAACCAATCCTTTATAGTAAGTAATATAGACCCACACTGATAATTTCATTATATTAGTCAAGATTCAGTTACAGAGAACAGAATACTATGGCCAGTTTAGAAAGATTATGATAGGGAATTAAATGCCTTATAGAACTGTTGAGAATATGCTGAAGACTAGAAGCTAGTTTGAGCTTTCAGAAATGACTGAAAACCACACCTCAGATTGTGTCATCAAAGCAACTGCTGTGTCTTCCACATCTGAAAGCCACTGCTATAGAAAAATACTGTCGTGATGAAGATGCTGCTATAAACAGGAAACCATCATTACTGCTGCAGCCTCTACAACCACACAGCCTCAGCTGTAAAATGTACCAGTAAAATGATGTCTTGTGCTCCTCTTATGAAAGCCACAAAACTAGTGATGGGCACTAGGCCCTCTGCTTATTCAGCTGCAGAGAAATTAATTGCTTAGAACTGCATCTGCCAGCAGAAGCAGCATGAGCTCTGCCTCTCCTTTCTTCTGCTTTCCAGAACTTGCATGGATACATTTGATTGGCCAAATTTAAATATCTTTCAAATTCCTCTTTGTTAGGGAATCTGGAAAATGTAATTTTTAGTTTTCCAGACTCTATAGTTTAGGAAGGCACATCAGAAGCATAGTAGAATAAATATTGAGCAATAATCCACCATGTACACAATATCTTTTCATGCAAAAAATAAGTGCCTGTCAAAGCTTATGGAATATACCAAAACTGTACTTAAAAGGGAATTCATAACCTTAAATGCTTAATTTATAACCAGGAAAATAAAAGAAATAAACTAATCATTGTTGTGACCGGAATAACCAGACTCAACCTGAGTGCTCTGATATTAGAGGCAGTTTATTAGCCGGCGGCTGTCCTTCCAAAGGAGCAGCCCT
>PVKZ01000691.1:204988-467690 GCA_004027375.1 Macroglossus sobrinus
AAGATACAAGGGTTTTAAGCCCAAAATCTCATTCTTCATTCTGTCTAAATCACAAAGGTTTAATATTTCTTCTATTCTCTACCTGTCACCCTAAAGGTGGGTTGTGCAAGCGGGGGTACAGAAGCAGAAAGTGTACTGTTAAAATGTTAGGTTCCCATGGGTAACTGTTAGGTTCCCATGGGCAACTGTTAGGTTCCCAGGAGTAACTGTTAGGTTTCCAGGAGTAATAGTCAAACAAGAACCTTGAGTTAAATTTTTTTAGATAAAAATTTATGTTATCTTTAAAGCAGAAAAATTAGTAAATAAATTTGAAAATTTGTTCTCTAAAAGCACAACAACAATAAAAATATCTCTAGGAGATTAATCTAGAAGAAATGGAGAAAACACAATGTTAGAATGATAAAAGGGATAATGCATAAAGAGGGTAAACTTTCAAGAATTACCAACATTTTGCCATTCTTGTTACTTATTCCTTTCTCTGTCTCTCTCCCTCTACTCCTTACTTCTTTTTCCCTTAGTGTATTTTAGAGAAATTCATACAATGTAGCACTTTATTCATAAATTCTTTAGTATATATCACTAATGAATTAGAACTTTGAAAATGTATATATTAACTATAATTTTACACTGAACAAATTAACAATAATTTCTTAATATCAATACTCAGTCTGTGTTCAACTTTTCCTGAAGTTATCAAACTCTTTGAATAACTGTTTTATTAAAATATTATCCAAACAAGGTCTGTACATTGCATTTAGATAATGTTGCTTAAGTCTCTCAGTCTAAAGCAGTTATTCCACAACTTTTTTCTACATACCATTTATTTATTAAAGAAATGAAGTTATATGTTCCCTAAATTTTCCATATTCTCAATTTGCCTGATTGCATCCTCATGAAAAATACAGTTTTCTCTTTTTTAAATACAGTTTTATAAATGAGAAAATATTAGATACAATTCTATGATGATAAATTAGAATATTCTGAAAAAATGCAGAGTTTTTTAAGAAAGGAAAAATCCCAATATTTACTAAAAGAGAGGTGGAAAGCATGAATAAGTTCAGAAAGGACTTTGGGAAAAAAATTAAAGAATTAACCAAAAAGTCCCTCCACACCCAGAAGGTTTTATAGGTAAGTTCTTCCAAATATTAAAGGAGCAAATAATCTTTTCATTTTTAAGCTCTTTAAGAGTATGGAAAGAATATGAAATTCTTCCCAATTCATTTTACAAAACTATCCTTAAAATGATCCCAAAATTTGAGAAAACAGCATAAATACAAAAATTACACACCAACTTCTGATGAAAAAAATATAAATTATGTAAAGAATACCAATGTAAGAAGGTCAAAACCTGTTTAATATTTTTTTTTATGGTGACATTGGTTAACAAAATCCAGAAAGTTTCAGGTGTACAATTTAGCAGTAAGGCATATATGTATATATATATGCATTATGTAAAAATTTTTAATAAAAGTTTATTTGAGCCAAACAGGGCATACGCCTGGAAGCAAGATCTCAACGGAATAAGAAAATTGCTTTCCAACTGACAGTTTGCATTTGGAATTAAGGAAGGAAGGTAAGGAAGATTAAATAAAGGTGAAAGAAAGTGAGGTGGTGAATGGATTACAGGATAGGTAACAAGATTATGTGCTCCTTTGAGGGTGGTTATTCCTCCAAGGGATCTGAAAAAGAAGATTACTCTGGTATTTCAATGATGTGTTAACATAGATGACTACCCACCATGGCCTGCTCAATTAGAAATTGACTGGACTTGTCAGTTTTATTAGATAATCCTCTTTTTGTCAAGAGAATAATAGCAAAATATTAAGGGAACCACATACTCTAAGCAAATAAGTTTTATTCTAACTATTTAGATGTAATACAATATTAGAAAAATTTATTAAAGTAATTTACCACATTAATAGGTTAAAGAAGAAAAACCACAAGAATATCAAAATAGATGCTAAAAAGTTTAATAGAATTAAACATTTATTCCTCATTAAAAACAAAATTTGGCAAATCAGGCTTTAAAACATACTTTTTCCAGGTAATAATAAATTTAAACCTTAAAAGAAAAGTTGATATTCTACTATTTTTTAATATTTTCCATGGAGCATTAGCCATTCTGAGAGAAGAAAAAGATAAAATGCATAAGCTTAAAAAAAAAAGACAGATAAAATTATTGTTTATGGGTACACATTTGCTTCTCTAAAAAAATCCAAGAGTATCCCCTGAGAACAATTTAGATCTAAGAAAAAGTTTAATTGTTTTTCTCTATGTCATTAATCTTAGAAAATATGATAGAAAAAAATCTCATCTGTAATAGCAAGAAAACAATAAAATACATAGGAACAAACAGTAAGAAATGTATAGATTCAAAATGAAGAAAACTACAGAAATTTGTGAAGGTATTAAAAAGGTATTAAAAGACAGTGGTAATACATTGAGAAATATTCCGGGTCTTGAATCAGAAAACAATATGGTAAAGATGCAACTTCTCCCCCAAACTAACCTGTCAGTTTTAGCAGAAGACAAAGACATGGGATCCAGCAAACTGAGCAGCATCGAGTTTTCTGTTTGTTTTTACCATCACTGTTTAAAACTATATATCAAATACTTTTAGATGGAGCATGAACTCTATCATTCCTGCCACTCTCTTTTTTTTAACTTTAGTGGCTTCACACATTTAGGTTACCTGTGCGACTGCTAATTTAATGCCATCCTTACTCAGATTCAAGCATGAATAATGAAAGTATAGAAAAATATTTAATTTGTTTGAGGAAGGTATTTCTAAGCTTAATGGAAGAAATTTAAAAACTTAAGAAAAAATATTGAGATTTGATGATTTAAAATAAAAACATTTCTATTCAGCAGAAAATTTTCACAAACAAAATTAAAAGTCAAATGACATGAGAAAAATGCACTTGGAACTAACAATACAGAGAAAGGGTATATGTTCAATATATTTAAAAAGCCCGTACAAATCAACAGTTGAAAAGAAACTGAAAAGAAAACTGAGGGAATTTAAGGTATTAACACACACATAAACACAAATATCCTGTTAATAAGCACAAATAGATTAAAACTTATAGATATCAAAGAAATTACAAATTAAAGCAAAAAGTGCCAATTTTCACCATGACAAAAGTTTTTTAAATGAAAATATCCAGTTTTGATAAGGATTCAGGGAAATGCAACTTCTATAGTGCAGTAATAGGAATGAATATTGGTATAGCTTTTCTGGAGGGCAATGTGGCAATATGTTTGAAATGTCTCTAACATGTTTATGCCCTTTTGACAAACATGAATCTACTCAGTAAATAATTATTAATTATTTGCCTATAAGAATACTCATAATAACCAATATTTGGAAGCAAACAAATGGCTAATAACATGGGACTAAGTAAAGATGGATACCATGTCGCTGTGAAAAATGATGCTGTTGAAAAATAATGGCACAGAAAATATTTATGATCTATTGTTTAAAAGCAAGTTTTGAAAGTTTTAAAATAGTATTGCATAAAACAAGGTTACAAAATAATAATGTATAATTTTATTTTAAAAAAATATACTTTCTATAGGAAAAACATGAAAACATTATTGTGGAGTTATGTTGATGAGATTATGGTGATTTTTAAGTGTTTATTATGTTTTTCTATATTTTACATTTTTGTATTAAACATGGCATTTAAAAATTTTTTATTCTGAAGTGCTGTTTAAAAAATAAAACCTTATTCACTGAGGCTTATACCATTTGACTATACCCTTGGATTTTTCTTGCCCCTCTCCTGTCCACTCCCCCAATATTCCTTAAAATTTTTGGCACTGCCTAATCTCCCCCACTCAAAGTCCTGCCAACATTCAAGTATCCCATTGGATTCAACTAACACCTACATTAATTGCTCCTAAATCTAATCTCCAACTCAGTTCTTTTTTTGAAACCTGAGGTCAGCATATTTATAATAGACTATCTAACATAAGTATTAGTGTGTCCCAGAGGCATATCCTATGCTGCTAGACTCTATTACTGGAAAGTGGTCATTCTGAAAAAATTTGAGGATCCAGAACTTACTATGTATTATCAAACCTCTCTGTCTTTTCCCAACCTTTGATCCTTTGCCTGGAAGTTTATTCTTAGTTCTTTCCCTGGATAACTCCCATTCACCCTTAGGTAACTGAATGAGGAAGATACCTGCTCTAGGTTACCTTTCTTCATGAGGCCCATCCTTCCTTTTTGTGGAGGTGGCACTGAGCACCCTGCACAGGCTTTGACCACAATGCTTATTAAACTACCAGTATACTTAGAATGTAAAATATTTGTGGGCAGGAACTGAGATTGTTACTTTTGTATTTACAGTGTTTAGCAAGTACTAGATGCTAGGGTTTAAAGAATATTTGCTGAATAAAGGAATCATTATCTGTGTTAAATCCCACTCTCCTATGTTAAGAATTCTAAATCCATCTTATTTCATCTTTTAATTCTGCCATGTTTCCAAACTCAAATATATTGCCCATGGGAGCCTGACAGATAATATAAACATGTAAATCAGGCAAGAATAAGGCGTGTTGGGCCTTTGGTGAACTGGCGAGTACTCCTAAAGGTGTTCAGAGTAATTTTTTTTTAAGTGTGGTAAAAAAAAAAAAAAAACACATGACATAAAATTTACCATTTCCACAATTTTTAAGTGTCAGTAGTGTTCAATATATACACATTGTTGTCCAGAAAATCTCTATAACTTTTTTATCTTGCAAAACTGAAATGCTATACTCATCAAACACTGATCTCCATTTAGCCTCCTCCCCTGGCCCTGGCAACCACCATTCTACTTTCTGTTTTCATAAATTGTTCTGCTTTAGATACTTAATGTAAGTGGAATATTACAGTATTTATCTTTTGTGTGATAGGCTTATTTCACTTAGCATAATATTCTCAAGGTTCATCCAAATTGTAGCATATAACAGGTTTTCCTTCCTTTTTAAGGATAAATAATATTCTATTGCACACCATATTTTTTTATTCACTCAAATGATGGAAATTTGGGCTGATTCCACCTCTTGCTTACTGTGACTAATGCTACAATAAACATGTGAGTGTATATATCTGTTTGAGATCCTGCCTTGAATCTTTTTGGAAAAAAATGTTTGTTTGTTTTTAAATAAAACCCTCTGCAGTCCAAATAAAGTATAGCTTCTAGCCAGAATCCAACTGCAAGCTGCCAAATTGCAGTCCCTGTTATCTTTTATTTACTTACCTCTATCATGGGGATAATGAAAGGGAAGACTTAGCCTTGCAGAGAAGAGAAAGTTCTGAACAGAGTGTAGTAGGATGAGAACAAGTTATCTAATTGAAAATGTTAAAGGCAGTTAATTCTAAGCAATGGGCAGCATTAAGAAGAAAGTATAGGAGAAGATAAGAACTGGAGAGGTCTGAATTTGGGGCATGACGACAGCTAGGATGGTGGTATTAGTGTTTACAAGTAAATATTATTGGTTAAATGTCTCTGACCTTTGAAGATAGCATCACTCATGCTTCCAGGTTAAAGGAGTTTTGAGATAGGTGAAGGTATAAGCCAGGTATTAAGCTCCCAGAGAGCAGAGTAAAGTGAACATTAGACACAGATGACAACAACAAGTTACTGCGAATAAAATTATCCAGTAAGGGAGTTTCACATGGGCTCGAGGCATTAATCTGGATTTAGCAATGGGGAGAAAGGTGGATGTGGTTCCCGGGAGGAAGTGCTCTGAAAAGAACATTCCTGATGCAAAGCAGAGCCCTAGTGAATTGGACCTCACCCAATCTTATCTTGCAGAGAAGTCAACTCTCCACTTAGGACCAAGCGACACCATACTGCTCTGATGATATCTGTAGTTAGCAAACAGAGGCCATCCTGAAGCAAAGATGGGGTCAGAATGTATGGTGTGGGAGGTTTGACACAGGAGGTGGGGAGGCAGAGTGTCTTGTAGGCATCCTCAGGGGCAAGGTGGACCTCCAATACAAAAATACAGTGGTGACACACATGCACCTAGAGGGTATGAAAAATTTATTTCTCACATACAGACTTTTTTGGGAGAGTAGAACAAGATCCTAAGTCTGAAAGTGGCTTGAGAGACCAGGAAGGGGAGACTGGCTTGCAATTTTATAGTGATTAGACATTAGAGGGTAAGGGTAGAGTGAAGGTTACCTCACAGTGCCAAGATTGGCATGATTTGAGCTTCCACTGCCAAAGAAGGGAGACCCTAGACTTTCTTTTCAGCTTGTACAGATATGAGGCATAAGGGAACAGGAGAGTGGCAAGGCTTGAAAGCTGTCAGCCATAGAACAACAAAAATGAAGTCAAAATCTTTATTACAGGGTATCAAAGACATTGTGAGCCCAGACCTCAAGAGTGTTAAAAGCACAGGGCTGCCCATTGAACATCTACTTAAGTTTTTAGAGGAAATCAGTAACCAAGGGCTCTAGAGACAAAGATTCTATCGCCTATGTGAAATGTTGGAACTTTTATAATTTCTCATGTTTATCATTTATATCACTGTGGTCTGTTTCCTGTGAAGGTAATCAGAAAAATTCACATAACAAAAAGAGTCAGTAATCTTGTTACTATGGGTAGTGTTCATGTGTTCGAGTGCATGTGTGAGCTCATGTGTACGTGTATGTGTGTGTTGGATATTGTTGATTGGTACCAGGCATCCATTTCCATCTTGTTTTGGTGTCTTGCAGCACTACAGAGGCTGGAAAGTAGGAAATCACATTTCCCTGATTCTTCTGGCTGAATTTTATCATAGACATTTTGGTTTATGCATAGCAGAAGTGAAACAGAAGCCATTTCCCTTTTATTTTTAAAGTGTTTTTCTGCTGCTGAGCGTGATCTTGGAGGTTTTTCTAAAATCGTGGTCTAGTGCTCAGCCACCAGTTTCGTGGGTGTTGGCAGGCAGTTGTGATAAGGCAGGTGTAGCTTTTTTATGTTCCTTTCTAATCCCTGGATCATAGCTGTGGTTATGAACCATATAGTTCACAAACTTAATAGCATCAGGTTACTGATTGCTCACCACCCTGATTTATACAAAGCTAGCAACTTGTCTGGATGATCAGTTCTGCATGGTTCTGGGAGTTATTTTTGGAAACGCAATCTAGAGACTGCTCCTCCAGCCATTCTAGTTATCTTTAAAACACCCAATTCCCTTTATTAAATGTCTTTACATTGAATACAACAAGACTGATTCTATTTCTTGCTTTGGACCTTTATTGTTGTGCATTTATGTTAGTAGATGGGGAAGGTTTGGGGGGCAAGAGAAGTGTGGAGATTATATCAGTTCCATTTACTTTGGGACAAGGGAGGGTAGACTCTACAGGTGAAAGAGATTTGTGCTCACATGGAAAGAAACCAGGCTGATCTCAGGGATCTGAAGATGAGCTGTGACCTGAGAAGGTGCTCTGGATCAGGGGTCATGTAAGGGGTACAAAACTTTGGTGTTCCCAGACATGCTCCCTCTGACTCTGCTGACTTTAGAGCTATAGAGGAAGAGGGTCTTCGGTAAGTTTCCTTGACTAGTAGATAAAAGTGTTTTATTTCATGTTCTGTATATTCATTGTTTTGCTTTTAAATTTCTGGAAGCTTATTCTCCTAAGTAGTTTTTATATTCTTAGTGCAATCATAATGTACTCTAAGAATCCCTCTTTCTTTTTTTGTTCCCCTCCATAGATGAGAGATAACTTAAGTATGATCTCCATTCAGACTCATACAATCATTTCTGAATTTAGTAGAATAAAAATAAGATTTCCTTAGGGTGAATGTAGTGACAATTTATAAGATTTTAAAGGTTATATTGATGCCTTGATTCTGTCTTATCCTGTGCTAGCAGTAATTCCTTAATTCAATTCAACAAATATTTTTGAGGTGTAGTAAGCCTCAGGATTTCCTGGGCCTCTGCCACTTCTCTTTCTACTCCATCTTAGCCATTCACTCTTATGACACACTCTGAAACTTGATTTCAAGAAACGGCACTGACCTCTGAGGTCTTTACCTTGGACATATCTGATTATAAACTCCTTCCTAACAGATGGCTTTGACTTCTATTTCAAAGCTGAGGTTTTCTGTTGGGAATTTCCTCAACTTTTTGGATTCTAACTAATGAACTTATTTATACTCAGCACCTCTCTCACTTCTTTTACTCAGTTTGAGAAGTTCATCATTAAAAAAAAAATCTTTATTGAAATATAGTTCAAATACCATATGGTTCACCCATTTAAAAAATACAATTTAGTAGTTTTTAGTATATTTATTTACAGAGTTGTGTAACCATCACCACAATTAATTTTTAAACATTTTGTCACCATAAAAAGAAACCACTTAGCCATCACCCCTCAGTTTTCCAATTGCCCCTCCTTAGGAAATCACTAACCTACTTTCTTTCTCTATAAATTTGCCTATCTGAGCACTTCATATAAATTAGATTGTATAATATTTGGCCTTTTGTGGCTGGTTTCTTTCACTTAGCATATACTTTCTTTCAGAGTTCATCCACATTTTAGGATATATCAGTACTTCATTCTTTTTTTTATGGTTGAATAATCCAGTGTATGAATATACTTAATTCTTTATCCATTTATCACTTTATGGCCATTTGGTTATAATAACTTTTTGGCTATTTTGAAGAATGCTACTATGAACATTCATGTACAATTTACTAGGAGTGGAATTGCTGGATCAAATGGTAACTTTAACCACTTGAGAAAATGTCAAACTGTTTCCCAAAGTATTTGTACTATTTCATATTTCTATCAGCAGTGTACATGAGTTCCAATTGCTTCACATCTTTGTCAACACTTGTTACTATCAGACCTTTTGATTATAGCCATCATAGTGGGTGTGAAATGCTATCTCATTGTGGTTTTTCTCTGATAGCTAATGATGGTTAGCTTTTCTTGATGTGTGTATCAGCCTTTTGAGAAATGTCTATTCAGATCCCTTTAAAAATAGGCTTTTTATTTTTAAATTGTAGAACATTCTAAATACAAGTTCTTTATCTGATATATGATCTGTATAAGTTTTCTCTCATTCTATGGGTTGTCTTTTTACTTTCTTACATCCTTTGAAGTACAGTTTTTAAAAAAATTTTATGATATCCAATTTATCTATTTTTTCTTTTGTTGCTTGCGCTTTTGGTGTCATATCTAAGAAACTACTGCTTAATTTAAGGTCATGAAGATTTAACTTTTTCTTCTAAAAATTTTATAGTTTTAGCTTTGACCTTTAGGTTTTTGATCCTATTTCATTTTATTTTTGTATATGCTGTGATGTAGGATGCAATTTCTTCTCTCTCTCTCTCTCTCTCTCTCTTTTTCTCTCTCTCTCTCTGTCTGTCTTTTTTCCTTTCGTAAATGTGTTAGCACCATTAAGTGTGAATACTTCCTTCTCCTAAGGAATTGTCTTGGCCCTTTGTTGAAAATCAATTGACTGTAAATGTGAGGATTTATTTCTAGCTTCTCAGTTTTATTCCATTGACTATATGTCTAAATTTATGTCAATATAAAACTTTATTGATTAGTTTTTTTATTTATAAGATCATGTCATTTGCAGTTAGATAGAGTATGATTTATTCACCTTTGGAAATAAAAGAGAATTAAAATGTACTTATAATGTCGGGCACTATGCTATGTCCTTTGTTTACATTTACTCTGATCTTAGAGTGGCAGGAAATTTGGAAGCTTTCCCAGCCCCCTCGACTTTCCTCCAAATAGATAGAGTTTAATTGGAGTACACCTGGACCTGACTCCATTCCATCTGAATGGTAAAAAAATAAACCATTGAGAACTGACACATTTCTTTTGTTGTATAGTTAGGTTCAAACAGGACAGGAAATGTAGTCTATTGTTCCAAAAGGGACAAGAGCTACACCATGATAGAAAAAAGATTGTTTTCTCAGGATGAGATTAGATCATATTTAGACAATGGATAAGGCCAATGGATAAATCACAGTTCTCCTTAATGGAAACCCTGAACTGAGTTTAAAACACTCATATCCACTCTTGCTTACAACTTGGCAAGCTCTTTCTGTACCTTCAGAGGCTAGTGGTAAGAGCCTTGATAAACATCTGGCTGAAGTCCCAAAGCCTTGCATATGACAGCAAATATGGAATGGGGTTAAACAGCCTCCCAGGGTGTGAGATGGATTTTTCTGAAATGAGTCTATCTGTTCTCAATTTAGAATAGGCTGGAAGTGAAGAAGGGGTAAATAACTGAATTCTTCCAAACCAAAACAGCCAGGAAGTAATTGGGTAGATCTCTTGCAAAAGTGAGATTATTATTTATTTTTATTTTGTGTTGTAGTAGTAAAGTTACACTTATAACAAACCTAAAAAATGTGTGTACAAGTCTGTTTTACTAGATGAGAAAACTCAGGTTCTTAAGAGGTTACATCATATTTAAGATAAGGCTAGACTTTTTGAAATAATTTTTAACCCATTTCAAACATTCTCCTTAACTACTTCACTTTCTTGCCAAAGTTACCAATGAATATTGTTTTTGGAAACTCTATAGATCTTACCTGTTTAAACTTCTCACTTCTTAACAGTTTTTGACACTGTTTACCACATGTTTCTTCTAAAAATTCCTTTTCTATTGCTTTTCATTCAAGTGTGCTCACCATGGTGTTCAACATTCTGGCCATGCCTTCTCTGTCTCCTTACTGATTTCTCACACTTTCAGCATTAATTTTCCCCATTATTCTGTTTTTGATCTTCACCAGACTCACTCATCATTCATTTCAGCCCAGCCTCTTTCTAATATGTGGAAACCAAAAAGCTAAACCAACACCACCCTCTAAAACAAAACAAAACAAAACAAAACAAAAAAAACCAAAACATTTTCAGATGCCCTAGAGTTCTGGGTGTAGCTCAAATTCTACTAATCAAATAGATACATTTGTGTGAGGTTAACTTTGAAGCTAATTTGAGAGTTAATAAGAGAGAGTCAAGACATGAGGGTCTCTTTTTTTTTTTTTTTTTTTTTTTTTGGCCGGTATAGTTTTTAATAAATGTGGTGTGGTTTGGGAGCAAGTAACTGTAACAGTAGTTTCTGATGTGACTGATAGTTTCCTGATTTTACAGATCTCTAATCATTTTAAAGGCAGCAGCTTCTGCAGTTGCTCAGTTCTACAGTGTGGCTTTGGGAATTGTTGCTAAAAGCTTAGGATAGTCTTTTTCATTAGTTTTTTTAAGAAAGCCACTTTCTACTCTGAAATAAATCTTTTTCCTCTTAAACTAGTCCCAGTGGATTTTCTTTTTCATATATACCTTGTAAATACTAACCAACACAATATTTTTTTTTCACTTTGTTTTTTTGTTTGTTTTAAATGCAATATGCTGTCCATGGGTAATATCATCCAGTATCACAGACTGATTTCCCCTAATTTTATATCTGCATACTAAGCAAATCTATTAAGCTTTCGATTTATATATCCAACTGCCTACTACATATCTCTAGCTAGATGTCAAATGAAACCTCAAATTCAATGTATCCAAAATTGAACTGATTTTTGCCTCTAATACATTCTTTGCTTCCTACCTAGATATAGAATTTAGAAATTCTAGAGGCATCCTATATTCCTTTGTTGTCCTAATACTTAACTTTCTATCAATATCAAGACCTGTTGATTCTAATCTCTAAGTATGCCTTGTGTTCATCTTCTTTCCATCCCCACTGCTCATGCCTTAGTTCTTGTCTGTATTATTAAAATAGTCTTTCTCTTCTCTTTTTCTTCATTCTCTCTCTTCTCTTCTAGGTTTTAAAATGTGTATTGAAGATAATTGTGCATGTGTTTGTGTATGTGTGTGTGTGTGTGTGTGTGTGTGTGTGTTTATGTGTGTTTATGTTTTAACGTGTCTAAAATTGGGATATATCTAAAATTGATAGTGTCTTCCACTTGCTGTCAGCCAGAAAGTTGTTCTAACATAGTGACCATTACTTGCCTGCATAAACTTGATTATTATTTAGGATGACATGACTGGACAACTCAGCTCCCTGATGTTTTATTCAGCAATTATTGAAGGACCACTTAAGGAAGGAATATGAGTCCTGATTCTTGTATAGTGAACTTTTATTGACGGCTTTCCATAAAATTAAGTAATAACAGTATCAAAAACCTTCAAATGGGTGTCAACAACTTGGAAGGGAACGTAAAGACAATGTTAAAATATTAATTAACTTATGTAGGAAGACTAAGTAAGCACTGTTTTAATAGCTGCTGTATATTTGTAATACTCTAGATAGCACAGAGATTGACATTGCCCGAAAAAATATGGAGATCAACTATTCTGAGTACAAGAGAACTCAGAAGAGTTGGACCCTGAGAGGAAGTTTTAGAAATTCTATGGCTAATTTATTTCATTTACATTTTCTTTTTTTATATATTTACAAGATTGAAATATGATAAGAATATCTACATAAGCCCAAAATAGCTTTTTCAATCAATATAAAAAATTCTAAGCTTTAGGAGAGCATTTCGTCTTAATTTTTCAGCATTTTTTTTAATGGTACATAAAAATATAGCGCATCTTAGTATATTGAGATTCAGTGAAGTATGGTAATTCTCTAAGTTTTGTAGCTTTTTTAAAAATAAAAATTAGGTTTCCTCTAGGCATACACCCCCATTTCTGATTCTTGGAGGCAAGAATCAGAATCTTTTAGATATTTCTTCTAGTATTTGCTTCTTTTTCTCGATGTAGCATCTTTACACTGCTTTCTTCTGACTTGTTTTGCAGTTAGACCTGTTGAATTCTCATTATAGAAAATAAATATTCTGTGCTCTCTTACCACCTCTTACACCTTAATACATCATACACATCCTTCTCACTTTACTTCTCCTCCCAATAAGATTACATGATATTTTTTAGTTAGGTTAATAGTCAGCATTTACAATATTATGGCTGCATTACCGGTATTCCCACATGAGCCATATAGAGAACTATTAATTCATTTCCTTTCTTATACAACTTTTGTTTTTCCTGTAAGTAATATTCTCCCTCACCTGTTGGTTTAGTTTTCTGTTTCTCTCACTGTTTCATTTTCAAAGTGTCTAAAAAATTTATATATTTTTCTCAATACATTCAAATGATCAAATATTCTATTTTTGTTTTGTTTTTGGGGAATGATTTTTGAGTGTGATTTGTTTTGTTCCTATCTGGTCTGAGTGCCCTCTGGGGCTGTATCAACTGCCATCCTAAGATTTTCTTTTGCAATCACTCTGTGGTTTCCCTCTCATAGCTCTTCTGTTTGATCTTATAATTCCAATGTCACATGCCTTTCCCTTTCTTGGCTTACTCAGAAATGATGCTATAGAAATAAATGTCCATTCATTGTCTTTTTGCTCCTAGTTTTGCAATAGAAGTCTGATGTCGTCTTGATTCTAGGTCACTTAAATGTGATCATCTCCCCACCCACTACCCCAGGGACTTTAGAACTTTTCTTTGCTGCTGTATTTTTAAGTCTTGTGATGTTGTGCTGGGCCCTCAATAGACTCTCATAATCTGAAAACTTTTATCTTTAAACTCTGGGAATTATTTTATTGATAATTTCCTTCCTTTGTTTTTTCTTTTGTCTTTTTTGGAACTCTTGTGATTTGAATATTGGATCATCTAGGGTTCTCATGGTTTTTCTTTCTAGGATATTTCCTCAGTTTTATCATTTAACTCTTCTACTAAGTTTTGTATTTCTAATACCACTTTTACCTTTATTTTGTTCTCTAAATATCCTTATTTATAGACCTTAATTCCTGTTTGTGAATGCATCACCTTTTCTATTTCCCTAAGGATATCAGTTAAGATATTTAGAAATTATTTCTCCTTATTGTGTTTCTTGCCAATGTGCTTCTGGGTTGTTATTGTTTTGCATTCTTTCTTTCACATTGGAGACTTTCCTCAAATATTTGGTGATCCTTGGCTATCTGCCCATATTGATGAATAGGCACTAAAAGCTGATTTGAGGCTCTGTGTATGAAGGCTAGACTTTTGATGGAGAACTTGATACGATGTCACTAGACAGAGCCTGGACGGCTTCACTGTGGAACTTCCAACTATCTCACTATGTAGGTATGATCACGTTCCTCAGAGAGAAATCTTCCAAACAAACACAGCTTATAAAACGTTTCTTATAAAGTGTTTCCTGATTCTATCGGACTTTTTCTACACAGGAGTCTTTGTGTATATTTTTTACCAATTTCTGATGCAACATCTATAAAACCTAGATGTTAGTGCATAGAGCTCATCATTAAGCTGTTTGGTTTTTTGTATTAGTATTTATAATCCTCTTTTAAAAAGTAGGTACTCTTCTTATTTATTCCTATGTCCCCATTCTCTTAGCAAATACTCAACACTCAAAAGATGCTCAATAAATTTTTCTTGAATAAATATGCATAAGGTACTGTATTATATTGTGGAGTGAGAGAAATGGGGTGGAACTGGGATTTTAAAAGTAGGCCAAACAAACTTTTCTTTCAGAATGATTATGTCTATTCATACCCAAAGGAGTCTTAAAACCTAAGTTTTTGTCTAAAGTTAGCTTTGGCTTTTGCTTGTTTGTGTAAAAAATTTTAAAGACTATTTTTAAATATTCTGAAAGGCAGGGTATCTCCAAATTGATGAACATTTCCATTAAGAATCTCTTCCAATAGTGTCACTGTGCATCTGTCACTGAACCATGAGTAGACTTTTAATTTCTCCCAGAAAGAGTTTCCTAGAAGAGAAAGCCAATGTGTATTACTTTAGGTGCTTCATCTTATTTGACATTTGTGCCCATAAAGTTCACTCCCCTTGAATAGTACCCACCCCAGTCCAATGAGCGAGGCAAGGTTACTGGTACACTGGCCACTCATGCAGACAATGGGCCTAACAAAGATGAAAGATGGGCTTAGTGAATTTACCTATTTTCTTTCCATCACAGTTATATGTCTTAAAAACAGAATTTTAAACTTTCTATTTTAAATTGCCCATGTTTCTTTCAGAGTTCAGCTCCTTGAACTCTTGCTTCTGCCTCTAACACTCAAATGAACCTCTCTCAAGCCATTATTGGTATTCTAGTTGTCAAATATAACAGATTATTTTCTGCCCTTATGTTTCATGAATTTTTTTTAAGCAATTGGTATAGACAACCTACCCTTTCCTTAAACTTCTCTGTTGGTTTTCTTTCTGATGCTTCGGTTACTCCTTAGCCTTTTATATCCTATTTTTTAAATTTATCTATCACTATTGGTTTTTATTATGATAAATATTAAAGAAAAATTCTCTCCCCCAAACTTGTAATTTTACTGAGACATCACCCTATATTTTTTCCCTTTTATTATTAAACCCTATAAAAGAATATAAAACATTCTCCACACTTCTTCATCTCTCATTCACTTTACAACTTGCCGTAATCAGGCTTATACATCAATCTAGTGAAATGTCTCTGGCAGTCTTAATGACTTTCTAACTCTTTAAAATACTCACTTTATTTAACTAATCACCTCATTACTTTTTTTTGAAACTTCCTCTTTCTTGGCTTCCATGACATTGTTCTTGCTGGTTTTCTTCTTGCCTTTCTGGACGTTCTATTTCCGACTCCTCCTGTTCTATTATCAACCTGTTAAACTCTGTCTCTCATCATTTTGGCCCTCCTCTTCTCTCATACTACAAGCAATCCTAGAGTAAGCTCTCCTGTTTCATGACTTTAACCTCCCTACACATGCTGATGACCAATATGTAATCTACAGAGGTCAGCATCTTATACCTTTGTTTTCAGCTATGCAGCCTTGCTTTTGACTACTGCTAGCTGCTCTGAGAGAGATATAGGAATACCCCTCATAACATCATTTTCATTTGGCAGTTTGCCTCAGGGGACTCTTTTCTTACTCTTAAAGACCATGACACTTTATTTTATTTCCATTTTTAACCTCCAAGGCCCCTTTCATCCTTTGGAAATATAGCTCTGTTGAGTTCTATGGATTAAGGTTTGAAAACAAAATCTTAGCTCTTTTCTAAGACAAGAAAATATCAGACCTCTAGGAGACATTGCTTGTTTTCTGGGGTAGGTGTTTGAGGTTGGGGATGGGAAAAATATCTTTCTAAACTGGATGTTCCACCACTTCAAATATAACATGTCCAAAATGAATTTTGCTACCTTTCCCATCACATTCTACCCTGTTTCTGCTTATTTTCCTTTATTCCCAAGGAAGTAAATATTATCACCATCTAATCAGTTATCCAGGCCAGAATCTTATAGGCCATCTTGTGCTTCTCCCTGCTCCTCACTTCCTTTGTCTGGCCAATCCTATTGATTCTATTGCTTAAATGTCTCTTAAAACCACCTTCTCTGCATGGTCTTGGTGTCATTGCCTCTATCCAGGCTCTATTCACCTCCTTTCTTGGCTATTTCCTCCACTATTGCTTTCTCCAATCTGTCTTCCACACTGCTGTCAAAAGGACTATAAGTCTCCTACATAAAAATCTTTTGAGGGTTAACTTTCAGTGATATTATGAGTTTAACTTTCTTAGCCTGCTGTGAAACCCTTTCATACTCCTCCTGGTCTTTTTTCTTGTCTCATCTCTTGCCATCCTCTGCATCTATCATAGACATTAGACTTTGTACTTACCTGTATATGTTTGTTTCTCTGTCTGTAATAGCTATTCTTTTCTCCACTATTCCCTACTAATTATCTCCACCAACATTTACTCATCAGAGAAATGCAAATTAAAATCAGAATGAAGATAACATGATATATGCACCAGAATGGCTAAATTAAGAATACTTACCCTGATACCAAAACCTGATGAAGATAACATACAAAAAAATAAAACTACAGACCAACATCTCTCATGAACACAGATGCAAAAATCCTAAATAAGATACTCGCAAACCAAATATAGCAACATATTAAAAAGATTATTAATCTTGGTCAAGTGGGTTTCAACCCAGGAGCATAGAGAAGGTTCAACATACACAAATCAATTAATATGATACCGCATAAACAAATGAAAAAATAAGAATAATATGATCATATTAATAGAACGACAAGATACAGCACGATCAACACTTAACAAAATTGGTATAGAAGGAAAGTACTTTAGCATAATAAAGGCCGTCTTTGACAAACCCTCAGTCAACATTATACAGGTGAAAAACTAAAAACCTTCCCTCTAAGATCAGGAACAAGACAAGGCTATTCACTATAGCCACCCTTAATCAATCTAACATTGGAGGTCCTAGGGAGTGTAATCAGACAAGAGAAAGATATAAAAGGCATCCAAATAGGAAACAAAAAAGTCAAACTGTCACTATTTGCAGATGACATGATCTTTATATAGAAAACCCTAAAGACTCCACAAGAACACTACTAGAAACAATAAGAAAAGACAGTAAAGTCTCTGGATACAAAATCAATGTTCAAAGATTCATAGCATTGTTATACTCTTATAATGAAGTATCAGAAAAAGAAGTGAAAAAAACAATTCCTTTTGTATTTGCAACAGAAAGAATAAAATACCTAGGAATAAATTTAATGAAACCTGTGAAAGACCTTTATAATGAAAACTACACAAGACCTAATTAAAAGAAATCAAAGAAGATACAAAGAAATGGGAAGATATTCCGTGTTCTTGGATTGGAAGAATCAACATAGCGAAAATGACCATATTATCTAAAGCATTATACAGATTTAATTCAATCTTTATCAAAATCCCATAGGCATTTTTAAATAAATAAAACAAAAATTTATCAGATTTGTATGGAAGCACAAAAGACTCCAAATTGCCAAAGCCATCCTGAGAAAAAAGAATGGGGCTGGAGACATCATTCTGCCCAACTTCAAATTATACTACAATGCTATAGTAATTTAAACGGCATGGTATTGGCAAAAAAACAGACACATGGACTAGCGGAACAGAATTGAGAGTCCAGAACTAAACTCATATTATATATGGGCAAATAATTCTCAACAAATATACCAAAAATATATAGTGGAGAAAAGAAAGCCTCTTCAATAAATGGTGCCAGAAAAACTAGAAAGCCACCTGGAAAAGAATGAAACTAGACTGTTGTCTATCACCACACACCAAAACTAACTCAAAATGAGTAAAGAATCTGCATATAGGACCTGAAACAATAAAATGCATTAAAAAAAACATAGGAACTAAACTCAAGGACTTTGGACTTAAAGAGGTTTTTATGAATTTGACCTCAAAGGCAAGGGAAGTAAAAGCAAAAATAAATGAATGGGACTACATCAAACTAAAAAGCTTCTGCTCAGCAAAAGAGATCTCGACAAGGTGAAGAGACAACCATCTGAATGGGATAATATATTTGCAAGCAATGCCTCTGATAAGGGCCTAATATGCAAAATATACAAAGAGCTCATACAACTCAATGACAACAAAAAACTGAATGATCCAATAAAAAAATGGTCAGAAAACCTGAACAGAATCTTCTCTCTAGAAAACATACAAATGGCCAAAAAATATGTGAAAAAATGCTCAACATCACAAGCTTTTAGGGAAATGCAAATTAAAACTACTATGAGATACCATCTCACACTTATTAGAATGGCTATAATCAACAGGATAGGCAATAACAAATGTTGGAGAGGATGCAGATGAAAAGGAACCCTCATACACTGCTAGTGGGACTGCAAAGTGGTACAGTCACTGTGGAAAACAGGATGGAGGTTCCTCAAAAAACTAAGAATTGATCTACCATATGATCCAGCAATCCCTCTACTGGGTATTTACCCCAAAGACTTGAAAATTCATATCTAAAAAAGTATGTACACCAATGTTATAGCAGCATTATTCACAGTGGCCAGGACATGGAAGCAACCAAAGTGTCCTATGATAGATGATCAGCTAAAGAAGCTGTGGTACATACATACAATGGAATATTACTCAGCCATAAGAAGAGATGAATTACTACCATTTGGGACAGCATGGAAGGAGCTTGAGATAATCACGCTAAGTGAAATAAGCCAGACAGAAAAAGATGAAAACCACACGATATCACTTATATGTGGGATATAAACCTAAAAGCAACAAATGAACAGAACAATCAAACAGAGGCTCTTTGGCATGGACTATAGATTAGTGGTTACCAGAGGATAAAGTGTGGAGGAGGAGGGGGAGGTAGACAGGGTAAAAGGGTCAAACATAGTGGGGTAAGGCAATGGTAAAGTGGGTAAAGAGGATCAAATATATGGTAGCTGAAGGAAACTGGACTTTGGGTGGTAAACACACAATAGAATATGCAGATGTCAAATTTTGATGTACACCTGAAAATTATATAATTGTATTAACCAATGTTACCCCAATAAAAAAAAATTGGAAGTTAACTGGCTCTGTCCTGGACTTACTGAATTAAAGTATCTAGAGTGGGGTCCGAGATCATCCTGGCAAACACTAAGGGAAAGAACACTACTCTGATGATGAGGCATGTCCACAGACTGGTCATTGTTACAACCTCAGCTAGCATATTTATGCCTGGTCACTACCGGATAACAACAGGTAGACAATGTAGCAGTCAGGTGCCAGTGGTACAGTATGAAATAGCGTCAGCCATCTAAATGTGAAATTCAGGTGATCTGGTTTGTGAAAAGCACTTTTTTTTTTAAATTTCTGCAAGCCGTTTAAAGTAAATACACTGAAGTTTCAGAATAATATAGTTTGAGGGTGTAAGAGACTTCATTAGGTTTCACTGAGTGTTTCTGGCACCTGGTAAGACCTTATCTGAAACAAGCAAATTGATACTGCTATTAACTGTAGTCTCCTACTATAAGACTAAAGAAATCACACTGAAATCCTGGAGTTCTTGGTTAAAAATTGACCTTACATGCATATTGCAGTAAACTGTAACTTCTGTAAGCTTCATGGGCCAGTCTGGGCATTTAGTCAAGCCTAAGACCCAGTCTTCTGCGGGATGACATCAGTCCCATAAACATCTTTAGAGAGTGTCAAGTAAAAGGAGGATGGTAGGGAAAACATGCACACACATACCCACACAGTCATTTAGATTGTCTTAGGAGCCAAGTTTTTTAAAAATTGAACATTTGAATTGTAATAGTAATTATCTCAAAAGTTGCCGGTTGTATAGTTAATGAATTGATATATCTATTAATTTAACAAATACTTACCACATAACTAAATATCAGGTACTCTATTAAGAACAGAGATTCATAGAAAATTGTACTTGATTCATGTCTTTAAGACTTTCAGGAAAGAGAAACATGTAAGCAACTACAAAATGATGTGATAAGTGCTAAAATGCAGACATGGATTAAAAAGTTACGTAAAGAGTAGTGCTAATAGTTTTAAAACAAACTAAGAAGGTTCCCTTTTTACTACAATGTTATTTCAGGTGGTTAGTGATGCTTAATTTTCTCTTTATCATTTGAAATATATTAAAGAACAAACTCTACCTATTAGTTTTTAGACTGTTCACTGCAGACATCTAGACTTAAGTTCGTACAGAAGGCATTGACACGCTATTATTGATGTGCCCCTGTGCTGGAGTTTCTGTTTTTCAAAGTCAGGCCTGATTGTCTTTAGTGATTTATAAAGAATCTCAGGGAATTCAGGGAATTAGTGTTTTACGGTTTTAAGCCTGTAATATGGTAATACTTTTTCCAATATTAATTAATCATGTACTTAATATATTTATTATTGGCATCCTATGGAGAGAATATTATCTTCATTTGGTCTTTTTTTTTATGGAATCAATGGTCCAAAGGGACTTTTGCTTCATAAATATAGTCCAAAAGTTTTCTGAGTAAGCAAATAAACAAAAACAGAGGGCCAGTTTCAAGAGGATAGAGTCAAAAAAGTGAATCCCTAGATTATCATCATGACAGCTATATCCATTGAATAGTGTAAAAGTATTCTCTGTTGTTTCCTCTGATTATAAACCTTGTTCTTCAAAGCACTAAAATGTAACTTTAATTCCCTAAAGCTACCCAAAAGTTGATAAACAGTGAAATGGGGCCAAATGGTATCATCAATATTAAGGCCATAAGCTTTGATTTGATAAACTTGAGATTTCACAGAGTCAAAGGATAACAAATTCAAACATGTTACTGAGGACACACAGATTTCATAATCTGCTCAGCTACAGCCCGTGTGATCATGTTGAATGAGAACTCAGTGATGACAGAAGTAATATTTTTTCAAGAACAGCCAGAGGTCTGTAATTCTTTTAAACTTTTATGGTTATTAAAATTCTGTGCAAGTTCAAATTAAGCATTTCTGTGGATTTACAACCCTTGATATGGGTTATAGTCCTGTTTCAAAATAAAAATTTGACTTATAGAAAATCTTCTTGGGAGAAACGATGTCCTTTCACTAAAGACCAACCCTATAGCTCAAAGTTAAGAGAGCTTTCTGATTTTTTTTTGGTTTTTATGGTATATTACTTAAATTAAAATGCTAAGCATCTTACTCAGAGGCTAGCACTGTGCTGAATAAAAGCACATTTTCTTTCTTTTCCATTTCATAATAAGAAAGAAATTGATAGACTAAATATAGTTTCAGGAGAATAAAAGTCTCATCATTATTATAAAGTAAAGTGAAATAATAATTATAATGTAAAATCCCAGGAATAATAGTTATCACAAAGGTGATAATGCTATAGGTTAAGATGGTATTCTTGAAAGTGAAATAAAAGCCCTGGCTTGACTCTGGTATGCTTCTTAGTTACATAAAATTCTATCTGGTTCTCTACAGAATTCCATTTCCTGCTCTGCTCTAAGTTCCGTTCAAGAATTAGTAACTTCTGTTGTAACAAAAATTCTCCTTTTGTAAAGATATGTATGGCACCTCAATAGATAAAAGTAAAAATATTCTGAATGTAAATTAGACTTCATCTCAGTCCTTGTTTCTGAGCCACTCAATGGTTTATCTTAAAATGTGTGTGCTAAATCTGTGTGCTCGGGACTTCAAGATGGACTTTGGAGGACTAAAGCCCTGAAAAGGTTTTAGTGCTCCTTCTCTCACCAGCTACTCTCCATAACCTAAAATAACAATAATACTAAATTGCTAAATAAGAGTCAGGAAATCTAACGAAATTCTGATTTTTTTCTTCATGATAACTACTTGAATACTTTCTTGGGAAATACTAAATGCCAGATTTCTTTTATAATATACATTCCCATTTAAAGATTACCTCACATATACTGGCATTGTAGAAGGTACTGGAGATATAAAGATAAATAAAATATCTGCCTTTCAGATATTTACAGTTTCTAGGAACTCAAGATATTTTTTCATTTTTGGAAGGCTTTAACTGTTAGAACGTTTGCTTCATTTACATAGCCATAGCAATGTAAATGTCAGAAACAGATTTAGCAAAAATATGTTATACAAATATATTAAGAGGTAGAGCAAAAGGGAATCTTCATCCTTCATAATAAGAAATATATAATGTTTAAAACTGAAGATTCAAGGAATAGCAGTATGAACATGTTGTTTAAAAACATTGACAGAAGAAATGCAAGAAGAGTTGGACATGGTTACTTCTGGGAAATAAAAATTAGGTAGGGTAAGGACTGCTACTTTTTTGTTTGTCTCATGTAACAATGAGTTTTAAAATTACACAGATATACTTTTGATTTAAAATTCATTTAAAATTTGATAAAATAAATTGAATGCACAGTGAGAGCAGAGATGGGAAATAGAGATCAAAGGACTTCTGGGTTTCTTATAAGGCTCAGCTCTGCTTCTGGTCCTGGTGGGGGTGCTTTTTTTCTGATCATAAAATGGTTCCATGGCTAGTTGCTTTCTGTTTCGAACTTCAGAGAACATGCAAATATTAAAATGTTTGCAAATCATTAGTAACATCTTACATGAGATTTCTGTTCTCCAGGCAAAATATCTCAAGCCATCTATTCATTCTCTCCATGACCCAGTGTCAAGTCATTTCATCTTCTTGATCATTCCCCTTGGGAATAGGCTCCATTCTATCAGTGTTCCAGAACTATGCACAATACTCCAGGAATGATCTAAGGATTACAGAGCAGAATGGTTTTTAAACCAGTTGTAGGATAACGTAAGTTCTTGGGCATCAAATGTCTACTGTGGACTCATACTAAACTTGCTGCCAATTGAACCCCCTTGGTCCTTTAAACTTGTGGGGTTATTAAGATGAGTTCTTTCATGTTATACTTCTACAGTTGAGTTGTTGGACCCAGGTCTAGATTTTATACTAGTTTTCTATGACATTATATTTTTTAGCATTGGTTCATTTTTTTTCAGGTAGTTTAAAAGTTAGCTTTAGCTATGTCTTTTCTGTCCATGGGATCCATATGTTTGATAAATCCATCACCCATCATCTTATCTAAACCATAGATCAAAATGTTGAAAATGGTAAAAGCCAGAGCATAGGAAATTGCTTGTTCACAACCTAAACAGAAACCTATAATTTAAAGCAAGGTACATGCCTATGAAAATGAAATAATAAGAAACTAACCTTTAAAGAAAGTAGCACCTCTACAGATCTAAATTCTAAATTCCACTGAAAAATGTATTAACTTTTATAATATATAAAATGATATGTAATAAGTGTTAATATTTTAATAACATACTATTTTCTTTTAAATGTCTACCATGAAGAGACCATAATAAATAAATAATAGCGTGAAATCATGAAGAGCCAATTTAAATATCAGTAAATATAAGTTAATAAATATAAAATTAAATGTTCATTCTTTTAATAAAAGAAGAAATAAAAGTTAAGATAATAATAATTAAAGACAAGCAAAATGTTTAAAATATATAAAGCATCCAGTGCTAGAAAGGTTGGGATGAAACACATATTCATATATTGCCATAAGTATTATTACTTGATATAATCTTTTTGGAAATCAATATTGCAATATGTATAAAAACTCTAATTTTTTTTCCATACTTTTAACCTAGGAAATTTATCCTGGTGAAGTAATGAACAGAGAAAAAGATGTTGAAGAGGTGAATTTGAACATTGTCTACAATCTTGTAAAATCAACAACAACGGACTTATCTCTTAAATACTCTGTAAATACTATCTATATTTGTATTATAATGAGGAAATGGAAGTAATAAGTATTACAATTTTAAAAAAATATGGAGAAATGTTTATATGTTAAGCAAAAGAACCAACATACAATATAAAATTGGATAGAAATTAAGAAAATATGAAAATAGATATTTGAATATTGTTATTACAGAGTGAATATTTTATTTAAAAACTTTAAATCTCTGTTACTGTAATATTGTTTTTATAGTAAGTACCTTTTATATTAAAATTCACTACCACATAAAATATATCTTACTGTCTGATTAGTTAGAAAAATTATTAGTGGAGACAATGCAATAAAAGCTGGAAAATGGTTTGGTAGAGGATCCTCGAACTTTTTTATATGTACAGAAAGGATGAGTCATTGAGCTACAGTCTAGTTACTAAACAAAAATTAAGAGAGTGGTGAGATAGTGGAAATGTTTTCCTTATCACAATTTGGAGAAAACATTTCCAGTAAATCTAGCTACAAATCTTCAAAAATAAGAGTTAAGAAATTTAAATTTAAATATTTAACAAATGACATACTCCTGTGGTCTTTTTGGCCTTTTCTTCTTCAACGTATTTTCTAAGTGAATCATGTGTTTTTCAAGACAGTGATTACTTTTTATGAGTTTCTACCTGAATATGGGCAAATTTCTCAAGAGAGTATTTTTACATATTTTGAAATCTATGACAGTTTTGACAAAATCTCTAATATTGGTAATTAAATGGGACAGGTGGGATAGGGGATATCCTTAGAGAAATGGAATGCATGTCATAATCACCTGAGGTTCTGTATCAGTTAGGGTGTGTTCAGCTTCAAGAAATAGGAGTTTAAGTCATAAGAACATTTTCTGATTCCTTAACAAAATGTCTGGAGGTGGGCAGTCTCAGGGTTGATTTGATGGTTCAACAATGTCATTGAGGATCTAGACTTTTTCTAGCCTTTCCTACCATCCTCAGCTTGTATTTTATCCAGGAGAGTTTGCTTCACAGTTGCAAGAGGGCTGTAATAGTTTCATGGTTTCCCACACTGGAGTGTAAAACAGAAAGGCAGATAATATGTTACATCTTTCAGATGTTGGGTTGAGTTGAATAAAATGTTTATTATAATAGTGAAATTGTAAAAATAAACCTCTTAGCAAAGTCTTCTGTGGACCTTTGTCCTTGTGCATGGCTGATAATAAATAGCTCCATTACCAGAAAAGGTGAATTTGGCTAAGTAGGGACAAGTTCTTGTATGTGGTAGGGTTTGGAGGGAAGAGGCTAAGAGAGGGATAAGTGGTTTCTCGTTTTTGATAGGAAAATATTCAGTGCCTAAGACAGCATAGATTTGAACTTATACCCTAAGGTTGTTTGGTAGCTCTTATAAAGGACCTCAAACTGAGATCTAAACTAACTTTTCTCTTTATTTCCTTTTTACTAATCACACCAAATTTTATTCCCTGTGAATTCTCTCATGACTGTGTGCCCAGGCTGGGGTGTGGTGGCACTGCCAAAAGGAATCCGTTGCTATGGGAGCCCTTGGCCCACTTGGGGGACATTCTGTATTCATTCAGTCTGGTGCCTTTCATGTTGGCCTGCAAGGGACCCCTATGGACCCTGGGTCACTGCATCAGCTGCATGGTCCTGGTTTCTTAACTGGTTGAGAACCACTGGTCCATAATATTTTACTTTCTATGTCTTCCCATCTTTTAAAAGTGATTTATTTTCTATTCCTTTTATTCAAAGAATTTTTAGAGCTTGATGGTGTCTTAATAGATTAACTAGTTTGTTCATATCACTCAAGACTAAAACTAGAACAAAATGAGAAAGGAAAGGCTGAAGTTATAAAGGATGTTTCAAAATATTGAGTGTTTTTACTATGAGCAAAGAGAAAGAGTACCCAAAAGAATACTGGTCTTCAAATCAGAAAATTCTGGTTCAGGATTAGTTTTATCATTTTAATCTTGAATACACCAGTTAACTTTACTAACCTCCTCATTCAGAAAATGAATATAATGTTTTTTCTTATTTTTCTCACCTGGATTTTTGAATATCAAATCAGATAAATTATTTTTTAAACTATAAAATACTATCTGTAGAGACACATATTAAAACACTATAGCTATATACCTGACAAATAAATGATGAATTGAAATATAAGTTAGACACATCTTTTAATGTTTATACTCTTGAATGTGTTTTGCTGTGAAGGATTTTATAACCCAGAAGGTTAATAGCATTTCTTCTCTCCCAAACAGCTGAGAAATATAATACATTCCATCACAACAGTGGTTCTCCTGAGGGTTAAGGTTAAGGAGGGTATGGATGAGGGTAGGAAAGCATGTTATAAGGAAGATCAAAGCAAAATGCTACAGGATCAAATGGCTTTTGTGAGGAGCCTCAAAGGATGGATAAAATTTGGAAAGTGAAAGACAGGAAAAATGAGCAAAGAAAAATAAATGGGGAAGAATAGTTCCAGTTCACTCATCTTTAAAATGAAACATATAGAATAGTATTTACCTCATAGGATTGTTGTGAGATTAAATGAAGTGATCTATGTGAAGTGGTTAGCATGGAGTCTGGCACAGAATATAAATATTTAATATATGTTAAATCTGTTTTATTAGGGGTCAAGCCTATAATTCAGTAGGCAGAATAATAGTCCCACAAAGATGTTTATTTCCTAATTTCTGGAACATGCAAGTATGTTAGGTTACATGGAAAAGATGAAAAAGAGGAATTAAGGTTGCAGATGGAATCAAGTTTGCTAATCAGTTTAAAATAGGGAGACTATCCTGGATTATCCTGGTGGGCCAGTGTACTTACAAGTATCCTTAAAAGTTCGACAAGGAAGCAGAAGAATCAGAAGGAGAAGTGACTACTGAAGAATGGTCAGAGGGATTTAGTGTTGCTGCTTTTGAAGATGGAGGATGAGTCCATTGGACAAGGAAAGCAGCATGGCTCTGCTGACAATTTAGTTTTAGCCCAGTAAGTCCAGTGTTAAAGTGCAGACCTCCATAACTATAAGATAATATATTTCTGTTGCTTTAAGCCACCAAGTTTGTGGTAATTTGTTACAGCAGCAACAATGAATACAGAAACTAATAATACAAGCCAATAAGCATCCTGGTACAATTATGCTTACTGTTTATTCCCAGTTTGGTACATAGTAGACCCTCAATAAATTATTTAAGTGATTGAATGAATAGGCATTCTAGGAATACATTATGGTTGAGTTTGGCAGAAAGCTTTGCTTTTAAGCTAGACGTATGTAAGACTTGAAGATTGGTTAGGGTCACAATTTGAAAGTTTTTGAATATATAATTTATTCTTAATTTGGTAGTCAATGGAAATCCACTAAAGATGCCTGAGTATTAAAGGAACAGGATAGGTGCTGTGTGTTAGAATAATTTGAGTGGTATTAAGTAAAATTAGAAAAAAATTTTAATGAATCTGAAATTTTATATGCCTGCTTATGTATCCTACTTATGTGTTTAAAAAGCAATATTATTGTTAATGTTATGATACTAATTTGTTGACTCTTGTTCATCTAGTTATTCATTCTAATGCTTAGTTCTCTTTTTATACTTTTATTATTTAGTTAGTAATATTCTTCAAATCTGATACTAACAGTCTCAAACTGGCTAATTATTATTTTTTATGTAATTGCAGCTGAGCCCCAAAATTATTAAGGAGAGGGATAGGACAAATGGGATCTATAATTTAAGATCAATACAAACTTATAAAAATTATGTATTGACTTTATTTTTGATAGGAATATCAGATTTGGTAGGGAAAGTCCTATAGATGGTTTATTTTGATTTTGACAAAAAGGTAACAAAGGTTTTTTATAATATCTTCCTGGATAAGAGAGTATGAGATGGGTGATAATAATATAAAGCACACTTGAAGCTACTGTAGCAACCATACCCAAAAAGTAGACGTGTAACAGCATGTCTAAGTCTCTAGGAGAGTGACATAGATCTTAGTCACTGTGTGCTAATTGGTTGTGCCATTGATGACTTGGTTTAAGATGGAAGGATGCTTGCTTAATTTACTGAAAGCATTAATTAAAATCAGAGGTGAAAAAAATCCAGATTCAAAAAGTATCATAATAGGTAGGAATGTTGCCTATGAAACTAGCAAAATGAAATTTAGTAAGAATAAATGTAATTTATTCCAATTACAGTACAGAACAAGGCATAAATGATGGAGAAGTTCATGTGGGAAAAAAATATGAGATTTTTATCTGCTTTAAATTTAATATAAGTTAACAGTATGAAGAAGTTTCTTACTTTGAAGTTTTGACAATCTAAACTTAGTTTTCAAGATTGGTTTTATAAAGCTGTAGAAGACAATGAGTGAAAAATAAAATGGAGGTTGATTTTTATTAAAATCAGAAAAATCTTTTAAATGGACCTGAGGAACAAAGAATTTTTGTTAATTCAGGCCTGGCTAATTGTAAGTCTAGTCAATTTTTTGGTCCATTTCCCATTTTGGCAATTTTTGATCTGATCAATCATTCATCAATAAGCATTAATATACAATGTTATGTTGTAGGTTTATCCCCTCATTTTATTTTGTGTTCTGTCTGTTCTCTATTTTTCATTTCTTTTTTTTTATGCTATCTGGTTGGTTATCTAAACATTTTTTATTATTCAATTTAAATTTATTTGTAATGTTTTTGAGTATGTTTCTTTCTATAGGCTTTTTTTAGTGGTTGCTCTAGGTATTATACTGTATATACATAACTTATCCCGGCATTCTGGTGTCATTTTGCCAGTTTAAGTGAGGTACAGAAACCTTGCCTCCATTATGTCCCTTTATCTTCCCAGTTTCTAATATATTTGTTTAAATATTTCTTTTACATACATTTAGAACCACATCAAATAGTTTTATAATTTTTTTCTTCAACCATTGTATTTGTATGCTTGGCTGCCATAACAAAATACTGTAGACAGTATGGCTTCAAAATTAGAAATTTATTTTCTCATAGTTTCAAAGGCTAAGCTGATTTAGTTCCTGGTGAGAACTCTCTTCTTGGCTTGCAGATGATCGCCTTCTCTTTGTGTCTTCACATGACAAAGACAAAGAGCTCTGGTGTCTTCTTCTCTTCTTATGGTTGTATCAAATTAGGATCCCTACCCTTATGACCTTATTTAACTTTTATCACCTCCTCACAGGCCCTCTCTTCAAACAGTCACATTGAGAAGTAAGGTTTCAAAATATAAATTTTGGAGGACATAAACATTCAGTTCATAATAACTATGAAATACTTTAGAAAACTCAATAGGAAAAGGAAAGTCTTTCATATTTATCTACATTTTTGCTTAGTATGTTTTTTTTTCCATTCTTTTATGGTCTTCTTTCTGTTTAGAGAACTTCCTTTAGCCAATCCTTTTGGCAACAAATTCTCTTAGTTTCCTTTCATGTGAGAGTGTCTTGATTTATGTTTTCACTGGATATGGGATTTGGGGTTAACAATTCTTTTCTTTCATCGTTTGAAAAATGTTGAGCCACTTCCTTATGTCCTCCATGTTTTCTGATGAGAAATCTGCTGTCATTCAAATTGTTTTTTTTCTTATAATGTGTCATTTTTACCTTGCTGCTTTCAAGATTTTTTTTATTATCTTCATTTGTCAGAAATTTGACAACAATGTGTCTTGATGTGGATTCTTTGAGTTTATTTTGTATAGATTAGTTCAGTTTCTCAAATCAGTAGGTTTATGTCTTTTGCCAAATTTAGGACATTTTGACCATTATTTCAAGTACATTTTCAGCCCCATCTCATTTTTTCTCTCTTTACAGGCCTCCGATGACACAAATATTAGATCTTATAGTCCCACAGGTCCCTGAGGCTATGTTTTGTTTTTGGTTTTAGTCTATTTTCTCTGTGTTGGGTAATAATTTTTGTTGTCTTCAAGTTCATTGGTTCTTTTCTCTGTCCCCTCCATTCTGCTGTTGAGCCCATCCACTAAGCTTTTTATTTTGATTATTGTATTTTTAACTTCTAAACTTTGTATTTGGTTCTTTTTATATCTCCTGTTTCTTTGCTGTAATTTTTATTTCTTTATTGCAGCCTTCTATTTTTTTATTTGTTTTTAGAGTGTTCATAATTGCTTATTAAAGTGTATTTATGATGGCTGTTTTAAAATTTTTGTTATATAACTCTAACATCTTTCTCAACTCAATGTTGGCATCATTAGTTGTCTTTTTAAATTCAGATTTAGACTTTCCTGGCTCTTGGTATAATAAGTAATTTGCAGTAGAAACCTAGACAATATGGTGTTAGGAGACTCTGGATATCATTTAAACCTGTCTTAGCTGTTTCTCTGACAGTGTTCCAACTATGAAAGAGAGAGAGATGCTGCCTTTTACCTGCAGGTAGATGTCTAGGTTTCTAAATCTGCCTCCATTGACACCCAGTCAAGGAGAGGTGCTCCTCATTACTGATGGCAGGTAGTGGAATCCTATTTCTCTACAAGACTGATTGCTCCCTGACTAGGGGGGATAAAAAAAAAGTAGGATTGTAACTGCTCCCATATGGTCTCCAGTGACATTGTGAGAGAGTATTGCCTCTTAACTGCCCAGCAGAAATGAAAATTACCATTCCTTATTTAGCCTTTTCTTACACCTCTCTAGGAGGAATAGCAGGTACCTTGTTATAGCCTGCTGAGGAAAGTAAGAGCTATAGTTTTTCCTGTGGTGTTTTGCACAGTAAATTGATTATTTTTTTAAAAAAACTTTTCTGTCTTGATAGTTTGCTCTTTGCCTGCTTCTGTAGCAAGAGAGAACAAATTTTGCTGTTTTTTTATGCTTATATCTGTTGGCATTTCGTAGTTGCTGGTTTCTCCAGCATCCAGTCTGAGAAATGTCAGAAAAGAGAAGGAAAGAAAAAGTAAGAAAAAAGAAAACCCAGGCAACTCTCTGTCATGTTGTTCTTCAGGTTCTGGGATCCTTAGCCTTTTTGTTTTCTTATCTCCATTTTTCAGTCTTCTTATGTTCATTTAATATGTCATGTCTGGGGATTTTAGTTGCAAGTAGCAGGAAGAATAGGAAAAGTACAAGCATATTCCTACAAGTGGAAGTCTTAACCTCTTCGTTTATATGATCTTCGCATATTTCACATTAACCACTTTTACAGCATATCATTCTTTAAGAGAACTTTTATAGAAAAATCTAAACTACTTTAGAATGGTTCTAATGAAAAGGCTGAAATTTTTCTTGATGAATCATGCTCTATTTAATTTAATTTGAACTAAAAATTAGTGATATATCCTTGTAGTAAATGCAGAAATGTTGGAAACAACTCTGGACTAACAGAGACCTAGGTTCTAGTTTAGGGTCTTTCACCATTCAGTTGTGTGACCTTGGGCAGATCTCTTGGCATCTCGGTATCCTCATCTAATTAAGAGTATGGGACTCATTAGATGATCTCTAAGTCTCCTTGTAGTGCTAACATTTTGATCTTCTCCTCATCAATCCATTATTTTTTTAAAAACCTCCCACTGAAATACAAGGTTTAAAATGCATTAAACCAAGTAAAATCCTCATAATTAGATAAGACAAATAAGGATAGTTATTATTTATTGGATGCTTACTGTGATCCAGGTACTATAGTAAATGTTTTACAGATGTTATTTTGTATAATCCTTAAAACAATTCATTGAAGTAGAAATTATGCTCTTTTTATAGATAAAAAAACTAAGGCTCAGAAAAGTAAAAAAAATGTGTTCAAGGATATTTGTTGTAAAGATCGATTAGATTCCAAGTCTATTTGACTCCAATTGGTTGAGCTGATGCTTACAACCAATTATATATACTCTTTATTTTTATTTTTTGGTCACTTTTCAAGAAGCAAATTATTTTATAGAAGTGGTATCTTAAAGTAAAGGTTCTGGAGGGCTATGAGACATTTTATTTTTAATTTCCCCAATTATTTTATTCTGATTAGATTAATTTTTTCCATAAATTAGAAATTTGGAAATATACACAGCTAGTTTTTTTCCATTTATTTTTATTATCCATCATTTATTTATTAGATATCGGAAACAACATTCCTCTTGAGAAGTGAGGGAATAAGGGAATAAACTGAGGATTTAAAATATTATCCTCAAGAACAAAAATTTAATTTTGTCAACTTTCCATAGATGTCATACTATCTCAGGAGAGTCCCAGAAACTAGAAGAAATATAATATCTTTATGTGTAAGTTTTATTCATGAAGAATAGATGAGGAGCCATTCTAAGACTATGTGAGCTAATAAAAAAGGTAGAGGTCAAGAAGAAATGTGAAAATAAGAAATGGAGAAAACAGAGAAATAAAGAGAGCAAATAATACTAAAATTTAAAAGTATATAATTTAAGGACTTTAACATGATACTAATCCCTAAAAATGTTTTGTAAAAATATTATTTGGTTCTAAATAAATTAAATGTGTATTATAAAAATTAACTATTGAATACTCTGTAATTTGTTGAGATCTTATATTTTCTTAGAATTAAAAGTGTTGAAAAAAGATTTATCCTCTTAATCGAAATCAATTCTGTAAGTTTGTGTAGATGTCTGCCATATATTTATGTGGCAAAAGACCCTTAAATTCTTATGATTAACACGGTAGGAAGAGGATAACAATATGAGAAGCCAGGAGTACATAAATCCTTATTTTACCCTTTCTTCCATTACAAAGTCCCCTTAATGTTCCACTGGCTTAAATATGTGAGATTTTCTGTGTCAATCTGCAGGGGCATTCCAATGGAAGTTATTCAAATTTCACATTACTGTATGTTCCCAGAATCACCAAGAGAACTAATTGTGTTGTATAAAGAGTTGTTATAATCCATTTCTTTATAAGGATTTAGGAAGCTGGTAACTGGCACCCTATTCCTGTTCTAAGATCAGGGTATGCTTTTCTAGAAAAATAATTTTCTCTTCAGAAAGTTACCACAATTTGAGTAGCTAGAAAACTAGTTTCATGGTAGGAGGTTTTGTTTTTGTTTGAAACTAAACCAACAAAATATCATCTGGTTCAAACAAAATATTATCTGTAACTCCAATGTAAGATAGATTAAAACTGTTCAATTCTGGGTGGAGTGGAAGTTGAAAAAGAGGTATAGCTCTGTTCCTTAGTTACTCTACTCATGCATAAATAATTTTCTTTTGAACCTTTTATAGTCTGGTCAGCACAACTGGAAAAATCCCCAGTGAAATATAAAGGTCACCAGATTAGAAATCCAAAGAACTATAGTCCCAGCCCTATCAGCAAGTTGTGTTACTGAACCTCTGGGGGCTCCAAATTTCCTCATATGTAAAATAAGGAGATTGAAGTAGGTATCTTTCAGCTCAAATTTTTGAGAGAACCATCAGCAACTACATGCAAATCACAAAACTATGTTTTCTCCGTTCTCTATTGCAAAATAAGATGGTCACTGAGGGTAAAACTTGCATCTTACTTCAAAATTCTAAGCATTAGGTTTTTTTAACCTTAAAATTTTAAGAGAGTTAATAAAAAACTGCAATATTAATGTACAATATAAAATTGTCCTGTTCTAAGCGATTTCAAGATAGCTTTCTTTCTCACCACATTTCAAATATTTCATCAATTCACTTAGCGAACATAGTGTCCACTCTCTGACAGCTGAGCTAAGTACTGAGGACAGAAAATACGACTAAAGAATGTCCTCTATAAGTATTCATAATCCCCTCCCTTCAAAAACAAAAGGCAATGTGTTCTTAATGATTTTTTTTTTCCAACAGAACATTTTTGATTGTCTGTGATGCTGCATCCTTCCTATATAATACAGCTAGTGATGCAAAGGGACATATTAAAACCAAATGAAAAGTAAAGTGCACTCATTTAGAAAGAACTATACATTTACAAATATATTTTAAGTTGAATGGCTTTGCTGTAATTGATCTTCGTTCAACTTGAGCAAAGACTATCAACTAGCTTAATAGATATAAAAAGCTTTATTTTCCAGATAAGCAGGATATCTCTTAAATATGAAGATGGTTCTACTGTCTAGAAGGAGCCAATCTAATCAATGCCGCCCTGAATGATTCTAGATTACCAGTGGTTGCTTGAAATGGATTGGGGCCAAAAGAAGGAAGAGTAGGATGAAGTTGCCAAAAGAGGCCTTTGCAGGTTTAGAAGGGACTTGTGAAAGGCCCGTTCCTTCTAGATTTAAACCTAAATTCTCTTGTGACACACGCAACAGTCTTTGGGCCTATCTCCTTTTGTTATTCAGACTGGTAGTTCTCCCAGCTCCATCTACAAATGCACACTCACTCTTTCTGAGAGTGACTCTCCCCAAGGTGGACCTGATGTCCAGCCCACCCTCTAGACATGGCATCCTTCCCATATACTCATCCAACTCGACCACCGTTCAAGGGTCACCACTACCACCCACCCCAGCACCATTTTCCAGGAACTGGCCTCTACCCCATTAGTCTCCGCCCTCCTTCGGAGAGCACCCAATGGGTGGAGTCGGGGCTGCCGTGGGCGGGGCCTGAGGCGGGCACATTTAAAGAAAGGCAGAGGGCGAAAGGAGGCGAGAGAGAAGAAAGAGAAACCAGGGGGGCGAGGCGCCGTCCAATGACAAAGCCCAGGGGTGGGCGCCGGCCGCCATTTTGTACCGGGCGGCAGGATCTTCACCCGCGTCCTCCGCCCTCGGAGGGGGAGGGGCGGCGGCTGCCGAGGCGAGAAAAGTAGCGAGAGACGCGCCGGCCGGGAGGCGCTGGCAGCGGCCGCCGCCGCGGAGCCGAGCGCGGGCGGGGACGGCGGCGGCGGGGCCCGGAGAGCGCGGGCGGCCCCGAGCGGCCTCCGATGCGGCGCAGCGTGAAGCGGCGGCGGCGGCCCCGGCCCCCGGCCGCCCTGGCCGCGGCTGCCCGGGGCGGCGGGTTTAGGGCAGGCGACGGGGCCGGGCTGGAGGCGCAAGAGGAGAAGGTGGTGTATTCGCGGTCGCAGCTGTCGCTGGCCGACAGCACCGAGGCGCTGGGCGACGCCTTCAAGCTGTTCATGCCCCGCAGCACGGAGTTCATGAGCTCGGACGCGGAGCTGTGGAGCTTCCTGTGCAGCCTCAAGCACCAGTTCTCCCCGCACATCCTGCGCAGCAAGGACGTCTACGGCTACTCCTCCTGCCGGGCCCTCGTCCCCGACCCCCCGGGCCGCCCCGCCGCCGCCCGCGGGCGGACGCGCAGGCCGGCCCCGGGCCCGGCGGCCAGGAGGAGGCGCCGCGGAGCCCGGGCGGCTGCCGCCCGCGGGAAGAAGCCGCCGCCGCCGGCCCCCGAGGAGAGCCGCGCCGCCAAGCCCCCGGCCCCCGGCCCCTGCTTCGGGGGCCGCACCCTGGAGGAGATCTGGAGGGCGGCCACGCCGACGCTGACCACCTTCCCGACCATCCGCGTGGGTGGCGACGTGTGGGGAGAGCGCAGCTTGGCGGCGGCGCGACGCCGGGCGCGCCAAGTCCTGCGAGTGAACCTGGAGCCCGTGGTGCGGCTCCGCCGCTTCCCGGTGCCTCGAGCGTGAGCCGTGGCTCCCCGACCCTGCGACGAGGCTTCCGCCCGGGAGGGCGGACAAGTGTCAGTCGAGTGTTTACAGATCCGGACAGGACTCGTCCCCTAGTGCACTTTATGGGCGAAGAAGGCACCGGATGGTGTTCCCGGCCCCGCGCTCCGGGATGCGGCGCCGCCGTCTGGGACTCCGGGGCAGGTGTGCCCTCTGCCGCGTCCCGCACCGCGTCTGCGGGAGGAGGACGCCGCGGGACGCGCAGGAGGTCCCTTTTCTTCCTAACCCCAGATCGAGACGTCTCCAGGACTGTAGGGGCAGATCCGTTTTCTCCCTTTTGGACTCTACCTCACTGGTCTGGAAGCCCTCCGAAGAAGTCATTATTTTTCCAAAGGAATTTGTTTTTGTGCTTGTGTAATACGCCAGAATTCACTTGTTTTTTTAATGCCTCTTTTCCCCGCTCCCCTTTTTCTTTTTGACTGCCACTCCTCTTTTCTGGACGAAAGATCGAACATGTTTTGTGGTGTTGCTCTAGTTTGTGCTCAGGGTATTCTGGATCCCACTCGTTTGCTAATATTAACTGGATTCCAGGGCTTTGACCAAGGATATTTTCTAAGGGATTCAAGCTTATGACTGTTAATAGTGCAAGGATTCTTTGGCTTTGAACTTCATGGGCTCAGTGATTACAAACAAAGAGAAACAAAATACAACTTTTAATTATTTTAAGGCCTTTCTAAAGATTTTACATAGAAATTTAATGTTTATATTTACTGAGCTCCTAAAGAAAATGGTAGAAACTCAAAGTTTTGTTTAGGAAAAGTTGACTTGTTAATTTTTAAAAATTGAATAAAAATTAAAGTGCATGGAAACTACATGACTTGTGAGTTAAAAAAATGAATGCATTATTTTTGAAAAAAAAAAACAAACAAACCGGTATTGGTTAACGAGGTAAATGGAATCCGATTAGAAATGATTTGTCCTCCTTGTCTTGGTTTAACATAAATCCAGGAATACTTCAAGGATAATTTATTTTTAAGTGGGAGTCGAATAGGATAAGTGAAGATGTGTAAACTTTGTGATTAAAATGATAAACAGAGTACCCCTTAGAATCCTCAACTATAAATGATCTAGAGGGGTGAGGGCATTTCTTGGTATAAATAACTGGTTGAAGTTACGTTGGGCAAAATAGATTTTTTTCTTTCTTTTTTATTTTTGTTGTTAGATAACAAGATATCCATCACTTTTATAAACATGACATGTTAGTTGACGTTTTTGCTCTATGACCTTCCTTTTCTATCTTATTTCCATTCATAATTATGTTTGTAGTTATGGGTCTTTGACAGCTGAAGACCACAGGAATTGAACAGGCAATCCACAAAAAGTTCTGGCCCTTTTACACTTTTATAAAATAGTGTTTATACCATGTGGCCCAGTGTGTAATTCTTGATTATCCAAGTGCCTTTGGTCATTGGTGGCAGCAAGACAATGGTTTTTAGCCAGTTGTGCCACAGCCAGATTTTACTGCAATAGCTCAAGGGTCAAGCAGTGGTGTTTAGTACCACTATTCAACTTAAAGTATTCTGCCATGGAACGATCTATACTGGGCTGGAACTTGACATATGTAATCCTCAATATTAAGGTTTATCTTCTGCTTGGCAGCTTCTTAGGAAAATAACGAGAGTTGCAATTTTTACTCTTGTGTCCTTAGAATTTAAACAGCATAGCTTTCTGAATTGATTTTTTTCAAGTTTAATAGTCCATTATAGGAGCTTTGTGACTAATTTCAGTGTTCTCGTTTTGTAAAAAAAATATGTATATCTCTATATCTATCTCTCTCTATATATATTTATATATATATACACACACACACACACATACTTATATGACTGCTAATTTTTCAGTAAGCCTCATATTCACTACTCAAGGATAATGCATTGTTACAACACTCACATGAGTAAAAAAAAGTGAATAATTAGAAGATGGAGATTGTTAAATTATATCTGTGTGCTAGGAAGCTTATATATATTCTTTTGATTATTAACTTCCATTGCCAATTGTATTTCAGATACATAGGGTTTCTTCCCCACCCTCTCAAATTGTTAACATTTTAAGTGAACTAGCACCTGAGAAAAAGCTTTGTATTTGTACCACTTCACTACTGTATATAGTTTTATAGTAATTAAAAAATAAGTCCAATGGCCATATCAGAATGTAATTTCAACATATAGCTTATCTAGATAGTTTCCCATAGGATTTTGAAATTAGACATAGCTGGGAGGTTAACTTTGCTCAGCACAAAACTGAAGCATAACCATGGATACCATTCATTTATTGTAACTAAGATTCTTAACATTTTTCCTCCTATCCCTTGTTACTTTAGTGCACTTGAACTCACATAAATGTTTCTTTGAATTATCTGGGCTGTCTGATTTCAGTTTGAATATGATTGCCCATCCTGTATTTAATATTATTTATCTGGTCTAAATAAATTCATGCCTTTTCCAGCTTGTGAAATAAGATGTAAAAAAATCTTTATTTTTGCCAAGTTTTCTTTAGAAAAACCTATGTTACAACTTCTAAAATATGAAGAAATAACATATAGTTGATTAGTATATAATAGGAAAGTGAAAGTATTTATGGGTACTTTGGGCAGAATGTGAAAAGGAACTTGGCATGGTGGCCTTTATTGTGAGGCATCCATTTACTATCCTCCAAAGTGTGTCTGTAGCTTAGCTTGTATATAGTTTTTGTAAGAAATCCTATGATCTTCATTCTTTTCCCTTTTCTTATATCTCATATGGCACAAGTAGAGGGCGGAAGCTAGGAGGAAGTTTATCAGTTTGTTAGGCTTTTATTTAAGTTTTATACTCCTGAGTGCCTCAATGTGGTGACTGGCACCTCAAATAACCTTTTGAAATTACTGAAGTCATTTTTTATCATCCTTGTCAACCAGCAACTTACTTTTCCTTACTGAGACCAGTTAATGTCATGATTCTTGAGGGCAAGCTTCATTGTTGATAGTGCAAAGTATCACTGTTGTGGTGTATATTTATTTTGTCCAAGTACCCTATCAGGCAAGTGTAACTTAAGCTGGTGGCTGACACCTATTGATTTGCTATGTGCAAACAATATTACTATTTTTCTGAAAACGCTTCAATAAAAAGTTTGAATACAAAAAATCTGAGCAATTTTGAACTCAAAAGTTTTATGTTGTCTTAAGGATTGCTACAGCACTCTTTAAATAGGTGTTTTTTAATAAAAATATGCATAATATTTTCTTCATTGGTGTGTTTAAAATATTTTTTGATAGACTATTATGTCTTAAGTGCATTAGAAGGCAATTATTTGTAATGGAACTGAACTTTTTTTGGGGACAGTTTGATGTGTGTATGATTAAGATTTACAATCTGGTTGTACTTTGCTTTTTAACTTATTAACTGTAAATAAATTTTAGAGAATACACAGTGTCTGGTTTTTATAATGATGTAGAAAGTTTTTGAAATGGAATGTTTGCCTGTGAATCGAAAAGCATTTTAATTTACAACGATAAATGTTGACTTTTTTTGTGAACTTTAAACTTTCTGAAGTCTCGAGATTGTGTTTTGTGCTATCTTGGGAGTCCGTCTGTGTTACCTCAACTCTTTAATGATCTAGGAAATTTCCGGGACAGTGCTTCATGCCTAACTAAGCCCAATCCCAGTTTGCCAGGAATAAACACTTTAAAAATGCATCAAAATTTAATTTTGAGTCCTGACCCCAAGCCCCTGTGGTGGCGATAGTCTAAAGCACACGTTTTTCACATTATGAAAGAGCGCTCCCCATGAGTTGCTGCAGTAAGGACTTCCACAGAAGAGTAGAGCCAGAATCTTCATTACAGTCTAGAAGGTTGAACTGGAGTATTAGCAAGGGCAGGATTCACAGCATTAGGTGGCCTGAATTTGTCTTTGTACCTGAATTCCTATCAGTAATTAGAGTCAGCATAGTGTGGCACCTGTGAATCACAGAGCCTGGGATGGAATTTAGGCTCCATTTGCAAGCGTTAGAATTCTAGGTAAAGTTACATAAACTGTGCCTTCACTTCCTCAAGTATCAAATGTGGCTGGCAAAAGAAGCTGTTGGATTATTGAAAAAATTAAAAGGCATGTTAGTGATGAATGCATAGGAAATAATAAATGCTAACTGGAGGCATGTGTGCTGAGAATAAGTATATATGCTGAGAGTGGTCTTTGGAGAATTTAGTATCCTGAGAATAGAGTGTGGTTTGAGAAAGCTAAAAATTTAATGGAAAGTTTCAACTTGTTAGTAAATTAAATAAATCTCTATTTTTTTTTTTTAGCTTACCGACAAACTATACAGCAGGAGGTTAGATTAAGACTTATTAGACAGTTTTCACTGTTGGAGGTTTTGTAGGCTTTCTTAAAGATTTGCAGTCATTTTCTCCCATCAAGTTATCTACAAAAGATATTTAAAATGTACTGTTAGGTGTTTTAAGCTATCTGAGAACTTATCAAAGTAATAAAAGTTATTGACCCAAGAACTTGGCAAATTTCCACACTGAATTTTCACTTGTAGTAAGTTCAGTAAGGATTGCTTAAGAACCATGTTAGTCTACATGCACAAAACTATTTGAGAATTAATTTGTATGTACTTCCTGTGTTAAGGCAAATAAGTGAGTACAACAGTTACGTTTGAAACAGCAGAAAATTATTACTAAAGGTAAAATAATCCTCATATTTGAGGCATTGATACACTCATTTTTAGGTTTTGGGTCTAACGCCTGTAATTTAGCTCTTAGCACAAAGAATAACAGAACATATTCTAACTTGGTGAGCAAGCCAAAGTTGTAATATTTGAAGCTGATACAAAATAATTTTCTTAGATGGAAGTTATCCAGTAGTAAGAAACTCAAAACTGAGCTTGATTTCAGATTTCACAAGAGTGATGACTTACTGTCATCACTCACTTGTCTTGGCAAATATCACCCCAAACCATAATCTATAACATGATAAACATATCCAGAGCCAAACTGAAAGGTAACAACTACAACATCAAACACGATGGCTAGCCCAGCAAGTCTGAATAAATATTCTACTGAACTCAAAATTGGACTTCTTTTGCTTCTGAAAGTATTCATAGAAATGTCACATAGAGATTCTTCCAAGTACTGAAATTACCTGTAAAAAATGTATATATCTATCTCACTTCTAGGATATTTTTCTAGTACAAGTTCTTTAAATGTTTAGTTGAGGAAAGCATAGAAAAAAAGGTGTTACTTAGGGTTCTAAATTCTAGGTTAAAACAATTATTGAAGCATAGTTTACATATTAGAAGTACATATATAAAAAGTATTATAAGCACAGCTTTATGAAATTTTATAAATTCAATATTCTTGTGGAACTAACATTTAGATTTAAAAAGTGGAACATTTTCAGTCCCCAGAGTACTCCTTCTGTCTCTTCCAGTTACAATGCATTTCCCCTCCACAATAATTGTTCTGACTTCTTACAGCACAGATAAATTTTGCCTGTCTGGAGGCTTTATAAATGGAATTATATGTTATATGCATAGATTATTTCACTCAGAATAATGTTTGTGAGATTCATTCATATTATTGCATAGTAGTTATAATTTGTTCCCATTGGTGTATGGAATTCCATTGTGTGAATATTCTATAGTGTTTCTACAACCCTTAATGGACATTTAGCTAAATATCAGTTTAGGGCAATTATGACTAAAGCTTTAGTGAACATTAGAGAACATGTCCTTTGGTGACCTTTTCTGTTATTTGTGTTGGGGTAGTATTTACCTAGGAGTGAATTTGCTGGGTCACATGTTATGCAAATGATCAGTTTTGGTAGATACTGACAGTTTTCCCAAGGTGTTATACCAATTTACGTAAATTGTTTTTTAGTAATGTATGAGAATTCTGTATACTTCATATCCTTGTCAACACTTGGTATCTTTAGTCTTTTTCAGAGCCATCCTGGTAGGTAAATAGGCTTTATTAAAAATTAAAAGCATTTTAAACCAAGTAATGTATGCACAGTTAAAAAACCAACCAACAAACAAAAACACCTTAGATAGCACTTAAAAGCTTACAATAATAATAAAAAAAAAAAGCCCTGCCTCACTCACAAATACCCCTTTCTTAGAGGCAACACTTTTTTAAAATCAGATTTTTTTTTTAAAGTAGGCTATTTTTTCCAGGGCGGTTTTAAGTTTAGAGACAAATTGCAGAGAAAATACAGAGTCCTCCTCACTCTCATTTTTTGCAGTTCTTAATATCTTGCATTAATATGGGTGCATTTATTATAATTGATGAGTGAGACATTATAGACACATTACTAACTAAACTTAGGGTTCAAGCTTTGTGTTATGCAGTTTCATAAGTTTTGACAAATGCAAATCATGTACCACCATTATAGTATTATACAGTTTTACTACCCTAAAAATGCCCCATGCTCCACCTACTCATTACTTCCTCTCCTCCCTTGAAGCCCTGGCAACCAGTGGCCTTTTTACTTTCTTCATAGTTTTACCTTTTTCAGAATGTCATGTAGTTAGAATCATAAAGTATATAGCTTTTTCAGATTGACTTCTTTCACTTAGCAATATGTATTTAGTTTTCTCCATGATTTTTACCTCCCTCCCTTTACTGGAGTTTTCTTTCTTTATTTCTTTCTTTCTTTCTTTCTTTCTTTCTTTCTTTCTTTCTTTCTTTCTTTCTTTCTTTCTTTCTTTCTTTCTTTCTTTCTTTCTTTCTTTCTTTCTTTCTTTCTTTCTTCTTTCTTTCTTTCTTTTTCTTAAATAGTTTAAGGTTTAGAGAAAAATTGACCAGAAAGTATGGAGAGTTCTTTACTTTTCCTCTTCCTATTTTGCTGGAGTACATCCTCAGGTAACTTCTAATAAAGAGTGAATAGAGTAGAATGTGTGAGGCTTTGCATGTCTGAAAATATCTTTATTCTGTTCGCACATTAAATCGACAGTGTTGATAGGTTTGGAGTTCTACGTTGTTATAATTAATTGCTTCTTCCCTAAGTGGCCCCAGACTCTAACACTACTGGATCTGTCATATCTACTTTTTATACTGTTTCTGACTCATACTGTCATTTATCTTATTCTATTCTTTTGAAATGATTCACGAAGTCCAGCCCACACTCAAGGCAAGGGGAATGAGGCTCCACCTTTTGAAGAGCCCGAAAGAAAATTTATGAGTATATTCTAAATACCAGTAATACCAGTAAGTAGTGAATTCCCTAAAAATATAGAGGCGGGACATTGGAATCTGTACCTTTACTCAGCATTCCATGGTTCTGATGTGTGTGTCGGGGGCAGGGGCAGTAAGGGAGAGTCAAATTATACTTTGAGAAACCCTGCCTTAGAAAGTAATAGCCCTTTAGATTTTCACAACATTGTTTATAACATGGTAGCGAATCTCTGTAAGGTTTCTGTCAGTATAAATTTAGAGTTTTTTAAAGATCTGGATCCTGGTCTCCAGTTTTTCATTAACTTTCAATGCCATTTCCTCCAGAGCTTTCTTTGCCTCCTTTGCATTATTCCATTGGACACTTGACCAAAACCATGAAACTTATTCTTAAATTGAATATGAATATTTGGAAGAGCACTGACAAGTTCAATACCCAAATGTTTTATTATCTCTGGTAAGAGTTCATTCTCTCTGTGGGAGATAAGTTAATCCATGACTTTTATTTTTGGTCTCAAATAAAAATATCTCCTCTATTGATCACCAAATGTGTGTGTAAAGAAACACACTAGGTACTGCAAGGGGGAATAAATAAGAAGTCTAGAAGTATATAAATTAGATTTCCTTTCTGTCATCAAAAAAAAGAAGTAAACTTTCTATTTGATTAATTAGGGTAAGCTGTGCTTTAAAAAAATAAAGGGAAAGATAGTTATAAAATCAGATAAAAGTTAAGTAGTGCAATATTTTTTCCTAGGAATTATGAGAAATACTATAACCTGTAGCTTTTTTTCTTAAAAAATTTCTGCTAATACGATTCTAGAACATATTTTAAAAGCATGCTTTGTCTAATGCTATTATTTCTTCCTTTAAAGCCGAAGAAGTTTTTTCTTCTGCTTTTAACATGAACTGAAAAGACATTTCTTTCTCTTCATTGTCTTGCCATTTAAAAGCTAAATTTTTAAAAATGTCTTTTATGTATTAATTCTTTTTCTTTCCATCCTTTGTACAAAACTAGCTCTGAGATTGGAAATAATGTTGACTATTGTTAACCTAAGCCCAGTGAAATTAAATTACAATAAAACCAAGCATTTGAGGAGACACTGAGTCCATCTCTTGGAGTTCTTTTTTTCCAGCCTTTGGCAGGATTTTATTAAAATAATCCATAACATAGTAGACACCCTGTCTCTGGAAGGAACTGTCTGGATTTCACCTTATATATGGATTTTTCTAAAATTCCAGGCATCGAGAGGGCCGGAGTTTGGGTGGCAGGAGAGGGAGACTTTGGAGAAATGCAGAATATTCAGGTTTACTTGAAGCCAGTCTGGCAGAGGAAAGTTGGAAGGGTTTAGCTCAGCAGGGCTCAGCTCTCAATTGTTGTGGAATTAGTGTGAAGTATAGTCATGAGAACCCATGTGAAAGATGCTTCTAAAACTCTAAAAGGACTTTAAAAAAATTAAATAAAGGGTCTTGTGGGATACTCATCCCACCCTTCTTTGTTCACAATACTTCTTCACACAGATTATGTTGTAACTGCCTCCTTATGGAGCTCTCTTTTTCTTTTCCTGGACTATGAATTTGTCACTGGCAGGGCTCATCTTTCTTATTTTTTTTTATCATTACAACAGTGCTGGCTCAGTAAATAGTGAATAAATGTATTATGTTTATGAAGTTCAGACAAACTCAGAATACATGCTGCCAAATTTTATAGAAGAACTGTGTCATTTCAATTTTACATGTAATAGAAGCAATCTGTAATGGAAATACACACACACACACACACACACACACACACACAGAAACCTATGTAATAAATTTTTGATGATTCCTAGCACTTTTTGGTCAAATGAATGGGCTGAAAATTTTTATATCTCTATTATCTTACTTGCAATCCAATACCACCTAATAATCACTATCTTAGAGTATCTTAGCAAGAGGCATATGATGGTTAAGAGTGGCCCCTGGAGTCAGGTTTCCTTCTTTTCTTATTAGTAGCAGACTTTTGGGCAAACTACTTAATCTCTCTGTTCTTCAGTTTCCTCAACTGTAAAAACAGGTACAAATAGCACCTACCTCATAGAGCTCTTATAAGTAAGGTAAGAGCTCTTATAATTAAGTAAGGTAACACAGATAAAACACTTAGAATAGTGTCTGCAACTTGGTTAGCTTCAATAAATGTTAGTTCTCATTAGTAATAATGTAAAAAACTTTATAAAGTCTCAGTTTGCTTACCTGAAATTTTTATACTGGAATGTGCTGAAAGCAAAGAACAGCTGCAGTACATAAAATGTCATATTAGAGTCTAACTTATTTGGGGGAATGAAGTCACATTCACTAAAAGTCGTATGTGCAAAAGGGAACTGCAGGTATTGGGAGGAGAACAGAGATGCACAAGACTTGACCCCTGTAAAAACTGATAGCAAAATGGCCAGAAATATATAGAATAATATAGGAAACAAACCAACTCTGATTTAATTCCTTCCATACACCAGGTATTATTCAATGCACTTTATCCCTGTTTTTCTTTCAAGCAAAACTAATAATCCTAGGAAATAGCCATTATCATTCTAATTTAATAGATGAATAAACTAAAACTTAGTTTAGACAGGTTAGTTCTATGTAGCAGAACTAGGATTTGAACTCACATCTGTTATATTCCCATCCCTCCACTAATCTTTATAAACATCTTTGAAGTAAGTGAAATAAATTCCTCACCCCTAGAGGAAGCTACTATTGGATTGTGAAATCTCAAAGTGGAAAAATAAATTAAAGAACACTGGTTTGTTCACTTTTGTATTTTTATTGGTTTACAGCATAGGTGTTCAATGAATGAGTTTATGATTGGATGAACAAAAGCATGAATTCTTTTGCTCCTATGATTGGATTGTATAGTTTGGCGATCTTGGCACAATCTGGTTTATGTCTAAAGCCGTCATGATCTATTGTACACACCTCTTTTTCTAAATGCCATAAACAGATGAAAGAGAAGTTTATGTAATATATAACATTTGTCACAAATTGCTTATAAGCAAGTAAAAATGCAGATTTCATAAATCTAACCATGGAGAGTCATATGAAGTTTTAAAGCTGTCCTCCTTCACCCCCCACTCCCAAATTGCCAGTTCTCTGTGTGTTGAAATCCTGCACAGCCCACTGCAGACATCTCCTGTTTATAATGATATCAGCTCTGTAGACTGCTACAAGATAACAACATGGACTAGGTTCTAATTCCCTTTTACCTGCTAAACACCTTCGTAAAATTTTAATTCCAAGCTTTTACTATAGAGCTGATAAAATAAAATGGAATAATGGCACGGAACCAGATATATACTGAAATAAAGACAGGGCATATGGGCATAAACGAAGAGGAAGAGGTGAAAAAGAAAGAGAAGGCACCTGGAGGGTCTTTAAATGTGTAAGTTCACATTCTAGTGAAAGTGGAGAGTTTGCCTTTACATTCCTTTGTGCCAGAACTGCTTGTCCCCAGCTCATGGTATCCACTTAATCTACATTTCACAGTTCTAAGGTGGATCAGTTGCCCCTTGCATCATAAAAGAAAACACCATCAATAGAATTCACTCATTCTCTTGCCCTATAATGATTACCCCATGGCTGGTATTGATAAAAGCTCTTATTTTTCTTATAACACCATAGAACAGCTCAATTTACCTCTGTCAGACTTTGCTTGCTTTTTTCTTCTCACCTCATTTATCCATACCTGGCTTTATTTAGCCATTTAACAAAAGTTTATTGAGGATCTCTGTGTGCAAGATCTATTCTAGATGTAAACTCCTGGCCCACTGTTGCTTATAAGCTTGTGGGTGATTCGTATGTTCTGTGCTTGCAGCTACTATACCAGGCATGTCACTCCATAGCCTTGTGTTGCTTTTGCATTGTCATTTGGCAGCTGGCTGCCTGCTTCTTTTCTCTAATTATACATGGGGTGGAATCCAGTGCATTGGGGATAATGGATGATTTTAGTGAATGGACTCTTAAATGTGTCCATTATCTTGGTGAATCATACATATGTTTTTAAAAAATTGGTTTAATGTTGAGCTAGATAGATTAAATAAAACAAAACAAACCAGAAGGGGCTCATCAAAGTTGTATGTCCTAAGAGTTTGCTAAATATTCAATAGCTTTTTGTAAAAGCTTTTGGTCAAGAGACAAAATAGTTAGATGCGTCCCCAAATCTGAAACAAGTGCAGATTGTGCTACAGGGCCACTGAGTATGGAGCTTGACCCTTGGCTGAGAGCCCCACTGCCTGTCTTCAGGCTAGGCCTCAGGAACACTGAAAGGAAGAGGTGCTTCCGCGGTATCCTCGCTGACGCAGCAACCGCATGACTCCATCACTCATGAACTCTAATGTTTGAAGGCTTTTTATTCTGATTAAAGTGCAACCATCCTGGACCTTGAAAGGTATAACTGAGAGCCAGTTCTGGAAACAACCCAGCCCAGCTCCCTCACTTTACTGCTTCAGCTGGAATTGTCAGCTAGTATGTGATACAGCTGGGACTAGAATCCTTATAATCTGATTCTCTATCCAGTGTTTTATGAGCCAATCCATTTCCCCAGGGAGCTTAGTCCTTCTTGGACTTTTATTGTGTTTTACTGTAGGAATCAAATACAAAGCAGGATTCTCAGGCAGTTGATGTTGGGAAAAGGGGCTGAGACAGCAGGTTGGGTGAGAGGCAAGGAGACGTGAAAGGAGAGAGGACACTGAAACTCTAGGAGAGGGGTTCTGAGGAACACTCTGCCTCCATGCATTTCACTGGTCCTAGTGAAGATGTCTGGGCAGCCTGGTCCTGAGTGCTGGAGAGATTTTGTGCATTGGCAATGGTTGTGTATTGCTTCAGGTTGGTGCACCTTGAATAGGTCCCTGGTGGCCTATGGGAAATAGTGGTGTGTGTGTGCGTGTGTGTGTGTGTGTGTGTGTGTGTGTGTGTGTGTGTGCCTGAGAGAGAGAAAAAAGATCAAAACAGAGGGATGTGACATTTATTTTAATTGCCTATTCAAATCATTTTTAAATGATGAAAATCATGGATCATTTTCCTTTAAAAAGTAAGTTCTAAAGAATAACAATAATAATAAATAAATAAAATTAGACCTAGAAATTGGCACGCATTGTTAAACATTTATATATATAATTTAAAATTTTAGAAGTTGTGTTTGGTCTCCTCTGAATTCTGGAAGATGTAATGGAATATTAAAGATACTTTTGGAATAGAAACTTCATTGGTGTGAATTTTAATTCATCTCACAGATCGAGCTTTTTGGCAGGATCAACCTGAAACGTAGTCAGATGAGTTATCCCAGCAAACGTGGAGCAGAGAGCAACGCAGGATAGGATAAGTACACAGAGTGCAAGGTTTGAAAGCTGAATGAACAGTCAGCACAACTATGAACCTGTTGTGAGAATTTGAGCAAATCAGGGTTCTTTCTATTTCAAAGTTTCATGATTCAGGTTAAAGTTCTACATGAGTTCTACATAGTCAAAATTTATGCCTGCACGAATAATTCAAAAAACAGGGCTTTAGATGGACCTATTCAGACATCATCCATCTTTTAAGTTAGTGATCTAAAATGATGATCAAAACCCAAAGTTCAGAAATTTTATTCATTTACCAATGAAGTCATTTTAAAATTGAATTTAACATTGTCTAGGTTTTGTTCTTCTACTTTGGTCATTTCTTAATTAAAATGTTAGAGCAGCAGTGTGTTAATTTTAGTTAGTTATCAGAGATAATGTCTAAATAGGGAAGTCATTAGAAAATTAATGAATAATGATTTTTCTGTTTCTATTGTAAAAAAGAGTCATAAATTAGCACAAACTATGTCTTGAATATAGTGACCAGAGCATGAAATAATATTGTGAGCCTAGGATTCTGTTGAGAAATATAGAATTTGTTATGTTGAAAGATGATTATGAAAATTCCAACACACTTATTCATTGTCACTGATGGTTAAAAGGAGATGAATCTCTTAGTTGAAATGAGTGCTCTTGAAAATAGAAGTGTGAATAGGATTCGGATGTAGTATTTTACTAATTGTTTTTCATTATTTAAAATAATGTATTGCAAATTGAAAAACTAATTCCTCTTCTTGAGGTAAATATTATTTCAGAAAACTTTTATTATAAAAAATATTATTACCCCTGAAAATTTAACAGAAAGTCCTCTTTCCTATAAATTTTCTGTTCATTTTCTCTTTCCTATTCATTTTCTCATTATTCCATAGACTTTTTCTGATGTTTAGTTCTGTGTTCTAGATCTGAGAGTTTGAGTGCTATCTCCTCCAAATACTTGAGATCAGTCTTTTTTGGTATGATTACTTCATGTTAAAAACAAAAATTATATTTAAGATTTCTATTATACACCCACTCATGTAATGATAGGTATGTACGTTGTTTCCACCTTTTCTGGAGAGCAAATTAGCAATAAATATCCAGAACCTTAAATTGTAGCTCATACTCTTTTGCTGTGCAATTTCACATCTAAAATTTTTTTCTAATGCCATAATTAAAGATGAAAAACTAAATTGGTGCACAGAGATGTTTGTATGAGAAAATATATAAGAAAAATTGGAAATAAACAATGTCCAGTAATGGGACAACAATTATTTGACAATATACACACAATAAAATTTTGTGTAGTCATTAAAGTCATTTTCATAGTACATATAGTGCCTTGAAACTAAATGAAAAGGAGAAGCACTATATAAAGTATGCATAATATATATTCCCAATTATTTTTTTCAAATACTTCAAAATATTTTTAGGTATAATTTACAAACAGTAAGATTTTCTTTTTCAGGTATATACTTTGATTAGCTTTGACAAATGTGTACAGCCATGGGATCACCAACACAATCAAGATATAGTTTCTACCACCCCCCAATTTTTCCTCCCCGCCCCTTTTTTTGTCAGTACTCACCCTTTACTCCATTCTCTGGCAAACTATAGTTTTGCATTTTCCAGAATTTCAAGTAAATGGGATCATACAGTTTGTTGCCTTTTGAATCTGGCTTCTTTCATTTCTGAGATTCACTTACGTTGTATCAGCACTTTATTCTTTTTATTACAAAACAACATTATTTTATTAACATATTACAATTTGTTCATTCACCGGTTCATAGGCATTTGGGTTTTCTAGTTTCTGATGATCATAAACCATCTGTGTACAAGACATAATATTTTTTATTTTTCTTGGAAAACACCTTAGGAAAAGGATTATGGGGACATATGGTAAGTAAATGTTTAAGAAATTACCAAACTCATGATTTCAGTCAAGATGGTGGGGTAGGTAAATGTTATGCTGGCCTCCTCTCACAATCACATCAAAATTACAACAAACCTACAGACCAACCATCAGTGAGAATCACTTGAAATCAAACTGACAGATATCCTAACTAAGGCTATACAAAAGAAGCTACCTCAAGACTGGTAGGAGGGGCAGAGATGCAAAATAGGATGGCCCCACACCCATGTGTGGCAGTTGAGACTCAGGAAGGATATCTTGGTTGCAAAGGTCCCTCCAGAGGAGTGAGGGATCCCAGCGCCACATCAGGGTCCGCAGGTTAGGGTTCCAGTGCCTGGAAGAGAAGTCCCCACAACTTCTGGCTGTGAAAACTAGTGGGGATTGTGGCTGAGTTGGAGGGCAACTTGAGTTTTTGAGTTCCTCTTAAAGGGCCTGCCCATAGACTTGCTCACTGACAGACTTCCTCTGAGCTTCAGTACTGGGGCAGCAGCTCAAATGGGGAAGAACTGAATTGTCTGACTTCAGGGTGAGGGTTAGAGGAGCAACTTTCTCCCAGAAGGAAGTTCTGGCAGAAACCATTGTTCTTTTGTTGAGCCCTCTCCTCACTCGGCATGCAGACTTAGGTGGGCACAATATCTGAGTCTTTATTAACCTAGCTAACATCATTTACCCCACCCTGGTGACTCCCTGAGACCCCACCTCACCCAACTTGTGGGCCCTCCCAAGCCATTTCCAGTGGCTTTTTCATACTAATGACTAGTTTTATCTCAGGCTGTGGACTTTCCTAAAATCTCTCCAAGATTCACAAACTCCAAACAAGTAGTATCAGGGTCCAAAATGCCCCATATATTTTGCTAAGCAATCCCGAGCCTTAGACTAGAAGCAACCAGACTTGATTCATGGCTTAGCCTCTCCCAGGTACTCCATGCCCCGTGCAGGTGATGGCCATCTGTAGATTGCTTGGTGGCTCATGCCAGGTGTCACCAGGCAGGGCATAGGCTGCAGCTGAACTTGTCCTCTGGTGGGGTCATTTCCAGGATGTCCCAAAGCCAACATGACCTATGATTGACTTTGAATCAAGCTGGAGCACCACGTAGGACCACATGCAAGGACAACACAGCCATAGGTCAGACTGAGCAGGCACTAGAACCCTGCTAAAGTGAATCCTGCTAAAGTGAATCCTGCTCTGTAGGATAAGCCCCTGATGACAGCTCCTTTACTGTACTCACCAGCCACAACAAATCAACCTTAGAGTCACTTCTTTTCATTGACATGCAAACAGCAATCAAGCCTCAACTACAAGAAGAGGATACATATGCCCATACAAGGGACACACCTGGAGCACCTGGCTCAAGTGACCAGAGAAATTGTGCCACTGGGCCCCACAGGTCACCTACTACATAAGGGCATTCTACTAAGACAGAGAGACATAGCAGCCCTACCTAACGTAAGAACAAACACAGGGAGGCAGCCTAAATGGAGAGACAAAGAAACATGTCCCAAATGAAAGAACAGAACAAAACTCCAGAAAAAAAAAAACAAACAAAATGGAGACAAGCAATCTACCAGGTACATAGTTCAAAAAGTACTTAAAAGGATGTTCAATAATCTCAGTGATAACTTCAACAAAGAAATATGAAACATAAAAATGGAGATAGAAAACATAAAATATAAACAGAAATGAAGAATACAATAACTAAAATAAAGAATACATTAGAGGGAATTAACAGGAGATTAGATGAAGCAGAGAATCAAATCAGCAATTTTGAAGGTAAGATAGCAGAAAATACCTGATCAGAACAGCAACAAGAAAAAATAATTCTCTCCCCCAACCAAAAAAAAATGAGAATAGTTTAAGAGACCTCTGGGACAACATCAAGTGTACCAACATTCATATCATAGGGATACCAGAATAGAGAACAGGGATTGATAACCTATTTGAAGAAATAATAACGGAAAACTTTCCTAACCTGGTGAAGGCAATAGACATACAAGCCTAGGAAGTAGAGTCCTAAACAAGATGAGCTCAAAGAAACCAACACTAAGGCAAATCATAATTTAAAAGCCAAAGGTTAAAGAGAGAGAGGCAGAGAGAGAGAGAGAGAGAGAGAGAGAGAGAGAGAGAGAGAGAGAGAGAGAACCTTAAAAGCAAGAGAAAAACAGTTCTTTACTACAAGGGAGCTCCCATAAGACTGTCAGCTGATTTCTCAACAGAAACTTTGCAAGCCAGAAGGGACTGGCATGAAATATTTAAAGCAAGGACCTATAACCAAGATTACTCTACCCAGAAAAGCTATCGTTTAGAATTGAAGGACAGATAAAGAGTTTCCCAGACAAGAAAAAAACTAAAAGAGTTTATCACCACTAAACCAATAGTACAAGAAATGTTAAAGGGATTTCTTAAAGAAGAAGAAAAATCAAATATATGAATAATAAAATGACAATAACTATATATCTATCAACAATCACTTTAAATGGAAATGGATTAAATGCTCAAAGCAAAAGATAGGATGACTGAATGGATAAAAAACAAAACCCTTATATATGCTGCCTACAAGAGACTCACTTTAGATCAAAAGACATTCACACACTGAAAGTAAAAAGATGAAAAAAATATTTTACAAAGATGGAAACAAACAAACAAAAAAGCTAGGGTAGCAATACTTATACCAGACAAAACTATCTTTAAAACAAAAGCTATCAGAAAAGACAAAGGATCCAGTAATCCCACTTCTGGGCATTTTTTTCCAAAGAAACTCAAAACACTACTATGAAGGAACAGGTGCTTCCACATGCTCACTGAAGCATTATTTATAATACCAAGGTATGGAGGCAACCTGAGTGTCCATCAAGAGATGAATGGATAATGAGTGGGACATATATGCAATGGAATGTTACTCAGCCTTAAAAATGGATGAAATCTTGCTATCTGCAAAAACATGAATGGACCTGGAGGGTATTTTTCTGTGTGGAGTAAGTCAGACTGAGAAAGACAAATGTCATATGATTTCACTTATATGTGGAATCCAAAGAACTGGATAAACAAACAACAGAAACAAGCTCATAAATACTGAGAAGACTTTGATAGTTGTCAGATTAGGGGTGTGGGTTGAAAGATTTGTGAAGGGTTGAGGGGATTAAGAGGTACACATTGGTAGTCATGGGGATATAGAGTATAGCATGGGGAATATAGTCAGTAATATTGTAATAACTATAAATTGTGTCAGGTGAGTAGTGGATTGATTGAGGTGAATACTTTGTAAGTTGTATAAATGTCTAATCGCTGTGTTATACACCTGAAACTAATATAATATCATATATCAACTATAATTAAAAAATAAAAACCTAAAAATTTGAAAAAAGAAAAAAAAAAGAAATTGCCAAACTTTTTCAAAGCATCAGTGCTACTTTGCTTTCCTACTAGCAATGAAAGTTCCAGTTGCTCTGCAGCCTCAAAGCTCATGGTATAGTCTGTTTTAAAATTTTAACGTTTCTAGTAGGGGTGTAGTGGTACCTCATTTTTCTAGTTATTTATGTGAAGCATATTTTCATGTGCTTATATGCCATCCATATACCTTCTCTAGTAAAATGTCTATTTAAATCTCTTAAAATTGAAGTTGTTTTTTTATTATTGAGTTTTGAGAATTTTTAAATATATACTATATATAATTTCTTTGTCAGATATGTTATTTGCAAGTATTTTTCTGTTAACTTGTCTATTTTTATAATAATGTATTTTAAAGAGCAAAAGTTTTAATTTTAGCAACTTAGCTATTTTTAATTTTGCTATTCTTGCTTTTTTAAATAAAGTTTTTAGTCTAGAACAGTTTGAGATTCATAAAAATATTGCAAAAATAGCACAGAAAGTTCCTTACACCTTACACCCAACTTTTTTCTCATTAATGTAGTGTAGTTCATTTGTCACATCCAATGAATGTGTTGTATGTTTTTTGTGCTCTAAGGAATCTTTGTCTGCCCTGAAGTCACAATGATCTTGTATGCTTTCATTGTAGAAATTTTATAGTTTTAGCTTTATTTAGTTCTATGATACATTTTTAGTTAATTTTTGTTTATAATCTGAGGTAATGTTGAGGATAATTTTTTTCTGTGTGAGTTAGTGTTGTTCCAGCACTATTTGCTGAATAGGTCTTATTATTTAAACAAATAAATAATATATTATATATATATTAATATATTAAACATTTACTATATTTATTTAAATAATAAATATACAAAATTTATAAATACCAATAAATATATTATATATTTAAATATATAGTAATGTATATTTACTATAATATATTTAAATATATTTTTATATTTATATAAATATATAACATAGATTTAATATATTTTTTATATATTTAATAAATAGATATTTTAATATGTTTTACATAAATATATTTTATTTAAATAATATGTACACACACATATATATATATATATATATATATATATATATATATATATAAAGAAGAATATATTTGAATGGGCAGTTTTCTTGTTTACCTCATATATTTTCTATGTCTCTAAAATTAGCATGAATAAGCAGAAGTTTTGAGTGAGCAAACACAATGAAGTGAAGAGTTATAATGAAAATAAATACAGTAGAAGTGAAGACTGAGAGGACTGGCTCTGAAGGATGGATCAGCAGATTATGAGAGGGTGAACACCTCACTCACCCATTTGTCGATTTCTGAACTACATTGCAGAGCCTGAGAGGCCTGGGTCTGCTGTGGTTCCTCTTTTCCTATATATTCTATTCCAGTAGTTAAGAATCCTATATTTTTTATTTCCACACCCACCCTTACAATAAACACCCATTACTTAAGACAACTCGAGTGGGTCTCTGTTTCTTATAATCTAAAGGAAACTTACCAGCAAAGCTACTCATGGAAAAAAAATATATTTCTTTATGGGGTGAGGATGAATGACTAAAAAAAAACATGTGCTGGCCCCAAAACTTTTCCAGGGTTTGGCCTTCATATATAAAAGTAGAGCTATATATTTTATTATATCATTATATTTCCAATAGTTATAAATATATTGCTAAGGCCAAGGGGTAATATATTAATATATTAACCATTTATTTTTAAGTTTATTTTTTATGTTTTTCCAGCTCAGAGATGAGAGTTTTGAAATCAAGTAAATTCTGATTTGGGGTGGAGAGAGAGAGTTGCAAGAAGAATATTTCTGAATATAGGCCAAGACTTGTACTGGTGATATTGGTTATCAAAGATAGCAAAGGGGTCACAAAGCTCAATTTTGCATACTTGAGATATAGCATGTCATGATTAAGGTCATGGGCTAGGTTTAAAAGCTATCTCTATGACTTTCTTAGCTGTCTGACCTTGAGCAGATAACAAAGTCTCCTTAAACCTCAATTCCTTCTTCTGCAGTTCTATTGGGATGCTTCTATTAGGTAATGTGTCTGGCACAGAGGAAGTGCTCAATAATTGTCAGTTTATCTCACTGCTCCCAGTATTCCCCAGCACTCATGCCAGGGGGCCTGGATGCCATGTGTGTATGCTTGGTTTTTCAGGCTAATTGTTCACTTTGAGATGAAGGCCTTCCATTTCACTTAAGCCCTTGAACCATCCCATCTGTTCAGCTGTCTTTGACTCCCTGTGTGGGTTCCTTTTTCATTTTTAAGACCCTTAATTAGTTTTGGGTGATAGATTAATCAGCACCACCTGAGCATGTTATTGTGGCTCCTCTAAGTAGCTATGGCATACTAATTATTTCCACATACAGGTAGTTTTCTGCAGCTCTGATTACCTGCTAAATTATGTCAGTGCATATTTTACATTTTTTTTCTTTTTGTTTTGGAATCACTTGCTTTAGTTTTATCTCATCAATTCAGAAACACCTGTAATAACAAATTTTTTTGTTTTCTACTTTAGTGAATTTTTTTTAGCATTCCATTGGGAAGTTCTCTTCTATTTTCTGGCTCATGTTTCCTAAATAGCCAATTAATTGTTTAATAGATGCTGTCTCTGGGAGGGTGTTGTTCTTTGCCAGACATTATCAGTATTATCACACAAGGCCTACCATGTTAATTCTTTCATTGAGTTTTGCTCCAGGTCCCTATGACAGAGGCAACAGATCAAAGAAGCTACTGATCTGAAATAGCTAGAAATTCAGTTGAACTAGGATTAGGTTAGCACCTGCTAGAGGCAGTGGGCATAGTGGTTAGGGCAGGAGACATGGAAGTAAACAACAAATGAGCAAAATGAGCTGGGTATAAGAAAAAACTTTTCCAGCACTGTAATTAAGCTTTCTTTATTTTTGCTAAATTGTAGTGCAAGTGTGTAATATAATACAAACACATTCCTTTGGATGCTCATTTTAATTCTCACTTTGGGTCTCAGCATTGGGAATACTATAGGGAGTGATGTAAATTCCAATCTAAAGGAGGTAGATCTCTTTAGATCTGACTTTTTTACTTTAAAACATTTTGTACAGTAGAAATGTTTCATAATTAATTCATTAAAAAACAGATTTAAAGATTGTAACTGGGAGAAAATACAGTTAGAAATAATTGCAGTAGTCCAGGAGATGTGAAAGGGACAGGAAAAGAAAAGATGAAGACAAATTTGATTTTTAAATAATGCTTTTTTTTTGTTTAATTAACATACTAAAAAATTGACTTTTTTGGTGTATATTCTGAGTTTTAACAAATGTATAGAATCATAAAAACACCACTCCAATCAGAATATAGAACAGTTCCATTCCCCCAGATTCCCTCATATTATGGTCAACCTATCTCCAGCCCTAATCCCTGCAATCATCCCTCTCCATCCCTATAGCTTTGCCTTTTCTATAATCATGTAAAAAGAACTCTATTGTATTTAACTTTTTGAGATATTTTTTCATTCAGCATAATGCCTTTAAGATATATCCATGTTAGTCAAATAATAATAATCATTTTTGGAGTATCATTTGTATGAATATACTGATTCATTTAATTATTCATCTACTGAAGGATATTTGTGTTAGTCCTAGTTTTTGTCAGTTATAAACAGAACTGCTATAAACATTTCTGTATAGGTTTGTATGAACATAAGTTTTTATTTCTCTCAAGTAAATATCTAGGAGTGGGATTAATAGCTCAGATTATAAGTGAATGTAAGAAACTACCAAACTATTTTCCAAAGTGGGAATACTATTTTGCATTGCGATAAGCACTGCATGGAAGTTGCAGCCACTCTGCATCCTTGCAAATATTTGGTATTGTCTTTTTTAAAAAATCATCTAAATAGGTGTGTAGCAGTATCTCATTGTAGTTTTAATTTGCATTTTTCTAAATCTTATTGATGTCTAGCATCTTTTCATATACTTAAATATATGACATTCTGGATATGCGACCTTTGCTAGGTATAAGATTTGCAAATATTTTCTGCTAAATTGAAGCATGTCTTTTGTTCTCTTTAAAATTTTTTTCATCTTTATTGAAATATTATAGACAATTAGTTGCTTGTGTTTACATTGCAAAATATAATGAGTTTTTTAAAAATTATAGTTGGCATACGATAATATACCAGTTTCAGTTGTATAGCATAGTGATCAGAGATTCACATAACTCGCAAGGTGATCATCCAACTAAATCTAGTACCCATCTTCCCCCTTACATATTTATTACATTATTAACTCTACATCTACATGTCTATTCTGCAGCTATTTGTTTGTACCTAGCCTCTTTATAACAGGCTTCAACATCATTTCAGAAAGCATCTAGTTTTTCACCATTAAATATGCTAGCCATAGGTTTTTCTATTTTATAGTTGTTCTTTAGCAAGTTGATTAAGTTTTCCTCTATTGTTAGTTTACTGAGAGGTTTTTACAATTTTTTTTTTAATAAATGGAGGTTGGACTTTTGCCAATGCTTCTTTGCAAATTAAGATTGTATAATTTTTCTTCTTTATCCTGTTGATGTGATGAACTACATTAATTGATTTTCAAATGTTGAAGCAACCTTGCATACTGCAATAAATCCCACTTAATCATGGTCTATGATTCTTTTTATACACTGTTGATTTTGATTTGCTAACCTTTTACTGAGGAGTTTTGCAGCTATATAAGTAAAAGTTACTTGTCTGTATCTCATTTTGTATTACCTGCTTTGTTAATTCTGGCCTCATAGAGTGAGTTCAGAAGTGTTCACTGGCTTTTATTATCAGGAAGAAATTGTAGAAAATTACCTTTAAATATTCAGTAGATTCACCAGCAAAATCATTTGGGCCTATTGCTTTCTTTTTTGAAAGGTTATTAATTATTTATTAAATTTATTTAATAAATATAGACCTATCTATATAATCTATTTTTCCTGTGTGAGTTTTAGTAGTTTGTGTCTTTTAAAGCAGCAGTCCCCAACCGTTTTTGGCACCAGGGACCCGTGCTCCTAGGAGGATCTAATAATGCCTGATGATCTGAGGTGGAGCTGGGGCAATGACGCGCTAGGTAGTGGCTGCAAATACAAATGAAGCTTCTTCACCTACTTGCCCACTGCTCACTTCCTGCTCTGAGGCCTGGCCAGTTCCTAATAGGGTTTTGGGACCTGTGTTTTTAAAAAATTGGTCATTTTCATCTAAGTTATCAAATTTGGGGGCATAGAGTAGTTCGTAAAGTTCTCCATCCTTTTGATGTTCATCAAATCAGTAATGGTTACCCTTTTTTTATTTCAGATATTAACAATTTCTGCTTTTTTTTTGGATAGTTTAGCTAAAGATTTTTCAATTTTATTTCTCTTTTTAAAGAACCAGCATTGACTATTGATTTCCTGGTTTTTATATTATTGATTTATGCTCTAATTTTTATTATTTTTCTTCTTGCTTTAGTCTTCCTTTGGATTTCTTCCTTCAGTTTCTTAAGATGGAATTTAGGCTGCTAATTTCAGATCTTCTTTCTCTTCAAAAATAAAACACTGTGCACTCAGTGTTTTATTTCACCATAAGCAATGCTTTAATTGCATCTGGTTGTATATTCATTTCTTTAGTTCAAAATACTTTTAAATTTCTCCCAAGACTTAATCATTGACCTATGTGTTATTTAGAATTATTTTGTTTAATCTCCAAATATTTTGAGATTTTTCCAACTATCTTTCTGTAATTCATTTTTAGTTTAATTCCAGTGTGGCCTGAGAGCATATTTTGTATAAATTTTATTCTTTTAAATTTTTAAAAGTGTGTTTTATAGCCAAAAATGTGGTATATTTTGGTGAATATTATGTGTGAACTTGAGAAACATGTTTATTCAGTATTGTTGGAAGACCTATTCTATAAATAATCAGTTAGATTCAGTTGGTTGATGCTGCTGTTTAGCTAGTGTCAGCCTTGAACCACGTGGACATAAGGGGTGCTGACCCCCTGAGCAGTTGAAAATCTGTGTATAACTTTTGACTCCTCCAAAACTTAATACTAATAGCCTACTTACCAATAACATAAATAGTTAATTAATATATATTTTGTATGTTATACGTATTATATGATATATTCTTACAATAAAGTAAGCTAGAAAAAAAGAATATTTTATTAAGAAAATCCTAAGAAAGAACAAATACATTTACCATATTTATAAAAAAAAATCTTGTGAAGTGGACCTGTGTGGTTCAAACCATTGTTGTTTAAGGATCAACTGTGTATCCTTACTGATTTTCTATCTTCTGGATCTGTCAATTACCAAGGGGTGTTGAAGTCTCCAATTATAATAGTAAATTTTTCTCTTGCTCCTTGTAGTTCTATTAAGTTCTTCAAATATTTTGATGCTTTGTTGTTTGATATATATGTTAGGGATTGTTATGTCTTCTTAGAGAATTGATCACTCTATTATTATATAATGCCCCTCAGAATTCTCCATTTTCTGAAGTTTGCTTTGTCTGAAATTAATATTACTCTAGCTTTATTCTGATTAGTGTTAGTATGGTATATCTTTCTTCATTCCTTTACTTTTAATCTATCTGTGTCTTTATATTTAAAGTGAATTTCTTATAGACAACATATAGTTGGGTCTTGTTTTTTTTAATGCACTCTGACAGTCTTTGAATTTTAATTGGTGTATTTAGACCATTCACATTTGATGTGATTATTGATATAGTTGGATTAATATGTACTATGATTGCAACTGTTTTCTATTTATTGTACTTGTAGTTCACTTTTTTAAATCTTCCCCTCTTTTCTGCCTTCTCTGATTTTAACTGAGCAGTTAAAATTATTCCATTTCTTTTCTCTCTTAGCATATCAATTATATTTCTTTAAATTTTTTAAATAAATCACTTTTCTTGCAACTAATCTAAGTCCACTTTTCAAATAACATTGTAGGTACCTTATCATAGAGGATTCTTAATTCTTAATTCTTCTTCCCATCCCTTATAAAGTTGCTGCCATCTATTTCACTTATCCAAATGTTATCATCACCTAATACGTTGCAGCTACTATTATTTTGAACAAATGGTTATCTATTTGATCAATTAATAATAAAAATAAGACTTTTTTATTTTTATTCTTTATCAAATGCTCTTCTTTTCTTTATGTAAATCAGAAATTTTGATCTATATCATTTTCCTTCTCTCTAAAGAATTTTTTAAAACATTTCTTGTAAAGTAAGTCTACTAATGACAAATTTCTTCCGTTTTTTTTTGTCTGAGAAAGTTTTTATTTCTTCTTCATTTTTGAAAGATGATTTTGCTTGATACAGAATTATTTATTGGTGGTTTTTATCCTATTAACACTTTAAATATTTCACTCTACTCTCTACTTGCTTGTAAGGTTTCTGAAGAGATGTCCTATGTAATGCTTTTTTTTTTCTCCTTAGGTAAGTTAACTTTTTCTTTCTTAGAATTTCCATCTCTATGCTTATGTTACTTATCTGTTCTTGAATCCTGTGCTATTTTTTCCCCCATTAGAGCCCTTAGCATATTAATCATAGTTAAATTCTCTATCTTTAATTTCCAAAATCTGTGTCATCCTAAGTCTAGTTCTGATACTTGCTTTGTCTTTTAAGATAGGTTTTTTTTTCTGCTACTCTTGTGTGCTTTGTAATTTTTTTTGAAAGCTAGATATGCTGTACTGATAAGAGAAACCATGATAAACAAGCTTCTAATGTGAGGTTTTATGTTAGTCTAACTAGGTAACAGGTAATGTTTAATGTTTGTTGTAGCTATAGATTCTGGAGGCTTTGGGGTTTTTTTTCCTTTTTTCTCCCTTGTTGTCTTTGCATTTGCCTAAGAATTCCTTCTATTTAAAATATGTTTTAGTAAATTTATTGGAGTAACATTAGTTAATACAATTATATAATTTTCAGGTGTACATTATAATCTGACATCTGTATATTCTACTTTGTGATTACCACCCAAAGTCCAGTTTCCTTCAGCTATCATATATTTGATTCCCTTTACCCACTTCACCCTTCCCATGTCCCCCTATACTTGACTCCCTTTACCCCATCTATCTCTCCCCTCCACCTCCACCCCTTACCTCTGGTAACCACTAGTTCATTGTCCATGTCCCTGAGTCTCTGTTTGTCCTGTTCATTTGTTGCTCATAGGTTTATATCCCACATATAAGTGATACCATGTGATTTTCAACTTTTTCTGTCTGGCTCATTTCGCTTAGTGTGATTATTTCGAGGTCCATCCATGTTGTTGCAAATGGCAGTATTTCATCTCTTCTTATGGCTGAGTAATATTTCATTATATATGTGTACCACTGCTTCTTTAGACAATCATCTATTGTAGGACACTTAGGTTGCTTCCATGTCCTGGCCACTGTGAATAATGCTGCTATGAACATCAGCGTGCAAAAATCTTTTCAGATATGGGCTTTCAAGTCTTTGGGGTAAATACCCAGTAGAGGGATTGCTGGATCATATGGTAGATCAATTCTTAGTTTTTTGAGGAAACTCCATACTGTTTTCCATAGTGGCTATACCACTTTGCAGTCCCACTATCAGTGTATGAGGCTTCCTTTTTCTCTGCATCCTCTCCATCATTTGTTATTGCCTGTCCTGTTGATTATAGCCATTCTAACAGGTGTGAGATAGTATCTCATGGTTTTGATTTGCATTTCTCTAATAGCTAGCAATGTTGAGCATCTTTTCATATATTTATTGGCTATTTGTATGTCCTCTAGGAATAAATGTCTGTTCAGACCTCTGCTTTTTTTTTTATTGGAATGTTTGTTTTTGTTGTTGTTGTTGTTGTTATTGAGTTGTATGAGTTCTTTGTATATTTTGGATATTAGGCCCTTATTGGAGGCATTGCTTTCAAATATATTTTCCCATTGAGATGGTTGTCTCTTTACCTTGTTGACAATTTCTTTTGTTGAGCAGAACCTTTTTAGTTTGATGTAGTCCCATCCATTTATTTTTGCTTTTACTACTCTTGCCTGGGAGGTCAAATTCATAAAATCCTCTTAAATCCAAGGTCCTTGAGATTCATTCCTATGTTTTCTTCTATGCATTTTATTGTTTCAGGTCTTCTACTCAGGTCCTTAATCTATTCTGATTTAATTTTGGTGTGTGGTGATAGACAACAGTCTAGTTTCATTCTTTTGCAGGTGACCTTCCAATTTACCCAGCACCATTTATTAAAGAGGCTTTCTTTTTTCCACTGTATGTTTTGGCTTTTTTGTTGAAAATTATTTTCCTGTATGAATATGGGTTTACTTCTGGACTCTTGATTTTGTTTACTGGTCAGCACATCTGTTTTCCTGCTAATACCATGCTGTTTTGATTACTGTCACTTTGTAGTATATTTTGAAGTCAGACAAAGTGATGCCTCGGTTTTGCAGCTGGGGTCAGTATAAATCAACTGTTACTTCTTTGTGGTCCTGTCCCACTCATCTGCTTTCTGTCCTGATAACTAAGCCCTGCTGCTGGCTGTGTAGAAGAGTCTTGGTACTTCCAGGCAGGGCTAATTAGGGAAGTCACCTCACCTTCTCCCCTCCCCCTTTTCCTGCAAGGAGCTCCCCCAGCTTCTAGAAACAGCTTTTTTATTTGTCCCAGTCCACTGCCTGACACCCAGAGTTCTGACTTGTTATAGTTCTTATGTGCAGATCCCCCACACTCAAATGCACTGCTGCACAATTTGGGTGTTTTGTTCAGTTAGATGTTCAGCTTATTTTTGTTTCAAGTGGAGAGATCTAAGGATGTCTATCACTCTGCCATGTTTTCTAGAATTATTCTAACATGATCTTGCTTCTCTGGCAGTTGTCATCTCTTCCTCAAAAGCCATGCTTAATTTTTAATGACAGCTATCCAGTGCAGTCCTCTGAACAGCCACCAATAATTATCATTTCTTTTTGTGCCTAAAGCCTTTCTGGACCATTAATCTCTCTCAATAATTCTAAATATTCAGTTAGGACAAAAAAACACTGGCCTCCTGCCCTCACTCTGCAGTCTCCCCTCTGCCATATTCCTTTTTTTAATAGAGTGTCTGTGTTGCATTTTTCTCCATTGTAATCTATTATTGTTATACTGGAGTCCTGCTGATGTGTGGTAGTATAATGTTGGAGGGGGATAAAACTCTATAATCTTATAATTAAATCTAAAATTTTTAGCGGTATGAGTCTCTGATCTATGATCTTCAGAAGCATCTCTTAGTATTTTTTTCTCATTTTATGTGAGACAGGAAGGCTAAAGGTGGTTGAAGTTGTCTTAATTGACCTCCCACCAGGTTGGTTAAGCCTCCGATAATGTAGTTTCCCTTGAGGGCAGGACTTTGTATGGAGAAAATCTGGGTGTTCAAAATGATTATTTTTTTCCTCCCTCAGCCAGAAGCATAAGGGGAATTTTTTTCTCTAATCTTCACCTTGAGAACCTGCTTCTGGAAGTAAAACTCATGAAAGTGTGCGGGCTGCCCTAGGACTGGTCCCCCAGGCGTTTTAACTCTCAAATTAGTCCACACTCAGGAATTCATCAATTATGGTTTAATTGTTCATACCAGTTACTGGCTCCAGTGGCTTCTGCTCCTAGTATGCTGATTTCAACCTAGATTGTCTGTGTTCTCCAATCTCTACAAGTTTTGAAGTGGCAATTTGCTGTGTGATCTCAATTTTCTCATGGATCTAAGAAAAGTCATTGATTTTCAGTTTCTTTAGTTTTTAATCTTGTGAGGATGGGAGTGATCACCTCCAAATTCTTTGCATGTTGGAACTGAAACCAAAGTCTCTATTGTATTTCATTTTTATGACTTTTAAAATTTATATGCAGCACAATTTACTCTTGGTATAAAGCTCTGTGTTTTGACAAATGCAAAGAATCACATACCATCATCACAGTCAAGCAGACAATAGTTCTTTTACAAACAAGATTCCCTTATGTGATCATTCTCTCTCCCACTCCCAACTACTGATGACAACTTCAAAATTTTGTTTTAAAGTCATCTTTGAGATTGAGAATCCTCTGAGACTGTCATAGGATATATATTTTGGGGGCATTAATAGATCAAAAATGAAACGTCCTTTGTGTGGATCCCAAGTAATATAGTGCATTATAGCTCCCAACTCTGTGCTTTCTGTTGGGGGACTGGGAGGATGAGGTGAAGGGTTAAAGAAGTACAAATTAGTAGTTGATAAATGGTCATGGAGATGGAGAGCATGACATAGGGAATGCAGTTAACATTAATACATTGGCTAGGTGGAAAACCAGAGGTGAGAAGGAACAATTAAGAGAATTACTTTATAAACTATGTAAATTTATAACCATTGTACTGTATACTTGAAACTAATAAAAAAAGATATATAAATATACTCTGAACTTTGATTATACAAGGCTTATATAATCTATGCATGTAAGCATAAAAATATATGTATCATGATTATATATGGTATATAATAAATGGGACCTAAAATTAACATATCAAAAAATTAAACAATTAGAAAACAAAACAAGAATACATTCAATGAACATTTAAAAATAGACAAAATGCTTTTAAAAAGTTGTTTTAAAACAAATCTCATAACTCTTTTTTTAAAAATATTTAAGTGAACAGTAGTATATAGGTGCTCTTTCAAAGGAAGTGACTGACTACTCTCTCAAAGCCATCTTATGTTATCAAGCTGGATGAACTTTAGAGATGACCTAACGATCTAAGGCGTACTCAACAAACTACAACTCACCGGCCACATCTGGCATACCACATGTTTTTGTGGTTGAGAATGTTTTTTATATTTATAAATCACTGGCCAAAAAAATTTTTATGACACATGAATGTTATATGAAATTCAAATCTCACTGTCTACAATAATGTTTTATTGGAACCCGGCCATATTTATTTGTTTGCATATTGTCTATGTGCTATAATGGCAGAGTTGAGTAGTTGTGATAGACTGTATATGGCACTCTCATCATTTTGGACTGATGCTTGGCACACTATAAATTGCAGTGATTCAGTTTTAATTCAATAGCATTTCAAATTTTATATGATGATATCCTTCCTTTACTTCTTCCTTTCTTCTTTCTTCTTTCTTTCCACTCATACTAATCTTTTATTTATTTTAATTTGCAGTAAATATGCATTAAGTCAAAATAAGAAAGAGAAAGTGGAACTTTGAATATCATGTTTTTAAAGACACAGTGGAGTGTGGATTATTTTATAATAGAATTTGATGGCAAATAATCTTTCTGACCACACAATCACATAGTTGTGCTAAAAAATACAATATATACCAACATAACCAGGCTAAACAATCATCACAATATTTCCAACTAATAGGAAAGCAATGTAGAAAACTTAAAACACAATTCTCATCATAGCAGAATTTCTTTATAAAAATAAAAAAAATGAAAATGAGCCTACAACCAAAGAAGGTTCTGAGTAGCTCATTTGTTAGCCAAGCAAGGAAAGCTGTTTACCAATGGTAAAATAACTAAATTTTGACTGATTGTAGCATCCAAAGAAATGTGTTTCACAGGAAAAAAAATGTTTGAGAATTTTAGCCTTTCAGTGAGAAAAGTTGCTCAGAGAGTTGAAGATATTGGGAGCAACATTACTAGTCAATTAAAAAAAATAAGACAAATAATTTGGTGTGGTTTTTTTTTAGCTCTTGATGAACCCACAGATATTCCTGATACTGCTCAGCTTATGTTATTTATTCTCAGAGTCAATGATGAGTTTGAAGTTACTGAAAAATTAACCATGGTAAATAGTTCACAAGTGAGAATATTTTCAAAGAATTTGAGAAAACAAGTTCAGTACAACCTGAGGTGGGATCTGCTAAAATGTATTATAACTGATAGCAGTAAAAGTATCCATGGAGCAGTAAAGGCTTATAGCTAGACAAATTTACAAAGCTTGAAAAATGTAAGGTATTTATAGCCTACAATTATTCATTAGTAGATATTGTGCAGAAAATATTTGAATCTATCGTGTGTCTCTGATTCAGTAGTTCCATTGGTGAACTTGTTTGCTCTCAAGGACATAACTATAATCAGTTCCATGAATTTTTGTTAGAAAAAGAAGGCAAGTATCCTGACTTGGATCACACAGTAGTTAAATGGCAGTAGTAAAGTTTTATTGCAATTTTTTTGAGCTTCAGACTAAGATTAAATTTTTTTTAATTAGAAAAAATGCTTTCAGTCACTGCTATTGAACACTGAATGGCTTTGAAAATTAGTTTTTGCTGCACACTTGATATTTCTTAATGAATCTAACCTAAAATTACAAGGCCGAACAGTGCTTATATGAGAAACACTGCTGTATAGTCATTTTTACAACTAACATCATTTGAATGTCAAGCAGACTTTTATACTTCCAGTAGTATCAAAAGGTAAAACAAGAGATGGGATCTTCATTTCCTTGCAAATTTGCAGTAGATATATTTTCTGAGTTCAAACTTCAGTTCCAGCAGAATTTTTTGGACCTCAATGCAAATGCAAAGAAAATTTCCATATTTCAAAATTCATTTAACTGAGCAATTGAGGAATTTTCACTTAACCTTCAATTGGAAGTGATTAATCTGCAATGTAATGATATGCTAAAAGACAAATATCAATAGAAAAAATTATAAATGCCTTGTAAGCAATCAATATGTTCAATTCAAATTATGTGCTCATGAATTAATATAGGTATTTGGCAGTACTTGTTTGTATGAAAAGATAGTTTCAAAGATGCAATATTCATCTTTGAACTAAAATTCTCATGAGGTAAAATCTCATTACAGATCAACATTAACAGATGACATTACCAATCAATGTTGATGATAGTCCAATTACATTTGAACCTCAATTAAGTCAAATGCTATCACCCCCAAAAGAATTTTTTTCTTCTCATTATAGACCTATATTATAAAAAAATGTTCTGAATTATTATTATATTTCTCATTTTATCAGCCAAAAATATTTACTATCTGCCCCTTTATAGAAACTGTTTGCCAGTCCCTGGCCTAGACTGCTCTTGACCTCCTCTATGTCTGAGGTCCTCAAATGGGGAAGCCCCAGGAACAGAGCTAATAGTCCACAAAGGTCCTTGAACATTACAAATGGACCAAAGAAAGTTTTTAGGGTTTGATGTACTGACACGTCAATCAAATTGTCTTAGTAAAACCTGGCACATGAACAAAATAGGGTGCCTCTTTCCCATCATATGTGTATTAGTTTTTTAGAGTTGCAATAACAAAGTACTATAAACTGGTGAGGTTAAAATGACAGAAATTTTTTCTCCCACAGTTCTGGAAGCCAGAAGACTGAAATCAAGTATTGGCAAGGCCATGTTTCCTCTGAAGCCTCTGGAAAAGAGTTCTATTTTGCCTCTTTCTAATTGCTGGTGGTTGCCAGGAATTAGTATTCCTTGGCTTGCAGCATCATCACTCCAATTTCTACCTCTATCATCACATGACTTTCTTCTCTGTGTGTCTCTGTGTCAAAATCTCCCCTTCTTAAGAAGATACCAGTCATATTGGACTTAGGGCTCACCCTAATCCAGTGTGACCTCATCTTAATTTAATTAATTTTATCTACAAAGATGCTATTTCCAAAAAAGATCACATTCTAAGGTTCTAAGTGGACATGAATTTGGCAGAGGTGGGAGAAACAATTCAACTCTGTGTATTTTAGCAGTGAAAGGAAGAAGTAGTCAAAATGGTGCTTAGCTAGAAAGTTTCAGGACATGTAGTAGACAGATAATCCTTCCTTTCCAAAGACATTCAAATACTAATCCTGGAAATATGTGATTATTTTGCTTTATATGTCAAAAAATATCTATGCTGATATAATTAAATTAAGAATTTTGAGATGAGGAGATTATCCTGGATTATCTGGATATGCCCAATATAATCACAAAAGTTCTTATAAAGGAAGGTAGGAGAGTCAAAGGCAAAAGAAGGTGGAATGATAGAAGCCGACATTGGAATAATGGGCTTTGAAAATGGGAAAAGATTCAATGAGCCAAGGAATGCCAGCAGTCTTCAGAAACTGAAAGAGAAAAGAATATGGATTCCCCCTGGAGCTTCCAGAAGGCACACAGCTTGATTGACACTGGATTTTAGCCTTATGAGAGTTATTTCAGACTTCTGACTCCAGTAATGTAAGCAAATACATTTGTATTGTTTTAAGTCACTAAGTGTGGTAATTTGTTACACTAGCCATAGAAAGCTAATACAAGGAAGAGAGCTAGTTAAACTGGTTCCTATAGCTAGGCAGAATGAGTTCTGGCTGTGGATGAAGGAAAGGGTGCAGCAGAGGAATGGAAGGTAACATTTGGGAGTGTGGGGAAAACTGGAGAAATGGAGGAAAGTATTGATGCAAGAAAGATCATGCAAGAGTGGGTGAGTGTGTACCTGGGACAAATGAGATATCAGAAATACTGTCGTGCTTCTGCTCAGTTATAGGCATGTGTTCTTTACGAGATAGTTTTTTTCTTTCTTTCTTTTTTTTTACTATTTTATTTATTTACTTATATAATTTTTCAATTAGTTGACATTTAATATTTTTTATATTAGTTTCAGGCGTACAGCATAGTGGTTAAACATTTATATAATTTACGAAGTTATCCCTCTGTTAAGTCAAGTACTCATCCGACATCACACACAGTTATATTATTGACTATATTCCATATGCTGTACTTCAGATCCCCATGACCATTTTTTAACTACCAATTTGTATTTCTTAATCCCTTCATCTTTATCAACCATTTCTGCAACCCCCTTTCCATCTGTCAATCATTAGTTTGTTCTCTTTATCTATGAATCTGTTTGTTTCATGTTTATTTTGTCTTTTTTTTTTAGATTTCATATATAAGTGAAATCATATGGTATTTGCTTTTCTCTGTCTGACTTAATTCACTTGGCATAATAACCTCTAGATCCATCTATGTCATTGCAAAAGTTAAGATTTTAATTTTTTTATGGCTGAAAATATTCCATTGTATGTGTGTGTGTGTGTGTGTGTGGGGGAGTGTATATACCACTTCCTTATCCAATCAACTATTGATGGACACTTAGGTTGCTTTCATATTTTGGCTATTGTAAATAGCACTGCAGTGAACATAGGGGTTCATATATCTTTTAAAGTTAGAATTTTGGATTTTGTTTCTCTTGCCCGCAGATATAGATCAGAAATAGTTATTACTAAGAGCAACGTCAGTTTACAGTCTATATTTTATTCTAGGAGTATTATGGTTTCTGGTCTTACAGTTAAGTCTTTAATCCATCTTGAGTTAATTCTCATATATGGTGTAAGAAGGTGGTCTAGTCTGTTGCATGTATCTTCAGTTTTTCCAACACCATTTATTGAATAAACTGTCTTTATCACATTGCATATTTTTGCCTCCTTTGTCATAGATTAATTGACCATGTAGCCATGGGTTTATTTCTGGGCTCTATAATCTGTTCTATTGATCTACATGTCTGTTTTTAGCCAGTACCATGCCATTTTGATTACTATGTTCGTATAGTACAGTTTGAAATCTGGTAGTGTGATAACTGCAACTTTATTCTCTCTCAAGATTGCTGTAGCTATTTGAGGTCTCTATGATGCCATATACATTTTTTGATTATTTGTTTTAGTTATGTGAAAAATCCCTTTGACATTTTTATAGAGATTGCATTAAATCTATAGATTGCTTTACATAGTATGAACATTTTAATCATGTTAATTCTTCCTATCCATGAGCATGGTATATGCTTCCACTTATTTGTATCTTCTTCAATTTCTTTCTTCAATATCTTACAATTTTCTGAGTACAAGTCTTTTACCTCCTTGGTTAAATTTATTTATAGGTATTTTATTTTTTTTGATGTAATTGTAAAGGGGACTATTTTCTTAATTTCTCTTTCTAATAGTTCATTATTAGTATATAAAATACAGCTGATATCTAAATATTAATTTTGTTTCTTACTACTTAGTAAAGTACTAAATTCATTCATCAGTTCTTATAGTTTCCTGGTGGAATCTTTAGAATTCTCTCTATATAGTATTATGTCATCTGCAAATAATGACAGTTTTACTTTTTCCATTCCAATTTGTATGCCTTCTATTTCTTTTTCTTATCTGTTTGCTGTGGCTAGGACTTCCAACACCATGTTGAATAAAAGTAGTAAAAGTAGACATTCTTGTCTTATTCCTTCCTGATCTTAGGGAAAATGTTTTTGGCTTTTCCCCATTGAGTATGATAGTAGATGTAGATTTTTCATTTGTGGCCTTCATTATGTTGAGACATGTTCCTTCTATTCCCACTTTGCTAAGAGTTTTTATCATAAATGGATGCTGGATTTTGTCAAATGCTTTTTTTTTGCATCTATCAATGATTATGATTTTTATTTTTCATTTTGTTTATGTGGTGTACCACATTAATTGATTTGCAGATATCAAACCAAACTGCATTCCAGAAATAAATCTGACTTGATCATGGTGTACAATCATTTTAATGTACTGCTAAATTCTGTTTGCTAATATTCTGTTGAGGATTTTTGCATCCATGTTCATTAGTGATATTGACCTATAATTTTTTATTTGTAATGTTTTTGCATATGGAGTCAGAGTAAGGTTGGCCTCATAAAATAAGTGTGAGAGCCTTCCTTTCTCTTAAATTTTTTGAAATAGCAGAGAAGCATAGATATTAATTCTTTGAATGTTTGATAAAGTTCATGTGAAAAGCCATCTGGTCCAGGACTATTGTTTGTTGGGAGTTTGTTTTATTACAAATTTAATTTCATCAGCAGTAATAGGCCTGTTCAGATTTTCTGTTTATTCTTGATTCAGTCTTGGAAAGTTGTATGTTTCTAAGAATTTATCCATTTTTTCAAGATTGTCCAATTTGTTGGCATATAACAGTTCATAATATTTTCTTATAATCCTTTGTATTTCTGTGGTGTCAGTTATCACTTCTCCTCTTTTGTTTCAATTTTATTTATTTGGATCCTCTTATTTTCTTGATGATTTTGGTTAAAGTTTTATAAATTTTGTTTATCTTTTCAAAGGACCAATTCTTGGTTTCATTGATATTTTATAATGTTTTTAGATTCTATGTTGTTTATTTCTGCTTGATTTTTATTATTTCTTTTTTCCTACTCACTTTGGGCTTTGTTTGCTATTCTTTTTTTCTAGTTCCTTTAAGTGTAGGATTAGATTCTTTCCTTGAGATTTTTTTTGTTTCTTGTCTCAAAGTATCTTTTGATTTCTTTGTTTTTTATCTTAATGTTAACCCATTCATTATTTGGTAACATGTTATTTGGGCTCCATGTATTTGTGTGTTTTTAAAATTTTTTTTCTTGTAATTGCTTTCTAGTTTCATATCATTGTGGTTGGAGAAAGTGCTTGATATGATTTTAATCTTAAATTTATTGAGACTTGGGTTGTGACCTAATTTGGTCTGTCTTGAAAATATTCAATGTGTATTTGAAAAGAATTTATATTTTCCTGCTTTGGGGTAAATGCTCTAAGAGTATCAATTAAATCCATCTTGTTTAATATGTCATCTAAGGCCAGTGTTTCCTTGTTGATTTTCTTTCTGGAAGATCTATCCATCAATGTCAATAGTATGTTAAAGTCTCCTACTATGACTATATTATTGTTAATCTCTCCCTTTATGTCTGCCAATATTTGTTTTATATATTGAGATGCAGCTAGATTGGGTGCATAAATGTTTACAAGGAATATGTCCTGTTGTCAAATGATCTCTTTTTCATTTTGAAATGTCATTCTTTGTCTCTTGTTATAGCCTTTGTTTTAAAGTCAATTTTGTCTAATATAAGTATTGCTATCCCAGCTTTTTATTTTTCATTTTTATTTGCATGAAATATCTTTTCCCATCCCTTTACTTTCAGTCTGTGTGTGTCTTTTAATCTGAATTGGCCCCTTGTAGACTGCATTAAAAGACTGTGTGTGTTTCTTAATCTGAATGGCCCCTTGTAGACTGCATATTTCTTTGGGTTGGAGCATTTAATTCTTTTACATTTAAAATAATTGTTGATAGATATGTAGTTATTGTCATTTTCTTATCACATATATGTTCTTTCCCTTCTACCCCCCTTCTTCTTTTTAAATAAGTCTTTTTAACATTTCTTGTAATACTAGTTTGGTGGTAATAGACTCCATTAGTTTAGTTTAGTTTAGTTTTGTTTTGTTTTGTTTTTGTCTGGGAAACTATCGCTCCTTCAATTTTAAATAATATTCTTGCTAAAGAGAGTAGTATTGGTTGTAGGTCCTTGCTTTTCATTACTTTAAATATTTCATGACAATCCCTTTTGGCTTGCAAAGGTTCTATTGAGAAATCAGATGACAGTTTTATGGGAGCTCTCTTTTGGGTAACTAACTGCATTTCTCTTGCTGCTTTTAAGATTCTATCTTTAACTTTGGCATCTTTATTATAATGGCATCTTTATTATCCTGTTGTGGGCTTCTTTGGGTTCCTCTTGTTTGGAACTCTCTGCACTTCTTAGACTTGTATGTCTATTTCTTTCATCAGGTTAGGGTAGTTTTTAGTCATTATTTCTTCAAATAGGTTTTTCAATCCCGTGTTCTCTCTCTTCTCTCCTTCTAGTACCTTTATGATAAAAATGTGGTTACACTTGATGTCCCAGAGGTCCCTTAAACTATCCTTATTTATTTATATTTTTGCTCTTTTGGTTGGGTATTTTCTGCTACCTTGTCTTCCAAATTGCTGATTTGATCCACTCCTTCATCTAATCTACTATTGATTTCTTCTAGTGTAGTCTTCATTTCAGTTATTGTATTTTTCATTTCTGACTGGTTCATTTTTATGTTTTCTATACCCATTTTTATGTTTCCTATCTCTTTGTTGAAGTTCTCTTTGAGATCAGTGAGCATCTTTATAACTCTGTATCTAGGAGATACAGAGTTTTGAATTCTATATCTGGAAAATTGTTTGCCTGTTTTTTTTAGTTCTTTTTCTGGAGTTTTGCTTGGCTCCATTTTTTTGAGTTTTTTTTTTCCTGGAGTTTTGTCTTTTTCTTTTATTTGAAATATGTTTATTTATCTCTTCATTTTTGCTGCCTTTCTGTGTTTGTTTCTATGTATCAGATAGATCTGTTACTTTACTCAGTCTTTGCTGGGTGGCCTTAGGTAGTAGGTGTCCTGTGTGGCCCAGTGGTGCAGTCTCCCTGATTACCTGTGCTGGATACTCCAGGTGTGTCTCTTGTGTGGATTGTATGCTTCCTCTCATTGTAGTTGAGACTTGATTGCTGTTAGCATGTCAGTAGGTGGGATTGACCTTCAGGCTGACTGGATATGAGGATTGGTTATGATATCAATATATGAGATGCTGTGCAGAGTTAACCCCAGAGAGCAGAATTCATCCCAGTGAGCTCTGGTATCTGCCAAAACCACTTTTTGTTGGTATGGCTGGTTGTGTGATGTTCTGTTGTGGTCCGCAGTTGGTCACAAGATATGTTGGTTCTGCAGCCTCTTGGAAGGGTCTCCAGTGCAGGCCAAAGTAAGCATCTGCCTGTGACCTGCCCAGGTCTACCTGGTAGGAGCAACAAAGTGATCCACAGATGGTCACTGACTATGCTGGACATGGAAACACGTGGGAGAGACCACACTGTGAATTAAGGCTGGCTACCACCAGTACTGGGCCTGGGGCAGCTCAACAAAAGGCACAGGGTACCCTGAAGCCTGCCACCACATGCTGGCTACCAGTAAGGCTCAGCCACTGAAAGAGCCCTGGGTGGTAAGTGAGTTGGGCGAGGTGAGGTCTAGGAGGTGATTTAAAACAAAAGGCAATTTTGTTTTAACCTGAAATTTTAAATAAAAATGATTTTTGTTTGTAGAAAAGAGGGGATTTTTTAAAATTAGTGACAGAACTTAGGACATACATGCAGTTTTTCAGATTTAAAACACCCCCAAGTGATCTTCATAATCATTGTTTCTTCCAGATGAACTTCTCCAGATGCCTTTGTTCACTTTACAAAACTCAAGAATGTTGAAAAGAACTCTCAAAGTTTTGTATATAGGAGCATTAAGACTCCACTGTGGCTTGAGAAGCTAAGAAATATTTGTAGCCAAGCAAACATTTCATACATGGGATGTTCCCTACTAAGGACGATTTGCCTACAAGCATATAAAAGAGTCAGGGAAGTAAAAAAAAGCTATAGAGCTTTGATCATCAGTATCTCTTAGCTAAAAATAACCTCTCTGCTAGCCAGCTCATTCTGTCATTACCCCAGAATTCTTAGGAAATAGTAATACTGGAAATATTTTCCAAAGACATGGTAAATTAAGAGAACATCATGCCAAATGGAATAAAAGAATAGATACCCAGAAAAAAACTTTAAAAATGTTTAAAAATTAGAAAAACAATTTTTTTTGAAAAATAAATTATAGTAGCTACAAATTTAACACTTGATTTTATTTATTTTAAATAGGAACACTATAAGGCAAAAAAAGAAAAGACTAGAATGATGTCTTCAGAGACCTAAAAAAATTAATTTAAAACGAATATCTTCCTGGGATAGATATTGGAAGTTGCTTCCCACTAATAGATAAATAGGTGAGATCAGAGCTTGTTAAACTTGGTTGACAGTGGTTTTGAAGCCCTTTTCTTCAATTAGAGAGCTTTTAAAAATACTGATGACCAGGCCCCCAATCTTGATATTCTGATATATTCAGCTAAGAATCAGGACTAAATGGTACTAGGCTAGTTCCTAGAAATCTAAAAATTCTTTGACTGGCAGAAATTTTATAATTGTGACCACTTAATTTTAATAAAGTGATTATATTTATGATCAGTTTATTTTTAATAAAATTATAACCTAATTGTATACTTATAGTCAAAATCTTATAATTATGACCAGTGTAGTGGACTGAATTATTTAGCAAATTTTGTTTAGCAAATATTTATTATGTACTAAGTGATACATGTAAAAAAAAGCGAGAATTCTCATGCCATTTGACATTTTTGGGTATAAAATTATGTTTAAAATAAAGAGGTATTAGAGAGAGAAGAGAGGTTAGGGTTATTTAAGGTGGGGTGGGGAGTGATGTAGATAGAAGAGAAAGCTCTGGTCTTAGCTGAATTTGGAAAGCTAACTAGAATTTGTCAGGTTAGCAAGCAGAGAGGGCATTTCCAGACCTAGCAAAAGCTTGTGAAAAACCACAGACATTAGATAGCATGTTCAGAAGATGATTGTTCATATTGTTGGAGAGTCACATTTTAGAGGTATAGCAGAAGTCAGGAATTGGCAAAAGATAGGAAGCGATGCTACAGAGTCGGGTTAGCTCCAAGAATAGTGGGGGACATTCCAACCTTTCAAGTCTCAGAAGGCACATCCTGGAGCAGACAGTCGTCGGAAGGTTCTCAGAGCTGGGACATGATCAGACTTGCTTTTTTTGAGTGATCCCTCTGGCAGCCCTGGGCAAGATGAGCCTAAGAGGAGAGATATTGGCATTAGAGAGATAAAGAAGAAGGCTTTGCCAAACCCAACTAGAAGACTCGAACTAAGTGAATAGAGAAGAAGGGATAGACAAATATATCAGGGCAACAGAATAAACACAACCTGGTCAGTGAGTGATAGATACAAAGGACACTGAGAGTCAAATTGATTTCCAGGTTTTTATTTGACCAGATGGCTTGTGACACCTATTAGGTACTAAATAGTGAAGCACAATTTATTTAATAGAATCAGTGATATCAAAACAGATATCTTCAAGCTTAGCTTAGTGGCATAGAAAGTGAAATGGTTCTTCAGGTAACTTCAGCCTCAAATGTATGCATGTGGAGATAGGGACATGGAATAATTGTGTGTTGGTATTCAGGTATTCAGGGTAGAATATGAGAATGAAGTAATGGCTTTTGCTCTGTTTCTTTTTTTTTAATTGTGGTAAAATACAACAACGCAATATTCACCATTCTAACTGTTCTGTTTTTAACTCAGTAGTATTAAGTAAACTTACATTGTTATGTGACTATTACCACCATCCAGCTCCAGAACTCTTTTCATCTTGCAAAACTGAAACACTGTATCCATTAAATAAAAATTTCTCATTCCCCTCATCTACAGGTCCTAGCAAGCACCATCATTCTATTTTTGATCTCTATGAATTTGACTGTTCTAGGGACCTCATGCAAGTGGATTATTACAATATTAGTATATTTTGTGACATTTTTTTCACTTAGCATAATTTCCTCAAGGATCAGCATGTAATAACATATGTGAGAATTTTCTTTTTTTAATGGCTTGATAATATTCTGTTATATTATATACCACAATACATTTATTCATTTATCCACTGATGGATACTTGGGTTGATTCCACCTTTTGGCCCTAGTGAATAATGCTATAAATGTGAGTATACAAATAACTCTTCAATACCTTGCTTTTGATTCTTTTGGATATATTCCCAGAAGTACTATTGCTGGATCATATGGTAGTTCTACTTTTAATTTTTTGAGGCACAGCCATATGTTTTCTACAGTGGCTGCACCATGTTACATCTCAGCAACAGTATATAAAAGTTCCAATTTCTCCACATCCTCATCAATACTCATTATTTTCTGTGTTTTGTTTTATTAATAGTAACCATGCTAATGGATATAAGGTAGATCTCACAGTGATTTAACAATGGCCTTTTGCTCCAGCTTCCTTAACTAAAGCAGCTACAGCCTTAATCATCAAATCATTTCTTACAGTTATGGGGCTCATGTAGTTTCCTGATGTGGCTTACACCATTGCTCTTACCTTTGCCTTTTCCTGGTTACTCTTATGATACCCTTTTTAGACATAGATGTCATTCTATTGCTAAGCCAGTGTCCAAAATGGCCACTCATGCTATCCTTCAAGATGGAGCAAGGGGCTCTATCTTGCTCTGCTCCGACAGCCATCAGGCCGAGTAGGGCAACCACCCGCTTCCCACTGCTCCTTAGTCCTAAATGGAGCCTTGCACTTATGGCCTCTTTTTCACTGGTGCCCAGAACCAATCATCTGCCTTGCATTTCAGTCCTTTGTTCCCCATCTCTATCTGATACAAGGGGAAGGGCCAGAAAATAAGGTGGAACATACAAAACTGGGCTGCACACCAACATTGTTCCCCTTTGCAGCCTAAGCTTGTTCCTTGTCACTCCCTCCTCTCCTGGTGCAAGTCCCTTCACCATTTTAGATATTGTCTTGGAGATAAAGAACAGCCTCTGGTCGTCACCTACTTGGAGCCTTAAACCTATAGGATAGCTATGAGCCCCACAGATCACAACCACTGTCCACACGAGGCTTATGGGCCTTCCCTGCAAATAAAACCCTTGTGTGCCTACTTGGACATCCTGGATTCAACACAGGTATGAGCATAGGTCTTTTCACTGCCCCCTTGCTTTAATATCATAGAGAATTCAAAGAAAATTGCTAGAATTTAAACATATTCTTCTGTCTAATATAGAATTACTTGTGTCTAAGTGTCATATAAATTCTTGCACTAGCCAAAGAAATATTTCTTACTCCTGTGCTCACACCTGAGGCTTAGAGCCTGTATTTTTTTCTAGGGTTGCTCTCACAAATTACCACAAAACTCAAAACAATAGACATTTATTCTCTTACAATTCTAGAGGCCAGAAGTCCAAAATCAAAATGTCAGTAAGGTTAGTTCTTTCTGGAGGCTCTGAGGAATTGTCTGTTTCATGTCTCTCTTCTAGATTCTGGTGGCTTCCAGAAACCTTTGTCATTCTTTGACTTTTGTCAGTGTAACTCCAGTTATGATGCCTCTGTCTTCACATGTTCTTATTCCCAGTGTCTGTGTGTTAAATCTTCCTTTTCTTACTCTTAAAAGGATAACAGTCATTAGATTTGGGTCCCTCCCTAAATCAAGGATGATGTTGGCCCAAGACCCTTAATTACATCTGTAATTTCCAACTAACGTCACATTCATAGATATAGGAGGTTAGGGCTTGGACATAACATTTTGGGGCCACTATTCAACCCACTACAGGGCCCACTGTTATTTCTGTACATGTGGTACAAGATCTAGGAACAAGACCTACAAAAAAAGAATTTATCTGATAATTGGCCATTTAGAATAAACTGAGAGATTGATGAACTTGTAATATTGGTTGCAAATATTAGTTTCTGCTTAATAGCTAAGAAAAAATATTACTTACATATGCCATCCAAGATCGATTACTTGGAAACTTTTAACAAAAAAAAAGACTCAAGAGATGAAATTTATTGTCATTCTCAAACTCTTCTTGAGCAGATTCATATATGTACTCCTGGAAAACACTGGGAAATAAGGCTGTCCTGGCCAAGAGAGAATAATCTAAAGTCTACAAAGACCAGACAGAAATACCCAGGAAGGAAACAGAGTTTCCTGGGTGAAAGAAGGATGGCAAGAAGATGTTGAAGTTAGAGAGAGAGAGAGAGAGAGAGAGAGAGAGAGAGAAATGATGATGATGATGCCAGTTCATCCTCGAGATCACCTGCCATGCTTACCCCAAGGGAGCTGAGGCCAATACAAAGATGGAACTGTTCTAATGGTGGCCTCAATTCCTATTCTCTTTCTTATACTCCTTATACTCCTTCTGTGTTAGACAACCCCAATGACTAGGGAAAAAATAGTGACTGAATTTCATTAGAGAGTTCTTTAGCCTCAGTGGTGACCCTTATATAAAGTTTACTTTATATACCTTCAGAATTGGTTGGACATTTTGGGGTTGGCCTTGGCAAGAATTGAATTTATGGAATTGATTTAAAAAGAGAAAAGACATAGCTTCCCTGAACTAAAGCAAGATGTAGGACTTTGTAAAAAGGGTGAAATCTGAAAGGGAGGTGCAACACCTTAAAATAAAAAGGCTCAGTACTCCCCACAGTCATTGAACTGAAGCAGCTGCAAAAAAGGTATCTCTCACCTCCTTAAACTGAGGTGATGAGATGCTCCTTATTTTCATGAGACTGAAGTAACTATAATAACCTTCACATGTATTTAACTTCCCAGAAAAGTGGCTAGAACGGAGTTTGCCAGAGGAAAGATTACATTCTTGACTACTGCCTACTGTACTTTGGGAAACAGTCTCTGAATATAGAAAAAACAGGCAATTGGAATAGCCAAGGAATAGAAAATTCATCCACCTATCTATCTACCCATCCATCCTTCTATCCATCCATCTATCCATTGATTATCCTACATACACATTGAGTACCTATGATGTATTGCACACTGTAAGGCATGTAAAGATACATATGATGTGAAACTGAAATCTCATGTTCTGAAACCTTAGAATCCTGTGATTCTGTAGTCCTCTCCATTAGATAATAAGCCCATCAATATTTTTTGAGCCAGATTAAACAGGTGACTATCAGAGAAAGGGGTGTCCCAAATCAAAAAGTATAGGTTCAAATCCCAGCCCCATCACAAGTTGTGTGATTATGGATTAGTTAACTAAACTCTCAGGATCATAGTTTTCTCATTTGTAAGTGAGAAATCATTCCAACTTCAAAAAGTTATATGGAATAAATAAAATAACTAAACTCCTGCATATAGTTGTTCTCATTTTCTTAATTGTCACAGGAAGATCTTTCTCTCTAATAGGAAAGTGGCATTTCTCTTCAAAACAGTCTGTAGTGTTTAAAATTTTGCTTTTAGGCCCATAAAGAAAGGAATTTAACTGCATACCCCATGTCAGGATTAGCTGCCAGTTCTCTCAGTTTTTTTCCACAGTATCTCCTTTCCAGGATTTTTAGAATGTCTATGTTTGAAGTTTTAGAGCTTCCAAGCCATCTCCTGCTCATACCAAGTCAACTTGGGTTTCTCTCCTCAGCAGTGCATCTCCTTGAATATTTATGGTTTTAGTGCATGCTAGTGCATTGAGGATTTTCAAAGAAGCCATTATTGCTCTTACATATGTTTAAATATTTGCTCACCCAGCCTAAGGACTCTCTGTTGCATACCAGGGAGCCATATACATACCCCAAGTATATGGGTCAAAGGCTATTTTCTATCATTTGGGTCAGACACATACTATTTATCAACATCCTAATTCGATTTTAGTTTTCTTTTTAATCTTAAATTCTCTCCAACAAAATTTGAGATCAGAAAACATTTATTTCCAAATGATATCATTATTAAAAACAAATAATAAGTTCTTAAGAGATTACAGTTCTTAAGAAAAATAAAAGGAGCATTGGTAAATGTCATTTCAACCAATATGGGAAGTATCAATAGAGGTTGACATTCTAGAATGATTTGCTAATTTCACAGATATTACATTGTGCAAATTATGGATTATTTTTAAAGACCTTGTTCCATCAGTTCCTCCTGCCAACTAGCTCTGTGTTTGTGGGTGGATCATCTCTCAGAATTTACTTTTCTCATTTGTAAATGGGGGCTATAATACTTATGCTCAGGATTGTTGTAAGATTACAGATAATTCCTGTAAAAGGTGTGGCAGGAAGCCTGGTACCTGACATAAATAAACACTGTGTTTTTATTATAATTTCTTCTTACTTCCCACTACTTTCATATGCACTTTGTCTCAAGGGTGGGACTTTTTGTAGGTCATAATGGCATCCATATGAGACTAAAGCTATCCAAAATACAAAATATTTCTTCTATGCTTGAGGGATGTAACTCTTCCCTTATTGATTTGTGAATGACTACAAGTAATCAATCAAATGAGTTATTAAATGTGATGGTAGAGATTTTTGAGGATTCGAATCAATATTATAGTAATGCACATGGAGAGGTAGTTGGAATTTCCTCCATTTCATGTTTTGTAGATATATTTATTCTCAACCTTAGGTATCAGAGTGTGAGACTCAGGTACACAATGATGAATCAAACACACATGGTCCATATTTTCATGATGTTTCAAGCCTTAATCAAACACAAATTTACATGTATAGTTACAAATTGTGATAAACTCCATGAAATAAAAGACTAAAAGCTATGAGAAGGAATGACATGAGGGAAAAAATTTAGATTGGAAGATTGGTCAAAGTAGTACTGTGTGGGAAAATGACCTTTAATTTTTGACCTATCATAGGAGTTAGCCAGGAAAAGAATGAACACAGAGTATATTCTACTTGGAGGCTGGAGAAAGTGGATCTAGTTTGAAGAGCCAGGAAAAGAATGTGGATCCCAATCAGCTAATGAAGGAGAGCATGAAAAAAGATGGCATTAGAGAAGAGGTGAGGTGGAACCCTCCAGGGTCTTGTGGTGTCATGTTACAGATTCTATATGTGATCGTGGGTACAGTAGGGAATGTGGGAATGTTTTAAGTAGGAGAATGGTCTGATCAGATTCAGGATTTTTAGATGACATTCTAGCTGCTCTGTGAAGAATGAATTGGGACCAGGATGGGAAGAATGAGGGAAGGGCATGAAGGTTAAGCAGGTTAAGATCTCATCATCTGGAAGGTGGTGAGAGACCAGCTGGCTTGATCTAGGGTGGAGGCAGAGCTGAGAGCACTTGCTGCTGGATGGATCACATGTAGGAGGCAGATAAGAAATGAATGGAAGATGAGTTCCAGGTTTCCTTCTTGTGCACCTGGGAAGAGCATTAACAGCACTATAAGAGTGGACTTAAGTTGGTCATGGATTTTAATTGCTGCTGTTTTTTGGATTAATACATATATTTTGGAAATTTTGATTAGAATTTTATTTCTTAAGTGTTTTTGCTTCTATCAAGTTGCTTAGCTGTTACTGTCTTGAGTATCTAATTGTCTCCAATGCTTTTCTGTCAGTAAGGTTTTCTTACACAGGAATATGGAACTGTTGTGTTACATATGCACATCATCTACTCTGCTTTTAGTCACAATCACAAACCTTTAATAACCACCGCTTTAGAAGAATCTCAAGCTTCAACAAAATTATTCACAGGATTATTGTCCTCTTAACATCTTCCCCTTTTTTTCTCTGCACCTTTCCTCTTGTCTGAAATGCCCTCTTCCTTCCTGCCAGACAATTAGCAGTTTGACAATCCTTTCAGACTCAGTTGATGTTTATTGCCTCCAGGAAGTCTTTACAGAACACCTAGCTCGCTGGGCTTCTTCTGACACATCATACTTGGCCTTACGATCTTAGTTTTCTTTGTATGAGTATAGGCCTTTCCCACCTCCAAACACTGTAAATTCCTTGAAGGCAAGAATTGGGTCTTTATATGCCTACAGAAGGTTTCATGAATCCTGAAACATGGTCAATGTTCAAATAATGTTTTTTGGTTAAGTGGTTGAGTTCACATCAAGTCAGGGGAGGCTGGTGAAAGACTTCTATTCAGGATCAAATGGGACCTTAAAACAATTAACCCTACAAATTGAAGGTATTCAACTACCTGACTACATAAAAACAATGTTAAGTTTTAACATATTCAACACATATTACAAAAGAATTTTCTCTGTTCTTTTCTATCTACCAGTACATATTGGAGATTGAACTAGAAGAACATATTTTTAGTTTTGTAATATTTCGATGGTATCTGTTCTGGATTTTATACAGCCATATTGTTTATTTTTGTTTTTCATTCTCTAAAATATATTCTCAAGACAGTTCCTGGGCATGGGCCCAAAAGAGTTTTTAAAAATCAGGGTATTAAAAATACCAACCAAATTTTCAGTTGCTGTGATCTAGACCATGGAAAATTAACTCTTGCCTTTTTGAATAATTATGGAGCTAGGACTCCACATCAGTATCTGTTTAAATTTTTGATAGTTTAATCCCCCACCCATAGTATGCCAAATCATGACACATGTATCTTTAAAACATATCTAAAGTAACTTTGAGAATTTGGGGAATTTTCAAAATAATATGGAGGCCAATTACAGTGCTATAAAGCCAGATAGGTAGTCTTTTGGCTTAGAATATTGAAGTAAAAAAAATGAAAAGTCAATATGGACACAACTTAATTTTTACATTGTCCTCTTTCTGAAAACAATTCATTCAGAATTCTCTGAACTGGATTTCTCTTTCTTTTGTCTAGGGGTTTCAACAGCTGGCCCATCTCAGTAAAATTACCTGTGGAACTGGCACCGAGGCACCAGGGTGATGCTAATGTGCAGCCAGAATTTAAGACCAAGGCAGCTAACTAAATATTAACATGCTGTAACAGATATTCTTCTATCTAAGCACACAAAACAGTAATAACATGTTATGATGATGATGATGATGATGATGATGATGATGATGATGATGATAGTTTCAGTCTGGAAACAACCCAAATGTCTATCAACGGTAGAATGGATGACTAAAATGTGGAATACTCATATGAGAAATTACAATACATCAATGAAGATAACTGAGTTACAGCTACACAAAACAAACAGCATAGATGAACCTCATAATGCGGAATGAAAGAAGACACATAAAAAATGCAGATTGTTCCATTCTGTTTGCATAAAGTTCAAATGAATCTAATCTATGATGTTAGAAGTCAGAATATTGGTTTTGGGAAGGGAGATAGGTCAGTTATTGAAAATGATCACAGGGAGAGAATCCATGGTGCTGGTAATGTTCTATTTTTTGAGGTTTGTGAAAGTTAGGGATTATACAACATAAAATATGTTTTGCTTTATCATATTCCTAAATAAATACACTGAAATAATTAAAGAGGTTCATCTGTAGTATCAAATACTATAGTCTTTTAGAAAAGGTGTTTGGTCAAAAAAAAATCAAGAGATTTGACAGTAATATCACTGTGGGTCTCTATTTTCTACTAGTTCTTGGTCTTTTACATAGAATACAATCTTTGAGACAGATTTACTTAAGATAATATTTTGGAAATTAATATATTAACCATAGTAAATGGCATCCAAAATGAATTTGTTAATTTAATTCTGTTCTAAAGCCTGTAGCATATGGTATAAAGCTAATTATATGATTTTCAAATAAATGTAGTATCTTATAGACTCATGTTGTAATACAGATCTTAACAATGTTAACACTGAAGTATTTTAAATCATCCTTAGTATATTGAGGATGCCTAATAAATAAAAGAGTTGAAATATTTTATTGATTTAAATGATACTGGACTGAATTATTTAATTCACTTCTAAATGTTATCATTTTCTAATTATGACAGTAATATGTTTATTGTGGAAAAGTTAGAAAATAATAAAAAGAAATAAAAATGCTTGTAATTTAATCACCTAGAGGTAAGCACTTTTAACACAATAGTATAATTATCTGGGAAGGAGGAAAGATGTATATATGTAGGCATTTAAAGAAATTAGCTATGTAGCTATGTTTTTTATCTAGTGATATAAGCATTTCCTAAGTTATAAATGTTTCGCAGAGCTATGAATTTTAAAGGCCACATAGCATACCATAATTTATTTAAACTCTGTTGTCGAATTTTAGGTTTTCCATTTTTCTGCTTCCATTAGATGCTAAAAATAAAATGAACCTTGTATAGTGGAGAAACCAGGTTAGAGAATGTCAATTAAAACAAAGAATTATAGCAGCTAATGTGAGGGAAGAAGCTGGCGTATCTATGGCTTATCTATTGCTAGCCATGTTTGCATCTTTCTCTCCCTCCTCTTATTCTTTCTCTACTCCCCTGCCTCCTACTTCCACTTTCTCTACATCCTCCTCCTCTTCTCCAGCCACCAACAGTGGTCTCCTTGCTGTTCATCAATACACTAGTTATTTTCCTGTCTTTGGGGATTTGTGGCTCCTTCTGTCTGAATCACTTTTCTCTCCTGTTACCACTTCCTTGAGGTCTTTACTCAAATGTCACATTTTCTGTGAGACCTCTGGTCACCTCATCTAGCATTTACATACATAACCCCAATTCTTCTACCATCTCCCAAGATTTTTATTTTTTACACCTATAGCACCTGGTGTTCCTAGGTAGTCTCCCATCCAAGTAATAACCAGGACCTGCCCTGCTTAGCATCCGAGATCAGACAAGATCAGGCCGTTCAGGTTGGCATGACCATAGACCAAGATATTTTTTCATTCTAGCATTTATTATGATCTACTATACCTTCTATTTCAGTTATTTGCCCTTGCCAGTCTTTCCCACTGGACAGTAAGCATGAAGAGTAAGGAATCTTTGCCTCTTATTCATTGCTGAATCTTCAGTGTCTGGACTGTGTCTGTCTCATTCTAAATGCTCAAAAAATATGTGTTAAATGAATCAATAAATCAATGTCACTGTCATCATAATCATCATCAACAGCCCATCTTCATCAGGAATCTTTAATTTAATATCTAAGCTGTATGCAAATTTATAATCTGGTGAGAATGGATACATTATTTGGAATGACTCAGGAGTGGGTATATCAGAGACAGATCAAACTATGAAGTTGAATAGATGGTCTTTGTTTATGTCACTGAACAGAAGAGCTAAAAAATAAGGTGGAAAAACTACTCTAAGTACATAATTAACTAGATTAGAATCATTCAAAGAAGATTTATGAAGGAAAAAAAGTTCAGGATTAAGAAACCTCTTAATCTTTCTAACTCTTACAAAATATGAAAAGTAAGTGAACTATAGGGTGCTCATAACAGCATGGTTAAAATGATTGGTCCTAGATTCCAGGCTTTTAAAAAAAAGATATTGAGGTAAAATTTGTAAAACATAAAATTAATCATTAACTATTTTAAAGTTTTTGATTCAATGGCATTTAGGGCATTCAGTGTTGGGCAACCATTACTTCTGTGTAGTTCCAAGATATTTTATCACTGAAAGCAAATCTTATATTCATTAAGCAGTCATTTCCCATTTCCCCCTTTTCCTAGCCCTAGGCAACCATTAACTACTCTCGTATCTATGGATTTTCTTATTCTAGAGGTTTCATATAAATATATTTATGTAATATGTGCCTGACTTCTTTCCTTTAGCATTATGATTTCATGATTCTTCCTTGTTGTAGCATTCAGTCTGAATTGAAAGGCCTAAAAATCAGGAGAGCTGATGGCATAAATCCAAAAGGGCAGGAGAAAAGTGATGTTTCAGTTCAAGCTGTGAGGCAGAATAAAATGGGCAAATTCCTCCTTCCTTTGTCTTTTGTTTTATTCAGGCCCTCAATGGATTGATTAGACGATATTGGTGGGTATCATTTGCTTTACTAAGTCCAGTGAATCAAATGCTAATCTCATCCAGAAATACTCTCACAGACCCACCGAAAAAATAATGCCTAATCTGGCACACCATAGCCCATTCAAATTGATACCTTTATAATAATAACAATCACACAGTCAAATTTTGGTTCCCTTCTCTCATTTGCCTGCTATTGTTAATTTTTAAGGTTCTCGTGTAGTTGCTCTTTATATTTTGACCTGTGTAGTTGCAACCAGTGAGAGAAATAGGTTGCAGTAGATTTACCTACTCCATTTGGGTCCATTGGAAGCATGAGGTGAGTTTCTGAAGTGGACTGAAGTGGAAGAAAATCTAGGAACCATGAGACTTAAGTGTTAGGTAGAGCATCAGTGAAGATGTTGAAATCATATAGATGATAACAGGAATCTGGGTGGAGAAAGCCTGAGATCAGATGCCAAATTTTTAATGAATAAAGGTGAGTGGCTTTTGTAGAAGGAGATTATGGGGATGAAGATGGGCAGGAGGCATGAGTCTGTCATCTAGTGTATGAAACTCATGAGAGGAGTTGTTCAAAGTGATTCAAAGTGGTAGAACTATAGTCTAGATGTGGCAGCAAAATCCTGTGAAGGCCCATCTCACCTTCTAAGAAATGTAAGATTAGAGGTGATGTGAGAGAGCCTTTGCTTTGAGAGTGATTTGAGGGAAGTTGTGTTGTATAGGGAGTGAGGTTTCAGTTAATATAAGAATGGTCTGGGTAAGGAAAGGAAGGAAGAACTTAGTGAGGGTATAAGTATGCTACACACTGCTTTAACATTTATAGCCCTTAGTTCATAGAATCCTTAACATATATAGAGAAGATAGTATAACATTTTGGAAGAGAGTATGTGCATTGACTTAGAACAGAGTTGGCGCTCATCCCAGACATACCACTTGTGTTGTGTGTAATCTTGGACAAGTTACTTAATATCTCTGAGTTTCAGTTGCCTCATCTATAAAATGAAGATAATTACAAAGGGCTGTGAGGATTAAATGACAGTATGTGCAAAGTGCTAAATGCAGTACCTGACAACACAGAATAAGTGCTCAATAAATTATAGCTATTATTATTCTCATTTAACATTGAAAAGGGGCTAAGTAATCTGTCTGAGTTCAGATACCTAGTGGGTTACTCTCAGGTCTTTTGACAATTTCTTTGATTTGGAAGAAGCCCAAGGCCAACATGGCCTGATGAATAGAAGTAGGCCAGCCAGTAAGCCAGTCCTCTATCTAGCTCTTATTTGACTGTTCATAGTTGCAGATTCATCTCTCTGTGTTTAAGACAGCCTTCCAGTAAAAAAAATGCAAATATCTCTAGAAGCAATAATATACAGAAACTTACATGTAATATTATATGTCAGGCACTATGTAAAACTGACATGCATCACCTCATTTAACCCTCACAATGACCCCTCCAATCAGAGCTCTTATTCCAGTTTCCAGTTGAGGAAACTGATAACTAGAAAAGTGAAGTAACTTCTTCAAGATTACATAGCTCATTAATGACAGAGTTGGACTACAACCCTAAACTCCCACTCCAAGTCCAGTGTGTTTTCCTCTCTGCCAAAACTCGTTCTCTCCCAGGGTGAAAGATGCTAGATAATCATTTGAACAAAATAGTAAAAAGATATACCTAAGGCTTTTAGTTCTTACCCAGGCACTATTCTCTGGGTAACTTTGTGTTTGTCATTTACTCAATAGTTTTGGTGTTTTTCTCCTTGGGAAACAGAGGTGACAAATTCTTAGACTTTGCCTTTTGGTCTGCCATAAAAATTAGTAAAGCTCATCAACAGATTAGAGTTTTCAAGTTGAGGAGAATAGCTCAAATTCTTCTTCAACCACATATTATAACTATTAAAGGCAAGATTTGGGATTTCAAATGGCTTTGATAATCCCCATCAGTTCCTTTTTTCAGGATTTGACATTTGACTACCTGTTCTCATTCTATTCCTAATTCTTTCCAATTTTCTTTAACTATATTTCATATCTGTCAGCTCATTCCCTCTAATTTCTCCCCATGTCTAGCATTTGTAATTCCCCATATGTCCACATTAAATCTATCATCTAAGTAGAAAAAAACTGAACAAACCAGGAAACAAAAACAGAGAAATAAGATTCAACATTAAAATGTAATTTGGATTTAACACTTCTACTGCCAGCCAAAATTTAATAGGGACTGAATTTATATTCTATCTGGAAACAACTAAAAAAGTGGACAAAATGTATAAAACAACTGTTTTCAGGACATCAGATAGTAGTCAATGAAAGACAATGATCCTTATTATTGGGAAATAAATGAAGTGATCTCTACAGTATTCCAGCTTACTGATTAGACAGAGTTTTGAGGCTAAGATGTAGAAAGAAGGAAACAAAGCAGAGCCCAGCAGTTTCCTTGAACTGTGGCAATAGTTTCTAGTTCAGGGAAGCTTCTAGACTTCCCAGGGCAGACTATCAGAGAGGAGAAAGTTGAACAGAGAGTGAACTCCAGAGATCACTAGTATCTGCCTTTAGTATTCAATTGAATATTGATTAGCTCATGTGTATAAGGAAACTATCTGAGAGCAGGGGAAGAAACATTCAAAAGGATTAGAGGGAACAATATTCAGGTTCACACAGGGCCAAAAATAATGCCTGTTCCCAAAAGCCAGTATGGAAGACCTCATTATTCACATGGCATTTGAAAGAATAATGAAAAGCTTCGTGTCAATACTGGGAACAATTATCCTTCAACTAAATGCTGCTCTTGTCTTGCCTTTAAAAAGCTTAAAAGAAAGACCTGAAAGGATCAAACTATTTCCAAGTAACTATGTTCCCAGAACCAAGACTAAGCATATTTATAGGAATATAAAAATATTCAGAACCCAACAGGGCAAAATTGACAATATTTGGCATACAATAAAAAATTACTGTATGCAAAGAAGTTAGAAAATAAAACCTATAATAAGAGGGAAAAATCAATCAATTGAAAATGACCAAGAAATTATACAGATGATAGAATTAGTAGATCAGAATATTAAAATAGTTGTTGTAACTGTATCTTATATGTTCAAGAAATTAGAGGGCAGAGCAGGTATGTTATATGGAGACATACAAATAATAAATAAGACTAAATCAAACTTTTAGAGATGAAAATTATAGAAGCAAAAATGAAAATTCACTCTATGATTACTTCATGGGATTAATAGCATATAGATATGGCAGAAGAAAATATTAGTGAAATTGAAGACATAATAATGGAAACCATCTAAAATAAAATACACAAAGAAAGGAAGACTTTAAGTGGTCTAATATATGTGTTATTGGATTCCCAAGGGAAAGAAAAGGCAGAAAAACTAATTGAACAAAAGACAAGAATTTTCAAAGTTAATGAAAACTGTGAATGTGTAGATTCGATAAACAAACCCCAAGCACAGAAAACAAGAGGAAACTATACCAAGGCACACAATTAATTGCTTCAATCTAGAAATAAAAAGAAAATCTTAAAAGAAGCCAAAGGAAAAAGATAAAAATGAAAACAGATTTTCGTTAGAATCAATGTAATCTAGAATACAAACAAGATTTGTTTATTATTAAAATAATTAGAATGACACTGATTAATAAAATCATGTTTCAAGTGTACAATTCAATAATACATAATATATTTATTGCATTGTGTATTCACCACCCAAAGTTAAATTTCTTTCTGTCACCATGTATATGTCCCCTTTTCCCTTCCTCTTTTCCCTCCTCCTTCCCTCTGGTAACCACTAATCTGCTCTCTGTGTCCATGAGTCTCTGTTTGTCATGTCTGTCAGCACCAAGGTGATTGAGAAGGGAAGGTTTCATTGGTGAGATGCCCAGTTGGAAGAACTCACAAGGGTCCAATGGAAGAATGAAACAGCAGGCACCAACTTTATTGCAGGAATGCGGTTCTATTGCGGGGAATGCACGTCTGTGCTAGGGAACCTCATGGGCTCACATATGTCACAGTACACTAGTGGCATTCTGCCACACAAGCATGATGCAATAAGCTGGATCATGCTTACGTGAGCTGGACACAGGCGTCCTATTCCTAGCCACGAGCCTGGATCACAGCCCGACCTGGGACAACACTCCTTCCCTACAGGGTTGTGGTGCAGGATCTGGCCTGGAGGGCACTACCTTGGGCCCACAGTCCACTTGCCATTCCTGGAGTGGTTTAGCCCTGTAGGGCACCCCCAGGGTACATTTTACCCATCTCTCTGGGTGCTGCTCAGCACACCAGGAACATTGTGACACAGCAACTTGTGCTTATGCCCGGGTCAGCGAATGCCCCCGTTGTTTCGCTATTTGTTTCATGGTACAGGCTCCTCCTATATGCCCCAGTTTTCAGTGGAGCCAGGGGCCAATGTCCGCCAGAACCGGTGGTACATAGGCGGGGCAAACTTATGCCAGAGCATCGACTACATCATTCCCTGGGGCTTATAACGGCTGATGACCAGGGACATGGCATATGGTGGCCCCCTGCTGAAGACCCTGCTTCCAGAGGTCTGGTCCCTGGCCCCATAGATGGTCTATCATTCACTCCTGGGCAGCCCACCAGGGCAGCCACAGAGTTAGACCTTAATGCACAGCCCAACTGTTGGTGCAGATGTGCACTGGGCCAGTTTTATTCATGAGGACCAACTATGCAGAGCAAAGCCGAACAAATTTGCTGGACTGCCCAGCACCAGTCTCGTACAAAAAGGTTTCTGTGGACAGCTGCAATGCCACGGCAGCCCACGTCAGGGGCTGCCCATGGCTTGAGCTGTCTGTGTACCACGCATCCTGAGGGGTGGGACCTCGGCCTTCTATATAGGGACTCAGTATATCTCTTACCTCATCAGGTTCCACCAGGAACTCTGCTTGCAAATGCACTGGTCCCAATAGAGAGTGCAGCTGACCTGACAGGGGGCTCGCAGAGAGCTGCCCCCACTTCTTTAGGTACGTCCTTCCCCCATTTGGTCGGTGTAGGGGTCTGTGCAATTCCCGTATGAGTAGTCTTCACCCAGGACCACAGCCACCTCTCCATGGTATATGTGGACTGTACTGTTATGGGATTAGGGCCTATGATTGTCTCACTGGCCAGAAGGGCTCCATATATGGCAGCCAGTTGCTTCTCTATCAATGAATACCACTCTTCCTCACCTTTCCATAACTGAGACCAGAAGCCTATCAGCACCTTCCAGGAATGATGTTTCTGCCACAAATCCCATTCAAATCTTGCATCATCCACCTGCACCATAAGCAGAAATGGGAGGGCTGGATCTACAACATGTAGAGTTTGGGCTTGTGCTACAGCTTGCTTTGCAGCCTTAAAGGCCTCTTCTATCTCAGGGGTCCAATCCCACTGGGCACCCTGTCACACTAGACAGTGTAGGAGTTACATCAAGGAGACCAAATGGGGAATGAACACTCTCCAAGACCCCAGAATTCCCAAATAGGTTTGGAGCTGATTCACAGTCTCAGATCGGGGATATGTTTCTACCTTATAAATTACCACCTCTGGCATTACTCTTGTCTTATTCAGACAACTCCCAAGAATGTGACAGAGAACTCAGGTCCCTGGACCTTGTCCTCATTCACTGCTCAACCCTAGTTGGTGAGAGCTTCTTACAGGCTGGTTGCCGCTGCTTCTAGTTCTGTAAGAGAATCAGAAGTTAGCATTATATTGTCAATATAATGATATAAGTGCACTGAGTGTAGTTGTTTCCACATGGCTAAATCTTGAGCCACAAGGCCATTGCACAGGGTAGGGAAGTGCAGATTGCCCTGGAGAAGGATGAGGAATGTCCACTGTCACCCTTCCCAGGTGAAGGCAAACTGTTCTTGACTCTGGGGCTATGGCAATAAAGAAAAAGTCATATTACAAGTCCACTACAGAATGGTGTTGTCCAAGTTCATGTGACAGCTGATCCATGATGTCCGTAATATTCAGCACGGCAGCATACAAGGACAGCATAACCTTATTCAGCTCCTGCAGCCTCAGGTCAGTCGGCTCCCTGGCTAATCAGGTGTCCCAGACAAATCCCTAATCAGGGAGATAATTGGCCAGCCACACCTCACAGGTTGTGACTTTCCTGGAAATAATAGTGAATTACTGGTCAGGGTGCAACTGATTCCACAGCACCAGCAGCACTTCATTAGGTTGCTGCTCAATCTTTTCTGCAGTGACCCCTGCTGCGAGGAGATCAAACCACATTTGCCTGCGGCTCACTCATGGCTGAATGGGCTGAAGGCTTCTCTGCTCCCCCTTTTTGGCCACCTTCCAGTGCCTCCTTCCATGCACTGGTTGGTCTGGGTGTGCAGGCAGGCAGTATTACGCACACATGGATGGAACACTCCTTGCGTTTCACTTCCACATCCCCCAGCCTTGCCATAACAGATGTTACCTTGGGGATCCACCTGTCCACGTAAGGGGTCAATAGTGCCACCATGGTGCCAAAAGTACCGGCTGAGCCAGAAGTCAAAATCAAGGCTTTTACATGGGTTGTAAATAACTCTTCATCAGGGCTAGTATACTGGGCATGAAACACCATCTATCGCATGCCCATTTCCTGAATTATCTGGATGAGATCTAAGTACATTGTCCATCTGCTCACTGTCTCTGGCAGCTGCCCTGGGTCAGCCCACACTGTCTGCCACATTCTAGAGGTGCTGCTTGTGGGACTGTATCACCCTTGTGGAGACCAGCTAAGCCATCTCTTCCAGAAATAATTCAGTCCCTTCATCCCTGTCATCTCACAGCCACAGTAACCACCCCAGAACCATCTCCCTGGCTCTCTGCCATACCTATTTTGTCAGGTCTCAGAGTTTAGCGGGGATGTACTAAATCCAGGTGTTATGCTTTTTAGCCTGCGGGGGAGCTGCCAGCTTGCCCCCCTCACCAAGGCCAACGGTTGTTCCACTTCAACCTGCTGCCATATCATCAGGCGTGCCTGCTGTGGTGTCACTGGCAGGCTACCAGACTGGGATTATGGCAGTGACCTGTCAGGGCCCCACAGTATGTGTTCTGCTGCTGCCAGCCACCTTTCCAATGCTTCTTCCTGTCACTGTAGCTGCAGCACCTGCTGAGCCCAGTCCTGAACCTCCACAGTACCACCAGGAACATCCAAATCACCTGACCTGCCACCTCCCAGTGAGCAGTAGGGACATTTGGCTCAAACATCTCCAGGGCTTTCTGAACATTCTCTAGATATGGCTGCACTCCATCCCAATCCTCTGGGGGCGTCCACATAGCCAGATATGTGGTCACGTGATACCACTGGAAAGCAGAGGGCTACATATCCTCCAACCCTGTCTCCTCTATCTGGGGATCTTCTGGAGTGCTGTGGGCCATACTCAGCTCATCCTGTCAGCTACGCCATATGTCAGCGCCGAGCTGACACATGGGAAAGTTTCAGTGGCGAGATGCCCAGTTGGAAGAATGTATGAGGGGCCAATCTGAGAATAAAACTGCAGGCATTAACTTTATTGCAGGGAGTGTGCTTCTGCACTAGGGGACCGCATAGGAAATTCATATAAAAATTATAATGAGATAACACTACACACCTATCAAAATGTCTAAATTTAAAAGATTGGCCTTCCAAGTGTTAGGGTACAGAACAACTAGCACTCTCCTACACTGCTGATGGAAACGTAAAATTTGTGCAACCACTTTGAATAAAGTTCGACAGTGTCCTAAAAAGTTATAGCAGAGTACAATAGCGGCATTCTGCCACACGTGTGATACAATAAGCTGAATCATGCTTACATGAGCGGGACACAGGCAGCCTACTACATTAATGTAACATTCTAAATCTGGGGTTCTATTCCTAGCTGCAAGCCTGGATCACAGCCAGACCTGGGACCAGCTAGGCCTGGGCCCCACAATGTCTGTTTGTTGCCTTCAGTTTTATATGCCATATATAAGTGAAATCATATGTTTTTCAACTTTTTCTGATTTATTTCGTTTAGTGTGATAATCCCAAAATCCATCCATGTGTTGTAAATGACAGTATTTAATCTTTTCTTATAGCTGAGAAATATTCCATTATATATATGTACCACAGCTTCTTTATCCAATCATCTATCAAAGGACACCTCAGTTGTTTTCATGTCTTGGATACCATGCATAACACTACTATTAACATCAGGGTGCACATATCTTTGCAAATAAATGTTTTCAAGTTTGGGGGGGTAAATACAAAGAAGAGGGATTGCTGGGTCATATGGTAATTCTATTCTTAATTTTTTGAGGAACCTCCATACTGTTTTCCAAGTGACTGTAGCAATTTGCATTCCTACCAGAGTGTAAAGGTTCCTTTTTCTCCACAACCTCTCCAGCACTTGTTATTACTTGTCTTGTTGATAATAGCATTTTAACAGGTATGGGGTGATATCTCATTGTTCTTATTTTCATTTCCCTAATAGCTAGTGAAGTTGAGAATCTTTCCATATGTCTTTTGGCTATTTATATGTCCTCTTGGGATTTTTTAAATACCTAAAGAAAAAGTTGTTATGATCTTGGATTAAGCAAAGATTTCTTAGCTATAGCACAAATCGTTAAAAGAAAAAAAAAATGAACTTTATTAAACTAAGAACTTTTGCTTTTCAAAACATGTTTTGCTTTTTGAAAATATGTTGAGTATGAGATAACAGACAGAGGCTGAAATATATATACATATATATATTTCAAAACTTCAAATTATATACTTTAAATATGTGCAGTTTATTATATATGAGTTATACCTCAATAAAACTGTTTATAAAAAAAAATTAGACATCCTGCCTCTCTATCTCCATGGCTGCTATTTCAAACCTGTTCTTTCAGTTTCCACTGATTCATTAAGTTCTCAATATCATTCAATAAATTACACCATTTATTAAAAATAAATGCGATTGGGAAAATGAGGAAACACCTTGGTATTTATAATGTGTAGCAGAGATGTGTCACAGCTCTTGGAACTATGGTCCACAGGTAAGATAGGCAATGTAGTGTGTGTTTGCTTTACACAACTGGAGCTGGTGTTAGGTCTTAGATGATTAGTCTCAGTATACTCTTTACCTTGTCCATTTGCTAATTACTTGTTTATGAGTTAGTTGTCCTCTGCCACCTCCTACTATAGAATAAACAGAAACTTACTCTGTTTTGATCACTTCTGTGTTTATAGTAGAGCATAAATATTGCATAGTAGGTGCTCATTACATTTTTATTAAATAAATAATTAAGTTTTATTACTTCTGTAGAGAGCATATATCCAGATATTTAAAAATCTTAATGGTAAAAGTATTCAAACAATCACAGTTTCACTGGTTTCAAGGTTTTCTAGTTTTTAAGCAATGTTTAGGTTTTGTTACAACCACCACAAGCCAGACCTAAAGCTTCACTTCCTGGATCATACAATGACTCTACTTCCCCCTCATTCACATTCTTGAGCAACTGAATGAGGAAGAGTCTATAATATGATCTTCATTTAAGGAGGCCAAATTTATAATTTTTTCTCAGTCAGACAGAATTAAATCTGACCATGTGACACTCTGACAGTGATGTAGCAAAAGAGAAGAAAAGGATCAATTCTAGTTGAACACTCTGGGAAGATCCTTATAGGCTGCCTAGGGCATGAGTACAATTAAATGGAAATGCTGCACTCAGAAAAATGTCTACTACTTATCCAAGTAACAAAACTCAAGCATTTAAATAAGTGAGTCATTGCACTGGAGAACAGTTTTGCAAAAGATTGAGCAGTGGAAAATTAATGAATTCTTTTGGGCCTTCCATAGTGCAGAGGCACAGTTCAACATCTAGGCGGTATGTAACAGAAATATGCAACCCAAGTAATTGTTGAAGGGGAAGGGTTGTATGAGGCACATCATTCTCTAAATTGTGCCTTACACATTGGCATAGTAATCCAAGGGAGTCATTAAGCACTTATGCCATAGAAGTTGACACTTATGGCACAGAAGCTTATTGGCACAGAAGTTGACAATTTCTAGATACTGCAACACCTGTTTACAATATTTAGTCATGTCTGTACTTTAACATGAACATCCCCTTGGAAGTCATTTTTCCTTCTGAAAACTAGGTCTTATATATTTCAATGGTTTTGCAAATTTAGTCTTCCTGAATAGGAGTGGAAGACAGGAAAAAAGCATCCCTTGATGTTCATTTTTTTGTTTTATTGGGTAGTTATGGACCTAACCCTGTAAAAGGATTCAGATGTTTTTCAGTCTGTCTTCAGATTTAATTGAAAACCCACTGTCTATATTCAATTCAACTTAACAAACATGGTATTACATATCAGACATTATGAGACATTTAACTGAAGAAAAATTGCTTCTCAAAGATCACTTGTAATGAGTACAATAGATTGACCCTCAAAATCAGTCCACCTTCCTAATGATGCCTTTTTTGAAAGGTCATAAAACCATTTAGTGGATCAAGATCAGCATGTTTTAAATCAAATAGAATGATAAAGAAAATGTCACAGTACTTTACATTTAATAAGGATAAGTAATGTTTCACAAAATTTTGTTTCATTTATTTATATGGATATGTGTGTATGCTTACACTGGGCTGTGAGTAAATATTGTTTCTTACAATAGATTGGGGTGAAAATGTTTAAAGACACAGTTCTAATGCACCTTCCTGAACTATCTGACTCCTCTGCACTTGGAATTCTGAATAGAAGTTAAGTTCAGCCAATTGGATATACTTGCATAAGATTTGGAAAGTGTGATGGTTAATTTTGTGTGTCAACTTGACTGGGCTATGGGGTGCTCAGATATTTGGTTAAATATTATTCTGGGTATTCTTTGAGAGTGTTTTGGCTGAGATTAATGTTTGAATCAGTAGACAGAGCAAAGCAGATTACCCTCTCTAATGTAGGTGGACTTCATCCAATCAGATAAAGGCTTGAATAGAATAAAAAGGCTAACTCTCCCACAAGTAAGAAGGATTCCTCCTGCTTAACTGCTTCAAACTGAAACATCAGCCCTACCTGAGATTCAAGCCTGCCAGCCTTTGGACTATAACTACACCATTAGCTCTTCTGGGTCTCCAGCTTGCTAGCTCACCCTGCTGATCCTGGAACTTATCAGCCTCCACAATCATGCAAGCAAATTTCTTACAATAAAACTCTTTCTATATAGATATACATCCTATTGGTCCAATTTCTCTGGAGAATCTTTTTAACTAATTCAGAAGGTAAAGGTGTATCTATTAGCTCTACTGCTTTTTCTGATAAACACAATGTAGTAAGCAGAATTCTAAAAATAGCCCCCAAGTTTCCATATCTTAACTCTGAGAACTGTGAATATGATGAGAGATCACTTCCATGGTTATGTTATGTTATATGGCATAACTGATTTAAAATAGAATATCTGAGTGGGCTTTTTCATAAAAGCAGAGAGTTTTCTCTGATTGGAGGCAGTAATGGAGGTCAGAAAGAGTAGAGTAGAGGGGTTCCACATGAAGGATATTGAACCAGCTGTGATGCTGTGAGAAGGCCTATAAGAAGACAAGTGAAAATAATGGTAAGCAGCCTCTAGAAATTTAGAGTGACCTTAAGCCAATATCCCGGTAACAAAGAGCTCAGCCCTACAACTGCAGGAAAATGAATTCTGGAAAACCTGAATGAACTTGAAAGTGGATTCTTACCCAAAGCCTACAGATAAGAACCTAGCCTGCTGATGCCTTGACTTTCACCTGGTGAGACCTCAAGCAGAGAACTTAGTTACATCTGTCTGTACTTTGGTCCTACAGAATTGGGATAATTAGTGGGTATTGTTTTTAGAGTTTGTGGTAATTTGTTACACAGCTATAAAAAACTTATGCACATAGTCATGGAGATATGTTTTTTTGTGACAGCATTAGGTGAGATTTAGGAGCCAGTCATTGGAATCAAGAGGCAAGATATAGGACATGTGTTTTGACTGGTACAGACCTAGCAGATGTAGTGGTTGTGTAGTCAACAGTTCCAAGAGTGGCCTTCTTGTCTCCAGCTTTCCCATTGTGGCAGAGATTGAAGTCAATCTGCAGAACAATTCTATAGTACGATCCTCAGATTCTAGGAGTACAGCTTAGTCCCCGTTGCTCCAGCCATTCTAATGGCGTTTTAAAATATATAAAATTCTTCATATGCTTAAATATAAGATAATTTCTATGATGTGCTGAAATTTGACCATTATATCTCTAAATCTCTCCTACTTGTTAAATACAATGCTATCTATCATATTATTTAAATATCTGAAGTACTGACCACTCCTTACTTCTTGAAAATTCCTCTTATTTTGATTTCACTGGCATCTCACTCATCTGGTTTTTCTTACACATTTCCTCTACTAATTTTAATTCTATTTTGATGATCTCTTTTTATTCAACAAACATTTGTTGAGCATCTCCTAGGCTGAAGACACTATGTGTACAAAGTACAGGGGCCACACCAAGAACTGATTATGGACCTTGTCCTCCAGGGACTTTACAATATGTAAATAAATAACTACAGTGAGGTGATAACCTCTATAATAAAGGTAGGTAAAATGTACTTTGCAAGCCCCAAAAGGTAAACACATAACTCTGAGGCAATCAGGGAGCATTTCACAAAGATGATAGCACTTGAAGTGAGTCAAAAAGGATGAGTAGACATGTTTTGGACAGATGAAGTAAGGAAGGCATTCCAAGCAGAAGAAACAGAGAGGGAAAAGGTAAAAAACGTTTGGAAGCATGACATATTAAAGCAGCAGCAAGGCATTCGCTGTGGCTGGATTTCTGGGTGAAGATGGGAGATTGGTAGAAAAATCAAGTCAGGATTTGTACAGAATATCACATGTGGGTTGGATCCTAGAAATAGATATGTTTTATTGGAAATAGTTATCTTATTTAAAACCTTTGATGACTACCCCTTCAAATAAAGCCTGAACTCCTTAACTTGGTTAAAAAGATTGTTTATCATCTAACTCTCTAGTGGCCCCCTCATTCCAGTTTCTTCTCCTTTTCCATTCAGTCACTCATTTATTCACTCATTTATTTAGTCAGAGAATTTGGGGGGCTATATCACATAACATGTAGCATGTGCAGGTCATTGAAAGGACTTCCTTTGGCTTTTATTCTGGGTGATAGAAAGACAATTGAGTGGCCTGAAATGATTTATATTTCAAAAGAATTATCTTAGCTACTGTCTGGAGTATAGAATAGGATAAGAAACAAGAGTAAAAGAGTCAAATAATGAGGTTATCATAATAATCCATAAATGACTGGGGCTTGGACCAGTATGGAAGTGATGGAGATGGTGAGAAGGATTATGATTCTGTTTATTTGAAAGGTGGAAATAATAGGATTTACTGGTGGATTGAATGTAGGGTATAAGAAAAAAACAAGAATCAAGAATGACACCAAGGTTTTTGGTATGAGCCACAGAATGAAGATAGTTTCAATTTCTGTGTTAGAGATCATGAAAATATTGGGTTTTGGGGGAAATATCAGGAGTTGTTTTTTAACATGTTGATTTTGAGATGCCTATCAGACATCCAGGCTGCATTTTTGAATATGCAGTTACATATAGGCAATTGAAGTTGTAGGAGAGGTTCAAGTGGGACTCATGTGTTGTCTACTTAGTATTTAAAGCTATGAAATTAGATCAGATCACCTTGAAAGTGACAGTAGATGAGGGAGAGAAGCAATGCAAAGACTAAGCCCTAGGGTCTCCAGTTGTTAAAGCTCTGGCAAATGTGGAGGAACCATCAAAGGAAACTGGAGGAAGTGGCCACTGAAGGAGGAGGAGAGATATTAAGAGGGCATCAAGTACTGGAAGCCTAGTGAAAAATGTTTTTCACAGAGGGAAGAATCAAATGGGTCAGGTGCAATGGAAGGTCAAATAGAACGAGGTCAAAGAAATAATCCTTGGATTTTCTAATGTGGAGATCATTGACATATGATGAGAGCAGTTTCGATAGCATTGGGGAAAAGCCTTATTGGAGTGGTTCAACAGAGAATTGGAGAAGAGAAACTATAGACAGTGAGTAAAGTAATTCTTTCAAGAAAATTGTTACAAGTGAAGAAGACAAATGAGTAGTGGGAGGGAGGGAGGGTCAAAAAGGGCTTTGTCTTTTTAAGAGTTGAAAAAATGATATTTTTTGTGTGTTTTTCATTTTGCAGATAGAAATAATGTTATGGGAGAGTGAGGGAGAATTGTTTGAAGCAATGCCCTTGAGAAGACAAGAGTGCCTCAAGTCTAGTGTCCAATGAAGAGTTGGCTCAGAGAGAGATGAAGATATCCACACTAATGTTGGTGAGAGCAGAATACATGAAAATAGAAGTAGGTGTGATGGTAGGCATGGTGGCAGGTGGCTTTGCAAATTCTCTTCTCACTGATTCAGTTTTCTCAGTGCAATAATAAGCACAGTTAGAAGATAGAGTGAAGAAAGTTTGGGAACAACTGTAGATATGCAGAGAAAGAAGTTGTGAAGTGCTAATTCTGTGAAGTATATTAGTAGCCTTTGACCTCATTGAGGTCAGTGGCCCTGAAGTAATTGTTATATGTTTTTCTCCAATAAAAATGGATATTAATGCAGATGAGAGGTGAGTTTAATTGAACTTCTCAAAGTTTTCCACTTCTTTACTTTTGCCTACGTTGTTCCATCTGCCTGAAATACCCTCTCTACCCAGTTCACTCATCTTTCAACTTCTAGCCTAATGTCACTTAAGTCTACCAGGCAAAGTTAATAACTCCTTCTTGGAACTATTATAGTACCATGTGCATCTTTCTATTGTAATATTTTCTATCTTATAGTAATTGTTCTCTATTTCCACAGTTAGTTTGGCCAATATTTGAGAGTGTCAGTTTGGTCACCTCAGTTTCTAGTATGGTGTTTGGCCCATGGTTGGCATTCATTAGTTGCCTATTTATAACCAGCCTGGGCTGCTCTATAAGAAGAGGACTTCCTGCCAGTGAGGGCAGATAAAATAACTGCTTACTAAACTCTAGGCTTCATGTAACCTGGGTCAAAATACTCATTTTTTGCTTTGAGGAGCAAAAGAGTTCATATATGTGAAATAATTTTATATGAAAATGTCCTATACAATCTAAGATTCTCTTACAATACTTATGGCAAGATGATAGAAATATGTTGAATTTGTATGTTTTACTAGAGTGTAGGCTATATAACAAAGGAAGAAGAAGATGGGTTAAAGATAAAAAATAATTATAACTATAATCTTGTAGGTCTTTCTACTCTTAAGAGTCTATGAAAGATATCATCATGATCTCTTTCAGTTACAGTATGTTCCAGTGCCTCACTGTCTCTGAGTCAAGAGACTTGGTGTGACCTACTTTGCTAAGCCAGGTGGTAGTATAGACAGACAAAAGTGCCAGAACACTCTGCAGGAAGTAGAGAATAAGAAACCTGCTGATCTGACTGGCTGGCATCACAATGCCCAGGTCTGAGAAATGTCTGTGCTCAGAAAAGGCAAACCTTTCAGAAAATTCTAACACTCAAGGGAACTTTCTAAAACATTGGCAAAATTAACAATTTCAAAGCAATAAAGTATTTAATTCTTGATGCTGATGGGAAGTAGTATACTTTAACCCAGGTTCTGATTTTAATTGTTCTTCTTTACTTGTCTTAGCTTTCCCTTAAGTTTCAAGTTTCTTAAGGGCAGGGATCATGTTTTATATTTCATATCCTCTGCCCACACATGCCCGCTGCAGATTTTATGGGTACTTAATTACCATCTGTTACTGATTGGGTTGTTTTAGTAGGTATCAGGCAGCTTTCATGGTGACCAGTTACAGACAAAGATAAAGAGAAGAGCAGGGACAGAACTTTTTCTACTATATAAAACACATATCGCTCAACCTGAAATCCTGAGACCATAGATGTCCTGCATGAATGACTGTGGGTTTAGGACACTGTTATTCTACCCTTCTTCCCAATAATTTAAAATACATTTGTGGAAGTTTATCTTCCTTTCACTCCCTAATTTTAAATAATTTATAGTATTGACATTTTGCTACATGCTCACAAGATATTAAATTCATAAAAAAAGCTCTAGAAAACACATAGCTGTAGTGTTTTGAGGTACACCAAGAAGGCTGCCTTTTTTGCTGACTTTGTAGGGTGAGTTGGGTTATGCTGTTATAATTCTGGGAGGATCTTCCAAGATGCAAATATATTTCTTGGGCAGAGTAGCACGTTAGTCTGTTATCTTCTAGTGGGAAACTCAGTTTACTTTCAGTGTAGTGAATAATATTACTCATATTAAGAAATCAAAAACAGGACAGATTAGTTTTGATGAGAAAAGGCAGCAGAACATTCTGGGAACATGGAGTGATGCCCATGGAAAACAAAATAAGAGCATGAGACTGAAGACTCAAATTAAGACTCATCCCAGAAAACAGGATCAAGATGCCAAAACAAAGAACAAAGATAAATGCTGTCTAATCTATACAGGTTGGAGAGTTTGCTTTGGTAGGAAGAAAACTCTTGAAGTTAAGGGAGAGGCTAGTTAGTATTCTACAGACTCCTCATCAAAACCACTATACTCTCATGCAAAAATTTTTTTATCCTCCCATGAAATTCCTGCCTCCATCTTCCTCACTTCATCTATACAATTCCTGGGCATCACCCATATTTCACTGAACTCTTTGGAACCCTGTTCCCGGTCTTCTTCTCACCTTGCTTCTGCCTCTATTATGGGCATTTTAGAGTCCTGATATAATTGGTCTGATAACATAGTGTTGGGAAGGAAAAAATTTTGCTTTATCCTTCTAGATTCTTCTGGCTGGTCTAAGAATTAAATTGACATTACAGATTAATGGGATAAAATCCAATTGTATTTCATATGTTTAAGGATTTCACAAAAATATTGGGGACCCAAGGACAATTTGGGCAGTTGAAGCTTATTTGCCAATTTGAGCTAAAGAGGTAGGGGTAGTGGTTTGGGACTTCAAAGAGGAGGAAGGCAATTCACATGGAGATGGAAAATCTAATGTTTGGTAAACAAATATTTGCTGGCCATTCAGAGACAATGAGACACAGAACAGACTCTGATCTCTAGGCTTGCTAAATCTCCCACTCTACATCTCACCCATATTCTTTGTAGATATCTTTGGTGTTAATTTTTTTTCTGGAAACAGACTCTTTAAGACTTCTTTAGACATTTAAGGAGAAGGTCAAAAGTTTTTTCTGAGTCCTTTGTCTCTAAAAATAATCATCCTGAAATAATCTGCATGCCAAAAAGACACACTTTGAGGTGGCAAATTTTTGCTCTGTTACAGTTGCTTCATAGTCCTCCAACTTTCTGACTTTCAAACCTTAACTGTAGGTCCATTTAGCAACTAACCTCCATGGCTACACTCTGGGCTCTGTCATCACCCAGACATCCAACTCTAGAATCGCAAACTTACATCTTGATATCTCAAAAAAGCCTCTCCTGCTGAGGTGTTGCACTACTGTACCCCAGAATTTCCCTTCTTCAGCATGATGGAGATGTAGTTCCTTGCTTGCTCACTCTTGTTTTTCTGTCTGTTGTCCTTTGTGGTTCTATTTCCCTTCCTAATCTGGTTTATACCCCACAGCATGTCACTTTGTGTCAGAGCCTTTTTGTCCTCTGCTGAATTTGTCTTGCTGGACTTGAAACTTGGATGAGTCCCCTCCTGTCTTACATTCAACTTCCCAAGCTGCAAGAGAGAATCATATAGTCATTGGACTCACTGTCACTATAACTTTATTCTTGTCAATATCATCAGAATGCTGAGGATTCCCTGATAGTCTTAAATAGGTCTGGTCACCTCCTATTTCCAATCCCTACAGCATCTATTTCAAACCACCATTATTTCCCTCGACCTATCTTTGTCACCTTTCTCTTAGAAAATGACTTTTACTTCATAGTTAGAATTTAAATTATAGATATCTTCAAATTCTCACTTAGCCCCCTACAACCACAACCTGCAACACCCTCTAATACCTCCACCCCACTCTAAGAGAAAGAAATGTTTCTTCTTCCACTAGACTTATTTATTCATTCAACAATCACTGAGAACCTACTACAGCCTAATAAATATTTGTATTGTATGTTGGAGATATTAGATGAAAAAGATGTAGACCCTACCACAAGGAGCTTAAAATCATGTAGGGGAGATAGACCTATAGATGAATTATAATTCAGTGTGCATTATGGTATAATGATAGAGCATTACAAGAGTGTGAGGAGAGAAGCCACCTAACTCAGCATTCATGGGAAGAAAATGAAGTGTCATGAGAGACTTTTGGATAGAGTATTGCTTGAGCTAATTCTTAACAGAGTGAGTAGATGTTAGCTAGGCAAAGTTAGATTAGGAAAGAAAAGAGGGTCAAAGAGTAGAGGACAGGGGAAAGCAAGACTGAGTATAGAAAGATGGTATAAGTAAAAGCATGAAATTGAGTTACTTTTATTCTTGACTCTCTCCCAGATCTTATTATGTGGCCATCCCACAAGTAACCTCAAAGTCAACACATTTTCCCCAAATTTTCTTCTATGTATGTATTCCCCTAGTATATGACATCCCTACCTGTTGGGTAACCAGACACCTAGGATACTTCTTCAATATCTTCCACTCCCTTACTCTAATCATTCAACTAGTAACCAATTTTTGTTGATTCTACAGTATCAACATTTCTTATATGCCTTCTCCTTTCTCCATCTTCTCTTAGTATAGTGCAATAGTCTCATAATTGACCTCATATCTGTACTCCCCCTAGACTGATCTTTCTAACATGCACAGGAAATTACATCACTGCTCTTCCAAGCCATGGTTCTCTCACATTTCCCCCATATCTGCATCCTTATCATTTTCCATCATTCATCCATGCTCCTAGGCTCTAGCATGATCAACGATCAGTATTTTTTTAATATGCCCTATTATTTTATGTATAAGTATAAGAATATTTTGATACAGTGTAATAAACACATTTTAATGCAATCTAAAACAACAATCAAACATTTAGCTATTCTTTTTTTCTTCCCTGAATAGTGACTGTAATAGACACTCTTAACCCATTTATTCACCTGTCCCTTTTGATTCTCTCTAGGATGATGATGACACTTTAATAGATTGACTCCTTATTTTAATTTTCCGTCAACAGACTTAAGTTACCCTAAGTGTCCTGCTTCAAGTTGCATTGCTTCTACTATTTTAAATGCCTTTCCCATTCCCTTGTCTTCCTAGAGCACCCATACTTACCTTTTTCTACCAACTTCCTCATCTCTCATTCTCTTAGGAAGTCTTTCCAGTCACCCATCCTAGTACCCAATTAGAATTAGCTACTTTCTCTGAGTGTCCTGACTCTAATCTCCATATTCATTCTATTGACATCTCTTACATGTTCATATCACTTCCATAAGACTCAATATCTTTGAGGCCAGGACTCACATTTTCTTAATTTCTAGCACCTCCTACAATTTGGGAACAGAGCAGGTGCTCAATAAGTTGATGTTAAGTCAATAAACGAAGGAAGGAATGAGATCCAAAGACATTAAGGACTCACTAAGCCTCACTAAGGACTCTGGAGCTTTTGAATTCATCCCAGAGTAAAATCAGAGCTTTTTAATTTAACCAGTCCTTTTAGTCAATCTTAGGATAATTCACTGTATTCTAAGAACTGTAAGCTTAGAGAGTAAGACCTTTGCAGAAACCTGAAAGGTAGTTTAATTTCCTGAGGCCAGACCTTAAAAAGTTAGCTGTTAGGAATATAAACAGGTAAGAAGATTCAGGATCATGATAAAGTTCAGGTGCAGCGAGAGCAGTGGTCACTTGGGGGGAGCCACAGTAAGGACCACAGTTGCCCCAGAGGAATGCGTTGCTGCCCTTTCTTAGTAAAGAGGGTCCGGAGAGGCCCTGTATTGGGTGAGAGGAGGCAAGGAGAACAGAGTGTAAAGAAAAGAGGAAGTTGGAATCCAATTACCGTAATGGAATATCAAAGGAATCCTATTGTCCTATTCATATGCTTTCTTATATGTGTTCTGAGAAAAATAATATTTTTTCAGTGATTAGTTTTTTAAAATGTAATATCTAAATGCTAAAAAGGTAGTATTAAATGCTTTAACGTATAAAAAGGTATTCAATAAAAATAAATCTCTGTCATACCCTAGGCCTCCATTATTCTTCCTAGAAGTAATCATTATGATCATTTTCTAGTTTTTTTCCCAAACACCTCTTCTCTTCCCTTCCCTTCCCTTCCCTTCCCTTCCCTTCCCTTCCCTTCCCTTCCCTTCCCTTCTCTCTCTCTCTCTCTCTCTCTCTCTCTCTCTCTCTCTCTTTCTTTTAAATTTCTGTAAGAATAACATAAGATATACCACATTAAAAATTTAAGTGTATAGCACAGTGAGACATTATTTTTTAAACTACTACATAATATTCCTACTTTGACTGCACTATATGTATTTAATCAGTCCCCTATTGATGAATATGTAATTTATTTTTACTCTATTGCTATTTAAGCAATAATTTAGTGAAAATAATTATATATATGCATATCAGCCAGAGTCCAGCAGGAAGCAGACGGTACATCCAATGTTTAACTGAAGAGAGTTAATGGAAGGACTATTGACACAGGTGCTGGCAGAATTAATAGACCCGACAATAAATGATTAAGTACTCAGGAACTAGCAAGAGGAGAAGCCTTCATCCTCCATATGCACAAAGAGACAAGGGGAGGGAACAGTGTTAGTAAAAGCCAGTGAGCCCATAGTAATGAGAGAGAGACCACCCAACAGGAGGTATGGCCATTGATTGAGAAATGTAGGCACTGCCAAAAACTGCAGCCATCAAAGTAAATATCCTGACTATTCTCTCCTGCTACTCTCTGGTTTCCCACTGGTACATCTGCTGAATACAAGTAGAATCCAGAGGACAAGGAAGCCCAAGTGGTGCAGTTCAGGGAAGTCAGGTTCCAGGGTACAGGCAGGCAGAGTAGATCAAAAATATGTCTGGAAAGATTAATGGAGAATAACCAGTATAAAACGTTTTTGCACAGGTGTACATTCATCTTTTGGGAAATTTCCTAGGACTAAAGTTGTGGTGTCAATAGGAAGGTAAAAGCTACCTCAACATCCATTCCCCTCCTCTTCTGTGGTTATTACCTCTGTGTCTATGGTTGCTCAGACTTAAGACTACATTTCCTAGCCTTCCTTGCAACCAAAACAGTGAAAGAGGAATTGACCTGTGGTAGCTTCTGAGAAACTCCTTTGAGAGACAGCTGATGTGTGCCTTTCGCCCTTTATTATTTATTCTTCACTGTAATTCACATGCTGCTGTTACTGTTTGGGGGCGATTTGAACTCTGGCATTGCCTCAGCAGCATGGTGTGTGTGGGGAGTTACAATGCAGAAGTACAATTAGCATTTTCCCTCGGTTCTTCTCACTGAAGCAGCAAAGAATTATAGGTCAGCAAGATTTAGAAAAAGTTAGATTTATTAAAAGTATACTTTATAAAGAGACGGGCCACGCTAAGGAAGGCTGTAGCCCTGTGGAATTGGGAGGTGAAAAGATAAAAGTTAGAGTATACTCTAAGGAAGGAGCAGGTTCTCAGTGAAGAGGGCTGTAACAACACAGAAGTGTGAAGGGCTGTATTATATTAGGGCCACGATGGGTAATTACAAAGGTGTTCCTAAGTGATTTGCCCGTCAGATCATTTTGATTGACACTTGGCTGCTATATAATACTTTGTCTAGTGCGCATGCGTTCACCTAGAATTTTCTACCAATGGGGTGTTCTTTGGGCAGTTTCTATGCTGGGCCTTAGTACCTTTGTTCCCTTGTTGCTCATATCTGACTAACTACCTAACACTGCCTTGAATAGTAAGTTCTAGGGCCACACCCTTTGGATAGTCAGTGGTGAACTGGAAGAAACCAGATCCTGAGTATTTTATAGACTAGAGCTTCCCATTCGTCTTGAAGGGCACACCTCCAAACTTCATATACTTGAGAGAAAAAGACACTTTTACCTTGTTTAAGTCATAGTTTTTTCCTTACTGTGTTGTGAGCCAAACTTAGTTCTAATGAATGAGTATAGATAACAACTATAAACATTTTAAATTTTTATGGATATTTTCAAGCTTGGCATTTTAAACCAAATTTTTCAACTGTCTGAGTTTAAATCCATCTACTCCATTGATTATACATGTGATCTTGAATAAGTTTCTTAATCTTTTTGTGGCTCAGTTTTCTCATAAGGATAATGGTAGAAACTACTTTATTTGGTTGTTATGAGTAGTAAATGAATTAAACTATCTGAAACACGTGGACCAATATCTGTCCAACATAGCGCTCAAATACAAGCTATTACAATTATTACTAGGGTCATGTTTAACTGTCCTTTAAAAAAATATGTGCCAATTAGTCAATTCAATGTCAAGGTTGTGCATTTACAAAGACTTTTTTCATATAGATAAATAGTGGTGTTTCATTTTTATTTAAAATTGCTTTCTAAAATTATGAGGTTCTACATCTTTTCATATTTTAAAAATTATTTATATTTATTTTCTGGTGAACTTCCTCTTTGTATCCTCTTTTCATTCTATTGAGTTTTGTATTGTATTTTTTTAAGCAATATAGTATAATGAAAATTAGCCTTTGTCTGCTATAGGTGGTGCAAATATTTTTTCTAATTTTTATTTGCCTTTGTACTTCATTTTTTCTGTATGAAAATCTTAAATTTTAACATAGTAAAAATAATTCTTTTTCATCATAGCATCTCAGCTTAACATCTCCATGTTAGAAAGGTTTTACTCATTGTGGATTATGAAAATAATTTCCTCCATGTTTTCCCCTAGGATTTTATAGATTGATTCATATAAAAATCCTTTCTCCATCTGGAATTTAATTTGGGGTAGTCAGTGAGGTAAGAATTCAAGAAATTCTATAGAGGACTGTCAAAGTTCTATAGAGAATTGTCAAAAATTAGCCCTCTGACACATAAATCCTATAGACATTGTAGTTTACTATGATCCTCACAATACATGCATTTTAAACAAAGCATGCCAGGATCCATGACATGCAGGTGTTGGTTGAGTTTGCCTCCTCAGCTCCTCTTCTTCTTCTTGCGGGAAACACATAGGTTGTTTATAATGGCATTTTGTGTTTCCAGAGTAAGGTCCTGCCAGGTCCAGCATAATTACTTTACCAGGTTGCAAAACTGCCTTTCACATATCAGAGCACCTGGTTCTTACTTCCTGATGGTGAGCACAGTTTCTTTCTCTGCCACCAGGGCCATCCTGCCACCAAATCACAGGTTAAGTAATAATGCCAAGATACTTTTATACATCTGCTAACAATGATCCATCTGTGGACACAGGCAGTCAGATACCACCCATAGTTCAAGGCCAAGGAGGGATTGAGCCCAGCAAGCTAAATCAGGACCTACCACTTGTTTATTTCCACTTCATTTTATTCTAGGTGACTTGGTTAAGAACACAAACTCTAGAGCAAAATTATTTGACTGTATTTTCACTTTGTCACTTTTGAGCTTTTCGTCACTTTTTAGGAACCAAGTTTACTTTACCTTTTTTGTGCTTTTGTTACTCGTCTGTCAAATGGGAATTTTAACATACTGTGGGGATTAAATAAATAAATATGTAAAGTGCTTTAAAAATTCTTGGCAACAAGTGCTCAGTAAATACTAAAAAGGTTTTTTCCAATCTAGAATAACTCCTGTTTTCTTCTAGGACTTTACAAATTCATTTATATAAAAAATACACAACATTCATAACAGATGTTATAATATATAAAACATGTATAACATACCAAAAATTAAACATTTATAGAAAAAAGTATTACAACTTCATAAATAGTATCATTATTACTATTTAAACACGGTGTTTGCCCTGGAAATGTAGCCTTTGTTATATACTAAATTTGCATATTCATGAGTCTAGTTGTAGTTTATTGTGATTCATTCATCTAGCTTAATCACATTTACTTGATAATATCCTTTATTATCTGGTGGAACTTGCTTAATTCATATGCTCCTTTTTCAGAAATTTTTTTCTGGCTAAGTTTGAATTTTGATATTTATACAAAAATCTTAGAACTGGTTGCTCTGATTTTTAAAAATCAATTTATGTTTTATTGGGGTTGTAACAAAGTTACATATTAATTTAGAGAGAATTGACATTCTTACAATATTGCTTTCCTTATTTCAATATAAGGAATAGCTCTCCATTTATATTCAAGCTGGTTTTTTAAAAATAAATGTCTCTCAGAAGAGTTTTAAAATTTTCTGAAAGTCTTCCTGCACATTTCTTGTTTATTTCTGTTTCTCCCTTCCTTCCTACCCTCCTTTCTTCTTTTCCTTCTCCTCCTCCTCTCTCTTCTGTTATAAATGGCACCAATTCTTTTATTATCTTTTCTAATTACTTCCTATTTGTATGGCAAAGCTATTGATGGTCTCTTTGTGAGCCTAGATCATGTAACTGGTTAATAAAAATGAGTGATGATCTTCTAATCTTTCTTTACTCATTTTAATTATTATAATCACCATATGTTGGAAAAAGAAAACTGAGTTAAGAGATTACCTGTTTTAGAAGAGAGGCCCCAGAGGAAAGAGTAGCCTGAAAGAGCAAATAAAAGGGGAATAAATGGGACTGAGAAAAGGGCTGACTGTGTGCAAAGTAACTGGGGTAAAATCTCAAAAGCAAGTTGATCATGAACAAGTTGAATAACAACAACAAAATAGTTGTATATGATCAAAGCTGTACACAGGCAAATTTATGGTGTTGAAAGCTTACTATTATTTTAAGTGATTGAATTAAAACTAGATAAATGATGTCATTTTTTATCTATCAAGAAGATAGACATAAAAATCAGAAATTATTTATAAAACAGAAAATTAATAGCATTAAGAGATTAATACAAGGACTGGCTTCTTAAAAAAAATAACCCAAACAAAATCATTAAAATCAAACAAAATTATAAAAGTAAAGGGTGATAACAGTACAGAGTTTTTTATTATTAAAAAAAAAGTTCTATGTACCTTTGCCAATAAAATAGAAAATGAATGATTTGGGGAAGAAATATAAATGACTAAAATTAACTTTTTTAAAAAAGTAGCAAACAAATAAAAGCTACTTAAGTCATTTTTAAAACTAGCATAACACTGATACCAAAGAGGAGAGGGGTAAGGCCAAGAACCAGATCGCCTGGATAGGATGGATAGATGTAACCAACATTTACTTAGTTCTTACTCAGTGCCAGGTGTGGTGCTGAACATTTCAGATAGTAATTTATGTAATTCTCCTAACAACTCCACAAGGGAGAGAGAACTATTCTTGTATATCTAAGAATAGCAAATCTTTCCTTAACATGATAAGGAATATATATATATATATATATATATATATATATATATATATATATATATATATATATATATTAAATAAGCAGCCAACATCAAACTCCATGATAAATTACCTGGAGCTGAGGGTCTCAATTTTCTGAACATAAGAATCATCTGAGTTGCTTTTAAGATCTACCAATTTTGAGACCTACTCCTGATCAATTAAATTAGAATCTCAGGGGGTCGGTTGAGACTTGAGACTTGGACAACAAAATAGAGACTAACTGGTCTAGAAGAAAGCTCATTAAAATCAAGAACTAAACTAGGATGCATACCATGAGCATTTTTATGTAACATTATTTTGAAGGTCCTGGAACATACACTAAAACATGAAATAAATAAGAGATAAAAATATTGGTCAGGGGGAAATAAAATCATCATTTATAACCAATGTGATTATGTACTGTGACAATCCTGAGAATAAATTGAAACCCTTGAAGAATTTTTAAGAGAATTTACTTATCTAAAAAGGCAGCTTTTCTATGTATCAACAACAACACAAGTTAGAAGATATACTGATAAAGATTTCATTTAGATCATTAACAAAGAGAAAATAGATTTAACAAAAAATATGTGGAACCTAGATAAAGGATATAACAAAATTTATTTTTTATAATACAGTTTAGATTTGCGGCTCTCAAACTATAGCTTTTGCATGTCGGGGCAAAAGTGACCTGGTGCACAATGGAAGGGACAAATGGGTCTGATAAGAGGACCACAGGACTACCACTCCTGCTTTAACTGAAGCAGCTGCATTTTTCTTGTTTTTAATGTTGACTTTCTGCATAAGATTTTACTTGAAGGTTGTTTTGTTGTTTTTACCACTAACAATAGACGACTAAATGTTTGAAAACCTCTAGCCTAGATAAAATGTTCTTTAAGAACATCCAGTTCCTTTTGCTCTCCAAGGAAAGATTGTTTATTTATTCATTCAGTCACTTGTTCTGTGTTTATTGAGTACCCACAATACCAAAATTAATGGTTGTTGAGCACCTACTAGGTTGAGCTACTACTGTTATATGCCTTATATAATTCTACTTAATCTTTGCAAACATCATGTAAAGAATGTATTAACCCTGTTATTTACAGATTAGAAAAAACATTCAAGGTAATGAACTTGCCCACACTCAAATGGTGAGAGCTACAGCTGTATTTTGAAAGTCTTTCAGCCTTACATCATAGCTCCTTTTCTTTTTCCAACACCGTACATTTCTTATCATGTAGGAAATAGTGATAGCATTTGAAATAAGGGTAATAATTGTGTTGATGTTTGTGACCCATTGAAATACTTATGGGAATGTTGATGTTGGTGGTTATAAAAAAGAAAGTAAAGGAGATGTTAATATTAGTGAGGGGGTAGTGTATGGGATGCATAGGGTTCTGGTGGAAGTGGTTCTCTATGATGATTCATCCTCTGTCAGCTAAGATGGAATGACAGGAGCCAGAATTTGCCTGGATACCCTAAGTCAAACACCTGTCAAGAAGAGAAAAAGGCCTGACTACTGGATCTGGATCTGGAGAGTAGAGAACATATTTAAAGTCACTGAGGGAATGGTATTAAAGGATAGGAGATGTACGGTGAGGAGACTCAGGTTGAAACCAAGTCAACAGACTGTTTGGGTAGGACAGGTAGCATGCCTAGACACACTTCCTCCACCAATGGCAGTGCTTAGAAGTACTTTGCTTTTCCATCTATTGTACATGTGCCAACAGGCTCTGTCCCTGGGCATAAATGGCCGGAATAGAAGCAGCTGGTATAAAAGGCCATTTTGATCATTGATTGTATTAGTCTGAAATCTTGAAATTAGGCAAGACATGCTTTGCATTGTAGACACAAATGTTTCCTCACCTGAATAATGGCTTTTGTTGTGAATAATAACTGGCATTGTGCCAAGGCCTGGTATTTTAAAATAAGCTATCCACTTAAATCCTAGATTCATAGAACTCAGCAAATAACCTGTTCGGAGTAGCTCTACCAATGCAGAGGACCCCCAAGTATCCTAAGATCCAGTTTAAAACAACAAGTCATCTCTGTCTTTACTACAGTATGACACAGAGAAATTTATGGAACACATTCTCTAATGAAGCAATAATAAGAAATAGAAAACATGATGTTAAAAGCTCTTATCATTAATGAGATCTGTCACCATTTCCGACTTTCGTGAAGTTGAAATAAGCACTATGAACACTATAAGTAAGAATTGACAACTCAGTGTGTAAGGAATCAGAGGTAACCAGATGATTTAGTTGGGTCCAAGCAAGATGTCCTAATTTTAAAATTATTCATGTATTCAAAGCAACAGAATAAATGCTCATTCTATTTAAGAGGTAGTGGTTCTTTCTACCCAAGTAAAAAAGGCAGCACATACACCCAAATTCTAGACTGAAAATAGAAGATTATTAGCATTACAATTTATGTAAATTGCTGCTCTATTCATGTGAATGTAATTAGTATCTCAGTCATATGCTAATTATAACATAGATTATAAATAATCATGTGAGAGCATTTCATCTTTTTAAGCTGAAACCTTACTTGTTTAAAGGGTCTACTATTTTATTATATAGTGTGAAGAGTGACTTATATGTGTTCAAATGCTTTAAAAATAAAAATTGTTTGGCATTCTAAAAATTATATTTGTTAGGGTTCTGTAGGCACATGATAAATTTAAGAGCTAGAGCAGTAATTCCCAACTTTATTGGAACTTATTGTATATGTTTGCCTTGGTGGCAGTCCTTGGGAGAGAGAACAGGTAGAAAGTTCTTAAATTGAGTGCATCAAAATCACCTGGAGGGCTTCTTCAATGCTATTGTGCTAGGCTCCACCTGCAGAATTCCTGATTCAGCAGGCCTGAGCTGAACCCAATGATTTGCATTTCTAACAAGGTCCCGGAGATGCTGATGCAATTGGTTCCAGCACCACACTCTGAGAATAAGTACTTTGAGGATGAATATGGACTAGGACCCTAAGGCCTGGAGGAGTGATTGAACTAAGCAGCTTTTTAGGCCTCTCTTCCCCTGACAATGAGTGGGTGCATCCTGTGGGGAGGGTATGTCCAATGTCGCCTTTGCTTTAGGGGCCTTGCCAACCAGAGACTCTTTTTGTGCTTATTTATTTGCTTGTTGCTTGCTTACTCTAAGATGAGCCAGTGAAGGCAATGTTTATGAATTCTAACAGCTCTTTGGTCCTCGACCCAGAACCAGGCCATGATGGGCAAATTTCCTTGCAGTCTTCCTTTGCCAGTGCACAGAATTTTTTCTAGTCCCCTCTTTCCACTGAATTTATATCTTCAAGGTCTCTAGCTTTAGGTGGCAAGTGTTTTGTGTTCATTTCTATTCTGTATTACTATTTTCATTGTACTTTCTTTAATTTCATTTGTGGTTCTTTATCTAATTTTCAACATAGATGCTTAGATAATTAATTTTTAGCCTTGCTTTTTTTCCAATACGGTATTTAAGTTTCAACTTTTTACCTGGAGTGAGCTCAAGGTTTAGTGTTCTTCTCCCAAGTGGCTATTAAAATCCAAATTCCTTGGCTGGGACGACCAGACAACGCCCTCAGGCAGCCGAAGCCTTAGGGCTTGCTGACCACCCTAGCCTTTGGCTCTTCTTTATTGTTTTTACTCCTAGAGAATTTCTTCTCTTGCTAGCTCAGATTTGCATTTATAAATATGCTTGTTATACTTTATAAATCATTTATAGGTGTTTTGCTGTAAGAGATTCTTTAGGATATCTATTCTGCCATATTACTAAAAAGAAAAGTCTTGAGATAAAAATACTACAGATTGTGAGAATAAAATGAGATGACACCTGTAAAGTCCCTAGCTCAGTACCTGCCAGAAAAGTCCTTGGTAAATATTAGCTGTTATTAACATACCTAGATCTCAGTGGATAACTAGTGGCAGAGATAAAATATAGAGTGCTACAGGAAGCAAATCTTATCATGAATTGTGATAGAAATACTGAGAAATAATGAATGGAAAATTCAAATTTTAACAAGATTGTGACAACTGACTGAGAATATATATTGTATGCTTTCCGAATAGACCCAGAAACTGATCCAATCAAGAGAAAACTTTTGTATATAGAGAGAAATCTTGGAATCAAATTCAGGGCTACCATATATAGCTGCTGGGGCACAACTCTAGGGGCACCATTCATAGTCCGAGACGTCACAGTGGCTGTGAACAGACTGAAGACACACTTCTCAAAGATTTGCATTTTGACAAAGTTAAAAAGGAAATAAGAAAGTGTAAACAAACTAGACATTGTTTAGAGCAGTAATTAAGAGTGTCCTTGCTGCCTCACAGATGCACACCCTGTGTTAAAAATAAATTAACAGCTGAGAAGGAATGCTTAGTGTCACTCTCTGATTGTTTCCTGCTGATGCTGCTGCTCTCAAAGCCCCGGGATACCCCATGAATTAGGTGAATAACATTAAGTTGTATTCAGTTCCCCTAAACTCTTAGAACTAAGTACTAGATTCCCAAGAGCTGTGCAATTTGGTCACTTTCTGGCTTTCCCTTCTTTTTTTCCTGAATCTTCTCCACTCTTTCTTTCCTCTTCTTTGCCTTTTCTCTCTTCTATTGTTCCCTCTCCACAACCACTTTTTCTCTTGCCTTCACCAGTGAATGAATACCAGCCATACCCCTCACTGCACCATGTCACACAGCAGAGTTCTCTTCAGTTCTGGTTGGGTTTTTAAATGAAGGCCATGCTCCTTGGGAGAGCTGCTGGGAGGTAAATAGGCCCTCACCTCTAGAAATAAGGTATCAGGCAAGTGATCAAAAGAGAGTGCTAGTGGAACTGGGAACAGATGGGGCCTGTTCACCATAACCACGTGGAAGACAGTTATCAGAATGAGGCCTCGAACAAGGTGCAGTGAAGAATGATGAAGCTAGTCACTCTGGGTGCTGCACAGGCTCCTTAGATTTTCCTGCCAGGTACAGGATTGTCTGGTAGTGGAGAACAGTGATGGCCAGGAGGGAGGGATGCAGAGATGGAGACTGGCAGGTTGTTCCCCAGGCTGTGTGTGTGGCTGAGGCCTGAGTTAAGCAAGGAGCAAGGCCTTGTTTCCCCTTGAGCACTTCCTCTAAAAAGAGTCAGGGTAGACCCAGGAGGGGAGAGAAAGGTCAATGCAGCTGGCACTATGGTTTCTCTGACTTGGGCTTTGGATCACTTCCAGGAATGTATGTCTTTCTTTCTGGGGAACTGGTAATGTAAAGTCTTTCAGAAAGAATATCTTCTCAAAGTCAGAGAAGACCTAGTAATCACCAGGCCATTTCTGAAGTAGATAGGAGAACTACATGTTCCAAATCCACTGGGCATTTGCTAAAAAGCCAGTAAAGGGGAAACAAAAAGCTACATCATTTTATTGTGCTTCACTTAATTGTGCTTCACAGATACTGTGTGTTTTATAAATTAAAAGCAAGACCCTCCACCAAGCAAAAAGGTTACCATTTGCCTTATTGCAACATTTCCTACTGCAGTGGTCTGAAACTGAACTGCAGCATCTCTAAGGCATGCCTATACAATGTAGGTAAGATGAGAGAGCCTTAAGATTCTGGACCTGGCCTGAGCTGCCGAGATTACTCTGTGCTATCTTTCCTTGTTAAGTACTGAACAGACCCATCATGGGCTCCATGAGACCTTGTAAACACAGGCCAAGCCAGGAGACATCCCACTGAGGAGCATAGACTTCTAGTGACTAGGAATGGTTTCACTGCAGCCTTGAAAGTAAATATCTTCTTCACACACCTGTCCAATAATTGCTTCTTAATGACTTCTTTGACTTTTTCAGGAGTTAATGGGAGTCTGAGAAAGAGGAAGGGGCAGGTGCTAGGGTCCTCAATAATTCTATTCCAACCTTTTGAGGTCATTATGGTAGCACATGGACTCTGCCAGAGGGAAGGCAAAAGAGAAGGAAACAAATGGACTCATCCACCCAGGGTCCTGACCCATACTGCATACTGACTGGGAATGGAGGCTTTTAAATGGTGAGGAAGGTATTCAAGATCTAAAGATAGTGCTCATCAACAAAGCAATCATATTTTGCAAATTAGTTGTATTGTTAAGCTATATACAGAGCAATTGAAAATAGAGCATTTTACAATGAGCCACACAGACCATTTCTTAACAAAAACTGCCATCTAGAGAGTTTACTGTGAGCTCAGTCCCTTATAAAATTATTTAGTTCTCTTTTCTCTATGGACAAAGCATTGCTATTATCCCTAATTTTATAAATAAAGAAAGTAAGGCCTCAAATGGTCAAATAACTTGTCCAAAGTTATATACAGCTTGTATTCAGAACTGTAACCCAGTCCAGAGTTTTTCATCCAAGTTTTAATCTTGATGCTAAACCATTTTACAGCAGACCTGGCAGGTGAGACAAATAGCTGCATTTCATAGTGCAGGAGGTTTTGGTTTATAGTACGTTGGACTATATGAACTTGCTGACTTGTAATTTTTGTAAGTCAAAAATGAATTAACTAAGGTTATTCCATGTAATGTGTTCTCTTAAGACCCTAAACCCACATTCTTTCTACTACTCCACTGAATCTGAGAGTAAAAGTGTAATTTACTCCCAAATGACTAAAGGATGCCACACTTTGGAGTCTCACCACTATGTGGGGGTGAGGAGTTGGGACAAAGATACAGGGTGTTATTTATAAAGAATAATTCAGTAGAAGTTTTTCGGTGAGGCTCTATGAGATTGTAGAGGACAAAGTCCTGGAGAGATCAGGAAAGGCTTCCAGTCCCATTTCTGATTGAAAGAGTAGCTCGTACAATCTGGGACATGAGGAAGAATTGTGCCTTCCAGGAACTTTAAATAATTAGGCTTGGCTAGAGCATTGGCCTTAGATTAGAGAGTAAAGATTGTAGAGGGTAAATCACAAACTGCCTGGAAATATAGGGGCTTTTATCGTCCTAGAGAGCAGCATTTAATTATTTTAAGCACTGAAATGATAAAATCAGATTTGTGCTTAGAAGACTTTCCCTGTATGTGTGTGCAGACTGGCGGACTAAGTATGAGAAATCCAAACAAAACATGAAATGTGCCTGACCTTAGTCACAGAGGGCACAAAAGGCAGGAGTGATTTGGGACTTAATTTAGGAGGTAGAATTGACAGGCCTTGGTGACTGATTTGGAACCAAGGGACATTGGTTCCAAATGTATTTGGAATTTACAAACAGATTCTCAACCTTAACCGAATCTTAAAAAGACTGTCACTCAAACTTCTAGAAGATGGAGAGATGAATTTGCTAAAAAAAAAATAAAAATAAAAATAAAAACTATTCCTGCTTTTAAAGAAACACAGGAATAAGGGAGGAATCTTCTAAACTGGAGATTCATCACCAGAGGAATCTCTTCTCTCATGATGGGGTCGACATTCTGGGGTATGTACTATTCTAGCCAACAACTGTTTAGAATGATGACTGCCATGCTTTGTGTTGCCAAATATTATGAGCATCACCTATGCTTTTTCTGAGGGGACAAACTAACTAACATTTTATTGGTGTGAGAATTGCTACACAAAGATATGTACATTCTGAACTTCTAGTTATGCAATGGAAAACATGTTTCTGAATATCCCTAAATTCTTGTGAGGAAAATAAAATTAGTCTCCAGAACCTAAGAACAGGGCTTTCTGGATGGCATTCAATGGGCATGTTTTTGTTGATGATGTTATTTGTGCTTGTTTGGTTACTGGATGAAAAGGCAAGTAAGTATAGCTCTGCTGGAAGCAGCCAGATCTTGTACTATACATCTCAGCTGATCTGAGCCTTCTGTGTAGCTTAGTTATTCTGGATCTATGCAAATTATTTATATTCTTGAACCTTGTGGTAGTGTCTGCAGTATTCCAGCCTCCCCACAGGAAGTGGCAGGAGTTATAAACATATTTGTCCTGCTGACCACTAATTAAGTGAAGCTCAATAGAAAAAGTAATTTTGTATATAGCCATAGGAAAGTGCTTGGGCCTCTGCTGAGATCGAAGTTGAGTCAACATTCAATCTCTTGAAAGAAACTTAGACTGCTTATAAAATTAAAGAAACAAAAACAAACAAAAAAGTCCAGCTCTTCTGTGTTTGAAAGTGAGTTAAAAGGAGGCTATGTAGGTCCTTTGGCCAGTTGGCAAAGCAAATTTCTGAGGAGTAGACCAAAAACGAAGTTAAACCCATTTAAAACTTCTCTTTGGAAACCTTGATTTCTCTTCCTATATGGTCTGTGTAGCCTAATAAGAATTGTCTGAGGGCTTGAAAATATGCAGAAGGCTTGTTAATCAACTCTCCCAAGTAGCTGAGTGAAAAGGTTTCCCAGGCTGAGAAGATGGAAGCATTAATCAACATCTTTCAAAGGAGAGAGGCTTCCAGTGATAATTAGCAAAGACATCTGTCAGCTATGCTGAACTGCTTGGTGGGAGCAGAAAGCAACATAAACGGCCAAATTAAATTATTCTAGAGATCTATGTGTTGGAAATACCTCATAGTCCATGTTTTCACAAAATTAGATGTCTTTAAAATGACAATGCTATGAATTTTCAACTTTTACTCTATTGCTGCCTCTTTCTCTTGCCCTGTTCTCTATTACTCTATGTTTCTAAAGGTGTAAATGTGTTTATCACACACGAACACATAGTCAGGAATTTTTCATATGAGGCCAGTTGTGGACTTGGTCAGGGACTGGCCTTCATGGGAAGCTGAATGTCCTTGCAGCTGCATTTGATGAAACCCAGAACTGGGTCAGAATGAAGGTAAAGAATTGCGTTAGGCTCCAGGATAGCTCAACATGGCACCCATCTTCATTTATTTTGTAAGCATATCTAGGGCTACAAGATCTCCAGAAACAGTTTCTCCCACAAATAAAAGATGAGTAGGTCAAAATGAAGCAAACTGAGTCATTCCCCAGTGGTCCCTGTGTTCTAAGTCAGATTAGACAGGAAGATTTATATTCTCTGATATGAATGTAGGACACTTCTGGCCTAAGGGGTCTCTTTTCCCTTCAGCCTTTGTGGTTTCAGGAGATATCTTCCTGTTTCTTAGAGACAATTTTCAGTCATTAGGAATGTACTTTTTCTCTTGAAATGATGGAATAAGGGGTTATTGAATATAGAAGAAAAGACATATTTCAAAGAAGTTGTAGGCTAAAATGGGTTTTGTATATTAGTCTGGGAGCATAACCATCAGAAATAACATTCTGTAAGGAATTGCTTACCATGTTACCAACAACTGATGTGTAAACATAATTGGGAACCTAATTCATCTGAGAGTTGAAGGATGCCCTTAGTGATGTATAGTATAAATCTATAACATGATGATATTAAGCATTCTGTGGCAGAGACTATTAATTGTTTTCTAAATTAATAGTAATACAATTTTAGGCTAAGCAAATGGCCTCTCAAAGATTTTCTTTCTGACCCTCCCTGGTAGCTAGGTGTGCGTGAAGACTAATAGGCTAATAAGATGATGACATTAGTATTGCTTAATGGTATGGGCATGTCATATGTATTATAGGGAATTTGGATATGGGGCCCTTTGTCTTCTCTTCATTTGTTGCTTGGAATGTACATGTTGCTATGTTGGTCCATAGAATCAAAACCACCAATAGCAGTGCAACCAGATAGAAGACTGGGTCCCTGACACCATGAAGCATAAAGTCTTGATCATCTGTTCTGGATGTTTACCTGGATGTAAGAAAAATAAACTGCAGTCCTATTTAAATTATTGTCATTTGGGGCTTTTTATCATAGCTGAAACTAATTCTAATAAACATTATCATTACTCTTCATAATGACACACTTGTTTCTGCCATTTTGGTGTTATCTCAACACCTAGATTAAGTTACTTTTGTAAATGAACCTTGCAAGCATGCATACTCTTTAGTGTAAAGTAGCTCAGGCTAGTAAGATCTATGATTAGCAAGCAACTATAACACCAGTATTTCTGTTATCAGTTATTTCCAATTGCCAGAAAACCAGGAAAGAATCAAATTTGCAAGTGGATCAGTTCTTCTGAACTCATCTCCAAGATATCTGTCCAGAAAAATATGAGGACTTGATCATTTTCTCCTTTGACCATTCTAAAATATGAAAGTAATTGAGGGTCTGATCTGATTAAAGGTAGAATGTAACTATCAGAGTTATTGACCAGAGATAAAAACAGGTTTTAAACATTCTACATGTATCAATTAGCTATTTCTCCAGGTGCTGGTCTAGGATGGCCTCACACATCTGGCAGTTGGCTGGCTGTCAGTTGTCAGCTGAGTCAATGGATGACCAGGCCACATGTCTTTTATTATCTAGCAGGCTAGCCTAGGTTTGTTTACATAGTGGTGGCAAGATTCCAAGAGAGAGTAGAAATGTGCAAGGTCTCTAGAGACCTAAGCTCAGAACTGGCACACAATCACATCCTATGTCAAAGCAAGTCACAGAAACAGTCCAGAGTCAAGGGGTAGGGGAAGTAGGCTTCACTTCTGGATGGGAGGAGCCACAGAGTCACACAGAGTCACACAGATGTAGAGAGAGGTAAAGAATTCCAGCCATTTTTGTAACCAATCTGACACACTATGATTTTTTGCATAAAAACTCTCTAGTCATGCTGATCGAACAAGACGGATACTCCCAAGAAAGCAGATCACTTCTTTCATGGACAGATGAATAGAGCAGTTGTCTTAGTCTGGGCTGCTATAATATAGACTGAATGGCTTATAAACAACAAATTTATTTTTGTTCATTCTGAAGGCTGGAAGTTCATGATAGTGGCACCAGCAGATATGGTCTGGTAAGAGCCTACTTCCTGGTTTAAAGATGGCATCTTTTCACTATGACCTCACATGACGGAAAGGGGCAAGGGAGCTCTCTGGAGTCTTTTTTCTAAAGACACTAATCTTATGATCCTCATGACCTAATCACCTCCTAAAAGCTCCACCTCCTAATACCATCACCTTGGGGGTTAGGATTATAACATATAAATGCTGAAGGAATGCAAACATTTAGTCCATAGCAGTAGTATGGTTGCAATTTCTTAATTGAGTATCAAGGAATTAACTTTAGTTCTCAGGTTCTCAACCAAATCACCATAATCATGTAACTGAATTTCTAATTTAATCTTTTTACCCAAAACCACACCAGCCTTGTAATGACAGTCAAGGAATTTGTGTACCAATGGAAGTGGTAATTAAAGTAGCCTTTGCCCCAGAACTCCACTATTCATTCAACTACAATTTATAATGTTCTAGTCTCTTTGCTAAGGGGTAAGGATGCAAAATTAGTGAGACTCAAACTCAGTTCAACTCCTCATAGAAACATAGTCTAGTTAGAGAAAGAAACATGGAAACAACCTGGAGTAATTCAGTGTGGTAGATACAACACAGAGGCATACTCTAGGGACAAAGATGATACAGGAGGTTTCTCTCTAGGGAAGAGCAGTGTTGACTTTTTCAGGGACTCCCACCTCTATGCTTGTTTGCTTAATAGTCCTTATTGCCCCCAGTAATTTTCTCAGTCTAGACAACATTCTGTTCCTAAGTTGCTATTAAGACCAAACCATCAGGCACCTTTCTCTAGGCCACTCTCAGAGCTCCTGTGGATCACTCTTAGATGGTGGAGGGTCCCCTCTGACCAGTTATTTATAAGGCTCCTATCAGAATGGGCTTGTTTTTGGACAAGCAGCCATACTATTTCAAGTCTTTTAGATCCTCAGTACTTTCATGGTCCTCTTTCCTGTCCAGAAATTTGGGGTGGAAGTTTGGGGAAGCTCCTCTGAGGATGAAGGACAGTTGAGAGACACTAAACAATGCCACTACCCAAAGTGACTCTTTTTAACATACACGTAGTGACTCAGAATGAAGGCAGGTATCAGTCTCAGGCTGAGATTTCTCCAGGCTGGTAGTATCTTTTGTCACTCTCTTTTTCAAGAGTTCTTACTGGCCTAACAGTCTTCTCCAAATCCTTTGTTCTCATCAATTCCAAAGAGCCTTATGTACAATACAACTTGGGACATGTGGCCATACCTCCTGGATGGGAATGCGGATTAGTTGTTTATATAATTGCAATTTTTTTAAATACAGTCTCTTTGAGCCAGAAACTCTCCCCTTCCTAGTGAATGGCTGCAGCTGAATCCATTTTGCCCATAGTGATATCTGCTTGGAGTCCATGTCCTCAGATTCAACAAACTGAGGTTAAAGCCAGTAGCATGGAGATTCCAAGAACCTATAATGCAATGTTCTCTTCTGTACAAAGCTTTTCAGGAGAGCCTTAAAAAATAGAATTAATTAGACATTTTTTCTTAATAGCTTTGAAAGCATTTATTATGTAGACGTGGTTTCTCACCCATACCATGTTTGATACTTGTTAGTAAACCAACACTATAGTTTTGCTTTTCTGCTACAAAAATACAGAGAACTGGACCTGGTGACCTGAAAAACAGGTAAGGAAGCCCTAAACCAAATGAAAATCAGATATGTAACACTTCATTCCCCTCCCACCAGACAGGTTACAAAGTACAGAAATGAGATATCAGCACTGAAGCTTATTTTCTTGAGTAAATTGTTCCTTCTCTTGTCTTCTAGAAAATAATAATCAAGAAGGAGCACAGAGACATGAGAAGCAGGGTGAAGGAGATGGCAGATTATTTAGGTAGAGTTCCTTTGGAACATTGGAGATGACCAGGCTGGAAAGGTAGGTGCTAGAAAGAGCAATTTTCTGGAACAATTTGAGTAGTAAATTTGAATATGTATGCAAATCACTTGATCTTGATTCAGTAGGTTTGGGTTGAGTTTTGAAATCTTTATTTCAAAAAAGCTCCCAAGTGATTCTGCTGCTGGTCTTGGCACCAGGTTTTGCATAGCAAGATTCTAGATTGTGATTTGTCCTCCTTTCACCACCATTTCCCTGGAGAAGAGTCTGGCTGAATGAAAGACCAGTGAGGTGATATTAGAAAAGCTCTTGTTTGTGAAATACCTACTCTGTGTCAGGAACTGTGCCAAGGGCTTTCTGTGCACTATCTTGTCAAATTCTGGTTACTACTCTTTAAGATAGGGAATACTATCCCTATTTGAGAGATGAATAAATTGCAGTGCAGGGATTTTAAGTTACCCATCTGCTATATTCCAGTGTGAATAAAGAATGTCAGTACTTATTGTATGGGGCATGCTGCCATGAATGTAATAAAACAATAAATATATTGAGTTGATCCAATGGCTGGCAGATTCATATTTTTCTAAGGTTAAATCTTTTCAAACCTGATCAAGCCTATCTCTGTTTAGATTAAACTTATAACCTGAGCTTATGAATTAGTTCAACCAATAGACTTTGTATTTGAGCAAGTGATCAAAGAAGACTGATTTCTGGATGTTCAGACTTTCCAGGACTTTTCTTGGGTTTACCACCCAAAAAGAGAGTCTTTAAACTCTGAAAGGATTAGTAAGGTCGAATCATATGTTGTACAATGTACAACCTATACTAATATACATGTTTGTCCTAGTGATAATGATGAAAACTTCAATTCCCCAAATGCCAAACCCAAATTACAGAAAAGGAACTGAACCAATTTCTGGTGCTCTTTATTCCTTTGTATAGATCCAATCATGGATTATGCCTTTGGTGTTATATCTAAAAAGTCATTGACATAGCTGAGATTATCCAGGTGTTTTTCCTATATTATCTTCTAGAAGTTTTATATTTAGGTCTACAATCATTTTGAGTTGATTATTGTGAAAGGTGTAAGATCTGTGTCTCAATTCATTATTTTGCAATGTGCATATCCAGTTGTTCCAGCAACATTTGTTGAAAAGATTATCTTTGCTCCTTTGTATCACTTCTGTTCCTTTGTCAAGGATCAGATTACTATATTTGCATGAGTCTATTTCTGGGCTTCATATTTCATTTCACTGATTTATTTATTCTTCCACCAATTGCATACTATCTTAATTATTGTAGCTTCATAGTAAATATTACAGTTAGGTAGTATCAGTATTACTAATTAGTTCTTCTTCAATACTGTGTTGGCTATTCTGAGTATTTTGTTTTCCATAAAAACTTTAGAATCAGTTGGTATTCACAAAACACCTGGATGATCTCAGGTATGGGAAGAACTGACATCTTAACAATATTGAATATTCTTATCCATGAACAAGGAATATCTCTTCATTTAATTCTTCTTTGATTTTTGTTCATCAGAGTTTTATAGTATTTTTATATAGATCTTGCACATATTTTGTTAGATTTATACCTATGCTAATATAATTAGTATTGTGTTTTAAATTTCAAATTTCACTTATTATTTACTGGTATATAGGAAAGTGATTAATTTTTATTTTTGTATATTAACCATTATTCAACAATCTTGCTATAATCACTTATTAGTTTCAAGAAGGGTTTTTATTTTTATTTTTTGGTCAGTTTTTGGGATTTTCTACAATCATGTCATCTACAAAAAAAAAAACAGTTTTATTTCTTTCTTCTCAATCTGTATACCTTTTATTTCCTTTTCTGCATTATTGCATTAGCTGGAATTTTTAGTACTTCCAGAACAAACATCAAAAGTATTTAGAGAAACAGGGAGTGGTGAGCATACTAGACCTTAGTGGGAAACTACTTTCTTATCATTAACTATGATGTTAGCTGTAGGTTTTTTATGATCTTTATCAAGCTGAGAAATTTTTCCTCTATTCCCACTTTACTGAGAATTTTTATTATAAATGAATAATAAATCTTATCAAATGCTTTTTTTCTTCAATTATTGGTATGATCATGTGATTTTCTTCTTAAGCCTATTGATGAAGTGGATTATATTAATTGACTTTCAAATGTTTAACCAGGCTTGTATACCTGGAATAAATCTCAAGGATTTTACTTTTTAGTATTTTTTCTCTCTGTGTTTCATTTGGATAATTTCTATTGTTACATCTTCAAATTCATTACTCTTTCTTCTGCAATGTCTAAGCTGCCATTAATTCCACAAAGTGTACATTTTTCTCATATTTCTCATATGTAGTTTCCTTCTCCAGAAGTGCAGTTTGAATCTTTTTAAAAATAGCATCCATTTTTGAATGTAGAGATCACAGCAATAACTATTTTAATGCTCTGGTCTGCTAATTTTTACATCCATAACAATTCTGGGGTGGTTTTCATTGATTAATTTTTTTCTCATTGAGAGGTCAGATTTTTCTGCTCATTTGCATGCCTGATAATTTTTATTGGATAACACACATTAAGAATTTTACCTTGTTGGTTGCTAAATGTACTTGTGTTTCTCTAAATACTTTTGATGTTTGTTCTGGAATGCCATGTTATTGAAAAACAGTTTTATCCTTTCAGATCTTTCTCTTAAGCTTATTTTTTCAACTTTATTACAGTATAAATGATAAGTGAAATTGTAGATATTTAAAGTGCGCATCCATAGTGATTTGATATTCATATACACTGTTAAAAGATTCCTGTCATCTAGTTAATTAACATATCTATCACTCATATATATTTGTGTATGTGAGAATATTTAAGTTCTACTCTCTTCACAAATTTTAATTATGTAATACACTGTCGTCAACTAAATAATTACCATATTATATGTTATATCTTCAGGCTTTATTGATCTTATAGTGTAAAGCTTGTACCATTTCCCCCAACCCCATCATCAATCTTGGGCAATCACTTTTCCACTCTATGTGGAATCTGAAAGAAAAGGAAAAAGAAAGAAAGAAAGAAAGAAAGAAAGAAAGAAAGAAAGAAAGAAAGAAAGAAAGAAAGAAAGAAAGAAAGAAAGGAAGGAAGGAAGGAAGGAAGGAAGGAAGGAAGGAAGGAAGGAAGGAAGGAAGGAAGGAAGGAAAAAAGAAAAAGAAAATACTACGCACTATCTGTCTCTGTGTGTCATTTCATTAAGCACAATACCTTCAAGGACTATCCATGGCTCTTAAGCTTTTATAGGCAGGACCAAAGCAGCATTTTGTCTAGAGCTAATTATTTCCCACTACCAAGGCAAGACTTTTTGAGTATTCTATCCAGTGCCTCATTAATTTTGAAATTTTCCAGTTTGGCTTTTAGAAATAGGCACTAATCCTTTCAGGTGTTTTTTTCCCTATCCTCCAGCAGTTTGCTCTCTTATATAAGTAGTCTGCTAAATATTTAAGGAGGATCTTCTGCAGACGTCTAGAGTTCTCTCTCTCTCTTGCATTCTTCTCTCCAGTACTCTGCCCTGCAAACTAAAGCTGTGTTGGTCTCCCCAGACTCAATCCTTTCTTCTCAACACAGAGAATGTACTGAGCTCTGTCTAGGTTTCCTCTCATTGTCCCATGGCCTGTAAATTCAAGACAATAGTAAATCAGGGGCAATCATAGGGCTCACCTTACTCTCTTCCCCACCTCATCTCTTCAGGTTACTACTGTCCTTAGCTGACTGATGTCCAAGTCTTAGAAACCATTGTTTCACATATTTTGTCCACTTTTTTAACTGTTCCAAATGGGAGGTAAATCTGGTCCATGTTGCTCTATATTGTTTAGCGATCGAAGTTGCTGCACTAGCATTTTGAGGCATATAAACATACAAAAACAGTTTATATAGCTTAGTCTCCTTGGGTCTTAGGTCTTAGCCTCCTTGTTTCTTGGTTTCATTATTTGTAAAATGAGGCTTAGTCTCCTTGGGTCTTGGTTTCCTTTTAATATATATATATATATATATATATTATATATATATATATATATTATATATATAAAATAAAAATTTAGTAAGAAATGTATTATAAGTTATTGGTTTATTGGTTATAATTATGGATGCTGAGAAGTCCCATGATCTGCCATCTGCAAGCTGGAGACTCAGGAAAATTGGTGTTATAGTTCAAAGGCTTGAGAGCCAGAGGGTGAATGGTGTAGATTCCAGTCTGAATCTAAAGGCCTAAGAATCAGCAGCTCTGAAGGCAAGAAAAAAATTAATGTCCCAGCTCATCCAGTCACGAAGAATAATTTCAACCTTTCTCTGTCTTTTTGTTTTATTCAGGCCCTCAACGAATTGAAAGATGCCCACTCACATTAGGGAGGGCAGTCTACTTTACTCAGTTTACTAATTCAAATGCTATTCTCTCCAGAAATACCCTCCATAGACACATCAAGAAATAATGTTTAATCAGATATCTAGGCATCCTATGTCTTGATCAAGTTGATATATAATTAACCATCACAAACCAGAAGCAAAACTCATTGCGTTCTAGTTCTAAACATTTTTAACTTCATGAAATTATCATACTCTATACTCTTTAAAAAATAGCCTAGCAATCACCGAGATCTGAGCTGCCACTTAATCAATGTAGAAAACTTTATGACCTTGCATCTCTTCTCTATAATTCTGTCTCTTCCTTTTCTTCATCCAGATACCCTATAGTGAGTACCTCCTATGTGCTGGACACTATGGTTGGCTCCGGGTATACAGCAACAGACAGACTGACCTGAGAGTTCCATTCTAATGGATGTTTATTGAACACATATTAGAGGCCTACTGGGCCTTATGCAAAGCATCTTATTTATGTCATCTTACTTAATCTTCACAATAATCCTATGAAGTAGGAACAAACATACAAAGAAACTGAGGTCACAGAACCACCAAGTGATGAAGCAAGGATATGAACCCAGGCAGTCCGTGTTTATATCTCCTGCTTTTAATCTGTCAGTGATGCTGAAAGGTGCCCAGCAGACAAAATCCAGCTTGCAGGTATATTTGCTTTGGCTCACACTGATATTTTATAAAAATTAATTTAGAATTTTCTGAAACTTTCTAGTTTACAACAATCCCCACTATTTACTATTTTTTTCATAGCTAGACTGCTTCTTTTATTTACCTTTCTGGCCTCTGAAGGTATTTGGATTTTGGCTTCTGCACATTTCTCTTCTGCCTCCTTCTAAGGATAATATTGGATATCTTTCTCATTTCTCAGCTCCTTTAACTATACCTCAAGTGACCTCTTTATGACAAGCACTCCCTCACTTTTCTTCCTTTTCACTTTCCCACTTATCTTTAATTTCTTACCAAGTTACCCGTTTCTCTCAAAATTTTCTTACTTTTTTTTCTGCTTTTTAGCCTTATTTCTACTAATACAGCTGATATACCCTAAAATTTCTGGCAATAATACTGTAGTACTAAAAAAAAAAAGAAAGAAAGAAAGTGAAAAGGAACACCATGAAGCTAATTTCTATATATCTAAAATCCTTGAAAAATCCAATATGTAACTTCAGCTCACACATGAAACTAAACAAACATGACTGAAGCCAGCCCTATTCTAGCTTTTCTTCTCTATTAAAATGGCATTAAGAGAAAAAGTTTTGAAAATTTCCTGTTTTGTTTTAGCCATAGTTATCTCTGTGCTTTCCTAGGGAGCACACCATAGTTTATAATGTTTTTATAAAAAAACTACATTTCAAATTTCAAAGAATTGAATGACCGATGCAGTTTTTAAATAATCTATTTGAAAATATTTTAAATAGAGTTTTTTAGAATTTAAACCTTCTCTCTGACTGAACTATGAATTCCCTGATACCTTCCACTTGATATTCTGAAATCTCTATGTAAATGCAAAGACATCCCAGTGAGAAATCTTATTTTTGTTTATTGTACCTCTCTTCCATTCCTAGTATTTCTATAAGAGGAGCCTCACTGAGGTGGCTGTGACAAATACTTTACACTATTTTATTTATGAGCCATTTTGGTCAAATTCAAAGCACTGTACTTTTTATATTAGGTTAAGCAATGTAATACAAGCTCAATCTCTCAGGTTGCCAGTGTTTTAAAAAAAATTTTAGCATAAGCACTAACTACATGTGGTCATTCCAGACTGAGATGTGCTATAAATTAGAATACACATAAAATTACAAAGACATACTACCCAAAGGAAAAAAAAAAGATATCTAAGTAATAATGTTATATTGATTATATGTTAAAATGATATATTTTTGTGTGTGTATGGGGTTAAATAAAAACATTATTCCCTGAGTCCTAGGAGTCAGACTTTTGGAAAATAAAAACAGGAAAGACTTGTAGATCACTTCTGCTTTCCAGCCTGCCTTATATAGGGGCAAAGAGCATGGACTAGATTGCTGGTTTGAAGGGAGTAGAAAATACATAGAGGAAATATTAATTAATACCTCAAAATATTATCTAGTTACACTAGGTACTCTTTATAAATGGTTGCCCAGAAAATGTTGCCTACTTTCACCTCTTGAAAGGGAAGTGTGCTGTGAATATACCTTCTTAGTGCTCCTTATTCCTTTCCCAGCACCAAAAATAAAAAAAGAGAGACTCAATAAATGTTCGTTTCTTTTTATTTTCTCTTGGGATTACAGCCCAAAGGTTAGATTTAAAAGTTTCCTGCTCAAAGAGTAAAATTCCTCCTCTCTTGGGTCTTAACAAACCAAAAGAACCCCTCCTCGTCTCCTTTGACAAGGTCCCAAATTCTACATATTATATCAAGAATACATCCTCATTGCTCTTGAACTACAAATATCTTCTCATTGTGTTCATTTTCTTTCTTTTTTTTTAATAACCCCTAGGTTTTATAGACAAGGAAGGAGACCAACCAATAGGTCTACAGTCCTATCACTGCTTATTGATAGAGTTAAGGGCAATAATCTTCTCCTGATATTCAGCGCTATATTCTTGGTATTCAGTTAGTAACCTCAGTGGTAACTATGGCTCAACCAGTGGTCAGAAATATAGGTGAAACGAGCAAATCAAGCCTCATGATAAAAGATTGGAAGTAGTAGGCCTGACATGGGAAGTGCCTTCCCTACCTGAGGCATTCAGATTTACCTCCTGTATTAGTTCCCTGTTGCTGCTTAACAAATTATTATAAACTTAGTGGCTTAAAAATTGTGTTATACAAATTTGTTATACTTGTAAATGTCCAAAGCCTGGAATGAATCTCACTAGGTTAAAACCAAGATGTTGGCAGGGCTATGTCCCTTCTGGAGGCTCTAGGGGAGAAGTTGTTTTCAGCTTCCAGGGTCTACCTACATTCCTTAGCTCATGGTCTCCTTCCTCCATCTTCAAAGACAGTGATAGCTACTTAGTCTTCCTCATGATGCCATCATTATGGTTCTGACTCTTCTGCCTTCTTTCACTTTCTAAGGTCTACCCAAATAATCTAGAATATTCTTGCTGTTTAAAAATTTTTAACTTAATCACACCTGCAAAATTAACTTTGTTTTATAAGGTATTGTATTACAAATTTTGGAGATTAGGATGCGAACATCTTTGGGAGTCCATTATTCTGCCAGCTACATCCTTTATAAAAACAGCCAAACTAAATACCTTGCCGGCTGGATGGGGTGCATGGGGCCCATTTGTGACCTTCAATTTATTGCGATGCTAGAAGTCACAGGAGCACATAAGAAATATGATAAAGTCTTTAACTTTGAGAATAGTCAGGCTAGAAGATAAAGACTGACACAAAGCCCTGGGGCACCATATGCCAGAAAGTGTATAGGGAAGCTCCATCTGGCATGGGGGCTGTGATGCTGTCAATGGCTCTCCATATCCTACTAAATGCCCACAAGTCTTAGATTGAAATTTTTTAGATGGAAAAACAAAAAACGTAAAACAATGTTATGACTTACTCATCTTATCTGAGAAGAGAGTTAGTACTTGAACTGGGGTTAGGGTTCTGTATCCTAATGCCTCAGCTCAGTTCTCTTGCTGCTATAAGGCTGTTCTCTGCAGTGCTCTTGCCTGACATTCAGAGTCCTTCATTGTCTGACTACACTGCCACACTACACTACACTACACTACACTACACTACACTGTGACCCAAGGTGACCTTGCTATTATTATTCTCCTTTTTGTTCCAAGAATGAATACACTTGTTCATTTATCTGTGTGTTCATCATTCATTCATTAGTCGTACATTGGGCAGTGCCAGGCTCCAAACCAGTATCTGCAAACACAAGGGCAAACAAGACCCAGTCCCCTCCTGGAGGGGCTTCTAGTCCTGGACAGTGGTGCCTACACTTGTTATGCCATGACACAAATGATGGAGGATTGTTCACTCATTTGTCGGCCTGCAGGCTATAGTCCTGAATACATACTCTCTCTTTCCTTCCCCTCTTGAGAGAAAAGCAGAAGGCTTTCTCAGAAAGTTGAGAGCGCTATTATTCAAGAGAAAGCTTTAATCTTTCCTAAATTGCAGAAAATTATTTTTAAAGTACATTATTTGCAAACATATACAAGTAAAAACTTGGTCATGCTGATAGGACTTGCAAGTAGGCACCGCACCTCTGATTTAGTGACTCATGAGGCCCTACTTGCTTGGAAGGCCCCTGCTTCTTAAAGTTAAGTGAACACTAAGGAACTTCAACTAGTTTCATTTTCCCAAAAAGAAGAAAAGCAACTCAGATGTAAGGAACCCACACCATTTTGAGGAGAGAACTTGACATCTGATTTTTTACTTTCATGTTATTGAGTAAATACCATAAATTATAAAGGAACTGGGAGTGTTAGCCTAAAGAAGAGAATGCTAGAAAGAAACTGACAGGAGTCATCTGTCTGAGGCAACAGATTTATTCTGTTCCTTCCAAGAGAATAGCTTCAATGAGAGGAAGCTGTAACAGGGATATCTCACATTCAGGTAACTCAGTGCCTAAAGTGATGTTGTCAAAACAGCACTGAGGAAACTCATTTGCAAAAATAGAACCTTGCAATGACTGAATTAAGACAATGAAAAGGTAACAATAAGGACTAAAGAAGCCAGCAGCGATGAGTTACTTCGGTCTCCTCTGGATTTCCAACTGCGGTTAGAAGTCTGTCTCCGTCCCTGGCCTCCCTGCCCTCACTGCCAGGCCTTCTCCCTGGCCATGGAGGGGACCAGTGAGCTGCTGGTGTCTCAGTTCACGCCTCATGGTTTAGACACCCACCTGGATGGAAGCATCTACAGGATTGACTTTCCCTGAATCAAACTCCGTGACTGTGGAGAATGGCGCTGATTGGCTGAGTCAGAGTCACATGTTGCCCCTAAACTCAGGTAGGGAAGTAGGGGACAGGAGCTCCCCAACAAAACCTAGTCTGAAGGTGAGGTGCCTCATCTGCTAAAGAGAATCAGTCTGCTTAACTGAAGCAGAGGTGACAAATAGGGAGAAAGGCAAATGCTGCCTCTGTCAGCCAGACAGGTTGGAATGAATGAAGCCCTCCCTTATGTTTCTAACTCCACAAGAGGGCCATGCAGCAATTTTCAGCGACACTTCTTAAGTTCCCTGATATTCTATCCAGTTCTCTCACATACCACAATCACGCTCAACACCTCAACACCAAGCTGCCCAACTTAAAGGCTCTCCCTCCTCTTCTCCTGCCTTTCTATTCTATTCTCTGACACAAAATCAGAGAACTGGTCTGACCGGTAAGACGGTGGAGGGGACAGGGCAAGTCTGCCTGTGGGGTGGGGAAAGGGAAGCTGAGAACACTGGCACCTTCCATCACTGGACTTATCCCATCACCTCAGGAATTCCAATTTTCCCAAGTTGGTAGGTCTACCTTGCAAAAAGACGCTGCGTTCTTAATGCTGTAGAACAGGCTGTATTCACAGTACATTAGGGACCCGAAGTTTTCAAACTTCCTTGCTGCCCTGCTGTCACATTTGAATTTATACAAGACTACTTTGTGTGTCTTGAAGAGGATATTTCTCACCTCTATCAAGGTTATTGCTAACAATTTAAATATAACTTTATCTGCATTTTGGCCTGACATATCTGGGAATCTTCAAGTGCTGAATTTGATAAAGACTATGTCGTAGCAAATTACCATGACAGAGGGGAAAAATAGTAAAAAACAAAAAGCAAACAAAGGCCAATAGTAAACAAGTGATAAAACCTGGCCAGTCTTTTTAAATGATTGGAAGTAAAAATAATTTAGAAGCAGCCCACCTAGAAAGAAACTTAAAGCCCTTTTAGTCTTATTCATTTCTGAGGTAATTAATAGATTCGATACAAAGGATTCCAAAACCAAAGTTACAATTTTTGGAAGAAATCCCCAATATTTAATAAGGTACTTAGCAGCTGGCCAATTTGTCTTGGAAGGTATACCAGGAAGGTCTTTCATATTTCTCTAAGTTAAAAGAGCTATGGGGGCTTTATTTAGATTTCTATTATATACTTAATGGCCAAGGTGGATATATGAGAACACTTGCTTTAAAATGTTCAAGACTGAAATTATTATGATATGATAAAGTAAAACTCAAGAGCCCTAAGATATATTTGATAATGTAAAAGATTAAAATTGCTCTGTCCCTACACCACCTTTTTTACAAATGTGGCTGTTTGCCAAAACATAGTTTTCTATTTCACCCTGTCACTGAATAATCCTATTCCAGAGATATATCAGGAGGGTCAATAATTATCAAGGACTCAGTTGTGAGAAAGGCTGTTTCAAGGAGGATTACCTAAAGGAGATGCACTCCCAACACTCTAAAATTTATCCTTGGGTTTGCAGACCCACAGAGAACAGCCTGCCTAGACCCCTAAGTTCTGGTTTTCCATCTTGTTAGTTTTACTGAGTCCACCTTTGGCATTCTACTATGTGCATACCCTGAAGGGCAGCGGAAGAAGCAGTGTCCAGCAAACATGATGCTGCACTTACTATAATTATTCAGTACTCTTCTAGGATTGCTCTTGCTTGAACTAGAATTGTGGTATTCAGTTTTATTTGCAGACCACCATCACCCAAGTCCCAGGCATTGCAGGGCGGTAGCAGGTTTTGGCCCAGCTATCACACTTTGACCTTTGCTAGGGTGATGCACTAGGTAGAGAAGCCTGAGGAATCTCTCAAGGTAATCTTGGGCTGTGCAACTGTTGGTCATGTTTCCTGGGAGGGTTCTCCACTGGGGAATCATCATTTGAGGCATTCCGCAACCATGACTCTGCAAATTTACTGCAGGGGTTTCTCTAGTACCACAAAAGTGTTTAATGGAGACTTTAGGGATTTAACTGACTTTATCACTCAGGGACAGATGTTGTGCCTTGAAGATATGGGGATCTGGTCACTTCTATGTAATTTGAATGTGCTCTCTAATCACCAGTTCAAAGTACTATTTTAAGTGTTTAAGTTCCTGCTGTAATTCAGCTGCCCTTTAATAACGCAGGCAATTATTGCATCATTTCACACATTCAAAAAGAGCTCTCAGCCCTAGTAGTTATTCCAATCAATTAAACTCATTGAGCTTGAACTCGAATGCCTGCCAATTACACTTGAAATCTCCACCTCACAACTTATTTTACAATGAGCTGGCAGATTGAAATGACTTTCCATAACTTAATCTGTCCCCACCTCAGGGCAAACTAGCTTTTAGAGAGATTTTCCAGTGTCTCCTGGGAATAATCCTATTATGTGCCTCCCCCCAAGCTTCTCAGGTCTCCTGTGCAAGAAGAGTAGCGTCACTCCCTAGTCGCACTTTGTTTTTGTCCTAGGACATTATGGATGATGAAACAAGTTGGGTTTACTGTTTTTTTCTTCTTTATTCATTTGTTTGTTTTTGTTATGCCATTAACATATGCTCATTATAGGAAGAATCAAAATACACAGCTAAGAAAAATGAAGAATAATCGTTACCTAACCCCAAAACTATGAAGGCTAAAATGTCACTTACCCTTCCATTCTTTATATTTCTTCTTTGAATTGACTCCTAGAAAGGGCCAGATACAAATCTGAATATAAATGAGATTTAATACATGACAATGGAGAAAAGATGTAATATATAATAGATAGTACTGGCTCTTCATTTGAAAGAAAACAAACATGAACTCCTACCTTGTACTATATGGAAAAATCCATTTCAAATAGATTACTATTTAAATCTAAATAATAAGATAATAAAAAGATTGTTTAAAAATCTGATACATTCTGGGGGTGGGAGAGACCTTTTAAAACCAAGACCAGGAGCTATTAAGAAAAGTATAGTTATATTTGATTTTAAAATTACAAAGCCAAATAAATAATAGATAAGAAAACTACATTTGTAATGTAAGTTACAGAAAGTTTATATATATAATGCAAACTCATTATATATATAAGCATATATAATGATAAAAAGATAAAATGAGAGAAAGAAAGATACTACTCAAAGCATAAAAATGAACAATTTACTGAAGGATACATTCAAATGGCTAGCAAAACAACAAGCATGAGAAGATGCTTAAATTCCCTAGGTGTCAGAGAAAGGCAAGTCAAAGTTAACAATAAACCATCATTTTACACTTAGAATGGCAGAAAGAGCCTCATGTTGGTGAGAAGAAAGGGACAATGTAGTCTGGTAGTTTTTTGATGAAATGTGGTGTGCTAAAATATTTTGGGAAAGAAACTTGACCACAACTATTAAAATAGAAAGTACATATACACTTTCCCTGGAGCAATTCCACTCCAGGGAAGGTAACCCATAAAAATAAAAGTAGCAGCTTTAAGAATATATTTCATGCAAAAAATATTTTTACAATTAATTAAAAAATGAGTTACAATTAAACCAGATGAAGAAATTTAGAAGGAATTTTCATAAACTACTGTTAAGAAGAAAAGATGAAAAAAAGTACATATAATATGATCTTGTTGTTGAGGGGAAAAATAACAAAAAGGTGTATGCTTGTATATCTGAATAGGATTATATAAGTACAGAGAACAGTATGAAAAGATATGCTTATGTTGTAAAAATTGATTACCTTGGTTGGGGAAGGAGGGAGGGCTAATGAAGGTGAATGAAAGTGGAAGAGAGGGACAGACCAAGTAAAAAAAGTAAAAAAAATAAAACACTAAAATATATTAAAAAAATCTATGCATATGGTCATATTTATACCTTTATAAAAATATATAATTTATATAAAATTTACATATATATTTTATGTGTTAAATTGTTCCCCCCTGAAGAGAGATATGTTGAGGCCCTAATCCCCAGTACCTCAAAATATGACCTTATTGGCAATAAGGCCTTTAGAGAGGTAATCACTTCAAAATGAGGTCATCAGGGTGGGACTTAATCCAGTATGACTGGTATCCTTTTAGAAGGGGAAATTGGGACACAGAGTCAGATAAGCATAGAGCAAAGATGATGTGAAGACATACAGGGAGAACACTATGTGAAGATGAAGGATTGGAGTAATCATCTATAAGCTGAATAACACCAAAGATGTCTGACCAGCCACCAAAATCTAGGAAGAGGCAAGAAAGGATTCCCCTACAGGTTACAGAGGGAGTGTGACCCTGTCATGCCTTAATTTCACACTTCTAGCCTCCAAAACTGTGAGACAAAAAGTTTTTGTTTTCCCCCAGTTTGTGATACTTTGCTTGGCAGCCCCAAGAAATGAATACAATGTATAAAAAAATCAAACAGCAGATTTTAAAAATCCTTATCTAAGAAAAAAATTTCAAACAAAAATTATATAAATTAAGAACCATATTTATGTCTCAATCCCACTAAGTAATTTTATCATATATATTATAGTTCTATTTTGTCCTCATTTATAAACACATTGTGATATCTACTTTAAATTATTTTTGGAACATGAAGCTCTAGGATTATCTAGATTCTATAGTTGGATTTGATGCCTAGTTGGGCCATATACAATAAAGGAAACTGACCAAGGTGAGAGGAGATGGAGATGCAGGATGAGGTGCCCACATGGCTCTTGATCATCAGAAACCACTCAGAAATGAAAAAAATACAACCGCAGGGCCCAGTTTCAAGTTCTAGTTCCAGTTCACTTTCAGCCTGGTCATATTAATTTCTGTGAGAGTTATTCTTCTGAGAAATCCCTTTTTACTTAAACTTATTTGATTGGGTGTCCAATTATTATAATCAAAGTTAAGGAGAGCATCATAGAAAATTCATGGTGGCTAAAGAAAAAGTTGAATAGTGAATTTGAGTTATAGTATTTAATTGTGTAGTCAAAGAATTGAGTTCCTTTTATCTTCACTTAACCAGTACAACACTATCACTGACCCTTGTGTAAAGGGTCTTGCATTAGGTAACAGCAACTATGATCTATTTTTCATTGCAAAGATAAATAAAAGAGAACAAAGTAGTATATATTCTTCAGACTGAAATTGGGAAGAACTTACATATGAGGTGAAATCAATGACCAATAGAAGTAACCCCACACCCTCAAATAAATTGGTGACTAAAAAGATATATAATTAAGATAGGTGAAGCTGGATTGGATGAGCAAGAATATCTCACTAGAAGGCTGACATCCCATGGAATTTGGAGAAGATGACCAAAAGATAGAATGTGGCAGAAAACCTTAGACACTGAAAAACAAAGGAACCCTTAATCTCTAGGCCACCCTTGTGTTTGTTGGAATGTGCCCATAGCGGACAGGAAGGCAGAAGTCTGTCTGACAAAACTTGAAGATATCCATCATTAATACCATAAGGATAATCCCTTTTGCTTAAATTTGACACTTACTTAACAATCTTCTAACTGTAAATCTCTCCAGATAGATTTATCTACAGGGAGAATATTCTGAGTATTGACCAACTCACATAGGCATTCTGACCACTGCACAGTTGTATTTTCACTGAAAAGAAAAAAATGATAGGCTGCTTGTTGTCAACCTCTGGTGAATCAGTCCCCTGAATTCACTCATGTGTAGGTAAATTGACAACACAGAGTTTCTGGCCAGCTGTCTCCCCAGATAACAGTTCCAAAGCATACTTGTTTTATCTCATTGTATCATCTAGCAGATGAGTAAGTGGGGTTGTAAGTACCAGATGGAAGACTTGATTAACTCAGTAGGGTTATAGCGATGCAGAACCAGGTGGTAGTGGTATGTCTGTGTGTTTAGGCCATGTGCTCTAATGGGGGTTGACTAACTCTGGGAACAATATTGGGGGAAGGAGACAAAATTCTACCTAAGTTTTGGGCATCAGTCTCAGTACTGCTTTCACAGAAACATCGTAAATGACAACTACAACTTTCAGTCTGTGATATTTGAGTTTCTAGGCAACACAAAATTATGACATGGGTCACCAAACAAAACTCTTCATTCAATTGTTGACTTTAGTTAAAATGAGGTAGATCAAGAAGGCCAATGTAATAAAATGTATTTTTCCCTAGACTAACATCTTCCCTACTGGCTAATAATCAGATTGATATATCAGTTTATAAGAAGTTTCCGTAAATAGGTAAAACCCATATCTGCTGAGCCATACTCTCTCCTGGGAAATCAAAAGCCTAGATTATAAATTTATTAAGCTTGATTAATTAATTCACTTATGTTCCAAAAGCAATAATCACTTATTGCATACAATACTGGTTGTAATGTGCTTGGCACACATATCCAACTTCTCTTAGCCCCACAATTCTAGATCTCATTAAACATCCAAAGTAAACCTATTCTTAGACACCACTGACTCTGGCTCTCAGTGCCTGGGTCTCCCTAGTCCACTCTGTGAGTTACAGTTATGCCAATCCAAAGGGAGGTCCTGCTCTTTCAATATCCACTTTGTCTTTTTTATACCAGAATCTTGCCTTTGGGAACTGCATAGGAGAGAGAAGTCACTGAGTGAGAAATTCTCCTTTTTTTGCAATTTCTTTGAGCCATAAGTGGGGTATATGCTTTCTAATTCTTGGCTGTGTATCTACGCATTTCAGGTAAGTTTCCTGTTTTTCTTTGGAGATTTTAGGGCAGCAACTAACCACTCTTTTGGTCCAAATATAGTGGATCTCATTATGAGTCCCAAAGTCCTCCTCAAAGGACCTAAAGGAAGCTGGGTTTAAGAACTCTGGTTAAAATGCTCTAGCAAGTGTTCAAATTTGATCCAAAACTGTAATCTTAATTAAACAGTAAAAAGAGGGGACTAGTTGAACTCAATGTCTGGAAAGCCTTCATCTTGGTATTAAGTCTTGGTGGACTGAGTGGTTGTGATTCTTAGGAGATGTTATTCTCACAGTTTTGACATTTAAGAAAAAGACTGATAATTTACTTGTAAAAGGTTTCAAACTCACTAACATGCAAGCATTCTGCAATTTGGGTCTGAAGTTAGGGTTTTGATGTAATCTGAAAGGTTAAAGAGAAAAAGTGACTTAATGCTTCTGGTATGTTCTTTTTTGAGACTGCTTTGGCTATTCAGGGTTTTTGTGGTCCCATACAATTTTTTTTTCTATTTCTGTGAAAAATACAATTGGAATTTTGATAGAAATTGCTTTATTTTGTAGATCACTTTGGGTAGTACGGACTTTTAAACAATATTAATTCTTCCTATTCATGAGCACAGCATATCTTTTCATTTATGTGTGGCTTCTTCAGTTTCTCTTATCTTTTAGCTTTAAATGTACAAATCTTTTACCTTCTTGGTTAAATTTATTCATAATTATTTTTTTATGCAATTGTAAATGGAACTGTGTTCTTTATTTCTCTCTGTGATCACTTATTAGTGTAGAGAAACAACAGATTTTTGTATGTAGATTTTCATATCCTACAACTTAACTGAATTTGTTTAACTGTTAACAGTTTTCTTTGGTAGAGTCTTTAGGGTATTCTCTATATAATATAATGTCATCTGCAAATAATGTCAATTTTACTTCTCCCTTTCCAATTTGGATGCCTTTTATTTATTTTTTTCTTGCCTAATTGTTCTGGCTAGGATGTCCAATACTATGTTGAATAAAAATGGTACAAGAGGGCATCCTTATCTTATCCCAATCTTAAAAAAAAGCTTTTAGTTTTCCTCCATTGGGTATAATGTTAGATGTGGCCTTGTCATATATAGCCTTTATTATGTTGAGGTACATTCTTCTCTACCCAGTTTCTTGTGAGCTTTTTTTTTTTTTTAATCATGGATGGATATTGATTTTGTCAAATGCTTTTACTACATCTTTGAGATGATCATATGATTTTGTAATCCTTCATTTTGTTAATGTGGTGTATCACATGAATTAATGTGTAGATGTTGAATCATCATGCATGCATAGAGTATATCTCAGCTGATCATGCTACATGATCCTTTTAATGCAATGTTAAATTCAGCTTGTTAATATTGCCTTTTTAGTCTTTATTTCATTTATTTCTGCTCCAATCTTTATTACCTTCCCTCTACTAACTTTGGGCTTAGCTTTTTCTTATTTTCCAACTTCCTTGTGTATTTGATATATTATTTGTTTCTTAATGTAGGCATTTATTGCTATAACCTTACCTCTTAGGACTGCTTTTGAGTTTTGGAATGTATTTCCACTTTTTGTTTTTTCCTTTGACCATGGTTATTCAGAATCATGTTTTTTAACTTCCACATATTACTAAATTTTTCAGCTCTCTTCTTATACTTGACTTCCAATTTTATACTATTGTGGTTAGAAAAGATGTTTGATATGATTTCAATCTTAAATTTATTAAGATTTGTTTTGTGACCTCACATATGATCTATCCTAGAGAATGTTCTATGTGCACTTGAGAAGAATGTATATTCTGCTGCTTTTGGATGGAATGTTCTATAAATGTTTGTTATGTCTAACTGGTCTAATGTGTTTTGTAAGTTCAATGTTTCCTTATCGATTTTCTGTCTGGATGACATATCCATTGTTGAAAAATGGATATTAAAGTCCCCTACTATTCTTGTATTTCTTGACTATTCTTTTAGGTCTTTTAATATTTGCTTACTATATTTAAGTGCTCCTATTTTGGATGCAAAATATTTACAAATGTTACATCCTGTTTTTATCATTATATAATTATCTACTTGGTCTATTATTAAAGTTTTTGTATTAAAGTCTAATTATATTTTGTCTGATGTAAGTATAGCTACCCTGATCTCTTGGTTTCTATTTGCATGGAATATCTTTATCCCTTTAATATTAGCCTATACGTATCCTTAAAGTTTAAGTCTCTTGTACATAGCATAAAATTGGGTTTTATTTTTATCCATTTAGCCACTTGATGTCTTTTAATTGGAGAATTTTTTCCATTTATATTTAAAGTAATTATGAGCATGGACTCATTGCCATTTAAATTCTTTTTTAGCTATTTTGTAATTCCTTTTTTCTTTTCTTCTCTTGTTCTCTTCCTTTGTGATTTGAAGACTTTCTGTTGTGGTTTGCTTAGATTCTTTCTCTTTTGTATATTTACTATAGATTTTTGCTTTTAGTTACCATGAAACTTGTATAAAACATATATATATATATATATATATATATATATATATATATATATATATATATATATATATAATCTATTTTAAGCTGATAACAACTTAAGATTGAACACATACAAAAGTGCTGAATTTTTATGCCCACATTTTATCTTTGATATCTCAGTTTACATTTTTATCTTGTTTATTCCTTAGAAAATCACAGTTATAATCATTTTTAATACTTTTGTCTTTTTGCCTTTATACCAACTTTGTAAGTATTTATCATTATTTATTCACAACCATTACAACACTGGAGTATTTTGAATTTAACTATGTATTAACCTCTACTGATGAGATCTATATTTTCAAATGTTTCCCTATTACTACTTATCACTCTTTCATTTCAACTTGAAGAAATCTCTTTAACATTTCTTGTAATGCCAGTCTTGTGGTGATGACTCTTTCAGCTCTTGCTAGCCTAGAAAACACTATCTCTCCTTCAGTTTTCAAGGACAACTTTGATAGGTAGTGTATTCCTAGTTGGTACTTTTTTAACTTTCAACACTTTGTATATATCATACCACTCTCTTTTGGCCTTAAAAATTTCTGCTGAAAAATCTACTGGTAGTCTTATGTGGGTTCTCTTCTATGTAAAAAGCTGTTTTTTTTTTCATGCTACTTTTCAGATTCTCTCCTTGTCTTTAACTTTTTTAAAAATTATGATTATAGGGGTAACATTGGTTACCACAATTATATATTTTTTAGGTGTACATTATAATTTGACATCTGTATATTCTATTGTGTATTTACCACCCAGGTCCAGTTTCCTTCAGCTACCTTATATTTGATCCCCTTTATCTACTTTACCCTACTCATATCTCCCTATAATTGACCCCCTTTACCTTGTCTATCTCCCTCCTCCTCCCCTACCCCTTACCCTCTAATAACCACTAGTCTATATTTCATGTCCATGAGTCTCTGTTTGTACTAATCATTTGTTGCTTTTAGCTTTATATCCCAAAAATAAGTGATTTCATGTGCTTTTCAACTTTTTCTGTCTGGCTTATTTCGCTTAGCATGATTATCTCAAGGTCTATCCATGTTGTCACAAATGGCAATATTCCATTTTTTTTAACCCCTACAGCACCTGGTATTCCTAGGTGGTCTCTCATCCAAGTACTAACCAGGCCCAACCTGCTTAGCTTCTGAGATCAGACGAGATCAGACACATTCAAGGTTGTATCAATTTGCAGTCCCACCAGCAGTGTATGAGGATTCCTTTTTCTCTGCATCCTCTCCAGCATTTGTTATTACTTGTCCTGTTGATTATAGTTATTCTAACAGGTGTGAGATGGTATCTCATTGTGGTTTTGATTTGCATTTCCCAAATAGTGAGCAGTATTGAGCATCTTTTCAAATATTTGATGGCTATTTGTATGTCCTCTTGGGAGAAGTGTCTGTTCAGGTCTTCCACCCATTTTGTAATTGCATCATTTGCTTTTTTGTTATTATTGAGTTGTATGAGTTTTTGTACATTTTGAATATTAGGCCCTTATCGGAGGTGTTGCTTGCAAATGTATTTTTCCATTCAAATGGCTGGCTCTTTACCTTGTTGACAATTTTTCTAACTGAGCAGAAGCTTTTTAGTTTGATGTAGTTCCATTCATTTATGTTAGCTTTTACCTCCCTTGCTTTTGAAGTCAAATTCGTAAAATCTTCTTTAAGTCCAAGGTCCTTGAGTATAGTTCCTATGTTTTCTTCTATGCATTTTATTGTTTTAGGCCCTTAATTCATTTTGAGTTGAAACAACAGTCTAGTTTTATTCTTTTCCAGGTGGTTTTTCAGTTTTCCCAGCACCATTTATTGAAGAAGCTTTCCTTTCTCAACTGTATGTTTTTGGCATTTTTTGTTGAAAATTATTTGCCCATATAAATATGGGTTTATTTCTGGACTCCCGATTGTATTCCATTGGTCCATGTGTTTGGTTTTTTGCCAATACCATGCCATTTTGATTATTGTCACTTTGTAGCATAATTTTAGTTGGACAGAGTGATTCCTCTAGTCTCATTCTTTTTTCTCAGGATGGCTTTGGCAATTCAGGGTCTTTTGTGCTTCCATACAAATCTGATGTTTTTTGTTCCATTTCTTTAAAAAATGCTGATGGGGTGTTGATGGGGATTGCATTAAATTTGTATAATGCTTTAGGTAATATGGTCATTTTCACTATGTTGATTCTTCTAATCCAAGAACATAAAATATCTTTCCATTTCTTTGTATCTTCCTCAATTTCTTTTAATAGGGTCTTGTACTTTTCATTATATAGATCCTTCACATGTTTCGTTAAATTTATTTCTAGATATTTTATTCTTTTTGTTGCAATTGCAAAAGAAATTATTTTTTCTACTTCTTTTAATGACATTTCATTATTAGAGTATAGGAACACTATAGATTTTTGAATGTTGATTTTTTATCCAGAGAGTTTACCATATTTGCTTATTGTTTCTAGTAGTGTTCTTGTGGAGTCTTTAGGGTTTTCTACATAGAGAATCATCCGCAAATAGTGAAGTTTGAATTCTTCGTTTTCTATTTGGAATCCTTTTATATTTTTCTCTTGTCTGATTGCACTCACTAGGATCTCCAATGTTAGATTGAATAAGAGTGGCGATAATGGACAGCCTTGCCTTGTTCCTGATCTTAGAGGGAAGGTTTTTAATTTTTGACTATTAAGAATAATGTTGACTGAGGGTTTGTCATATATGGCCTTTATTATATTAAGTTAGTTTCTTTCTATACTAATTTTGTTAAGTGTTTTGATCATAAATGGATGCTGTATCTTGTCAAAGGCTTTTTTTGCATCTATTGACATGATCATATGATTCTTATTTTTTAATTTGCTTATGTGGAGTATCACATTAATCTATTTGCATATGTTGAACCATCTCTGTGCCCCTGGGATGAAGCTCACTTGATCATGGTAATTGGTTTGCTAGTATCTTATTTAAGATGTTTACATCTGTGTTCATGAGAGATATTGGTCTGTAGTTTTCTTTTTTTTGTGTTATCTTTACCAGGTTTTGTTATCAGAGTAATATTGGCCTTATATAATGAGTTGTGAAGTATTGCCTGCTCTTCAATTTTTTGGAAGAGTTTGAGGAGAATAGGTATTAAATCTTTGAATGTTCAGTAGAATTCACTGGTAAAGCCTTCTGGTTCTGGACTTTTACTTTTTTGGAGGTTTTTGATGATTGTTTCATCTTCCATACTGCTGATCAGTCTATTTAGATTTCCAGTTCTTCTTAATTCAGTGCAGGAAGGTTGTATTTTTCTAAGTACTGCTTATTAAATTTCTTCTCGGTTATTAAATTTGGTGTTATATACTTATTCATAGTATTCTTGTATGGTCCTTTGTATTTCTGCAATGTCAGTTGTAATTTCCCCTCTTTCATCCCTGATTTTGTTTATTTGTGTCCTTTCTCTTTTTCCTTTAGTGAGTCTAGCCAGGGGTTTGTCAATTTTATAAACCTTCTCAAAGAACCAGCTCTTTGTTGCATTTATTTTTTTCTGTTGTTTGTTGTTGTTGTTGTTGTTTTCAATTTTATTTATTCCTGTTCTAATTTAGATGACTTTTTTCCCTTCTGCTGACTTTAGCTTCATTTGTTCTTCCTTTTCTAGGTTTTAAAGATAAAGCATTAGGTTGTTTATTTGGGCTTGTTTTTATTTTTTGAAATAGGCCTGTAATGATATGAACTTTTCTCTTATGACTGCTTTTGCTGTGTCCCAAAAGTTCGATATGTTGTACTATCATTATTATTCATGTCTATGTATCTCTTGATCTCTCTTTTTATTTCTTCTCTTGACTCAGTTATTCTTCAGTAGCAGGTTGTTTAATCTCTATGTATTTGTGGTTCTTCCTGTTTTCTTTTTGCAGTTGATCTCTCGTTTTAAAACATTATGATCAGAGAATATGGTTGGTATGATTTCAACCCTCTTATATTTTTTGAGGTTATTTCTGTATCCCAGTACGTGGTCATATCTTGAGAATGTTCCATGTGCACTAGAGAAGAAAGTATAAGTAGCTGTTTTGCCATGGAAGGTTCTGGAAATGTAAATTATGTCCAGTTGGTCTAATGTGTCATTTAAGGATGTTATTTCCTTATTGACTTTCAGTTTAAATGATCTGTCTACATCCAACAGTGGGATATTTAGATCTACTATTACGATGGTGTTTTGGTCCGTTTCTCCCTTTAGTTCTGTTAGTAATTGCTTTACATATTTTGGGAATCCCTGATTGGAAGCATAGATATTAATAAGTGTTATGTCTTCTTGGTGCATGATTCTCTTTATTATTATGAAGTGTCTCTCAGTATCTTTCTTTACCTTTTTTATTTTGAAGTCTATTTCATCCAATATTAGTACCGCTTCTTCTGCTTTTCTTCTAATGCAATTTGCTTGAAATGTTCCTTTCCACCTTTAGAATTTGAGTCTATATTTGTCTTTGGAGCTAAGATGTGTCTCATAGAGGCATGTTTTGATACATTCTGCAACTCTGTGCCCTTTTATTGGTGACTTCAGTCCATTTACATTTAGGGTGATTATCGAAATATGAGGTCTTCTTATAGCCATTTTATCTTTTACTTTCTGGTAGCTCGGTGTTTCCATTGCTTCCTTGACTTTGTGTTTCTGTTTTCTTTAATTTGGTCGGCTTTTGTGGGTTTTGCCTCTGGTTCTTTTTGTTTTATGTTATATACTTCAGTTCTGAATCTTTGGTGTGTAGTTACCCTTACAAATATGTAAAGGATAATTATGTATAAACAGTCATCCATTTTCTTCTGCATCGCTATTCCCCTTTGGAAATATGTATGTTGAATCCTCCCCTTTTCAGTCATTATTATCTCAATTAGTTTTTTTGTATGCGGAACATTCATTACTATCTTGCTATAGCAATTCTCTTCATATTGTTTAAGCTTATAATGCTCTGTTCTTAGTAAGGGTTGCACTCCTCTGCTTCTATTTGCCTGATAGTCATTTATTTTTAACTTTTTTTTTGTCTTTTTGTTTTAGGTGATCTGACCTCTTTCAGTATTTCTGTAGTGCAGGCATCATAGTGGAGAATTCTCTCAATTTTTATATGTCTGGAAAGGTCTTAATTTCTCCTTCATATCTAAAAGAGAGCTTAGCTGTATACATTATTCTGGGCTGGTAGTTCCTTTAACTTAACAGTTTCAATATTTGATTTCATTTCTTTCTGTTTTATGAGGCCTGTGATGAGAAGTCCAAGGATAATATAATGTGTCTTGGTCAAGGCCTTTCAGAGTTGAGGTAATTGAGTGTTCTGTTGACTTTTTGAATTCCAAGTTCTAGCTCATTCCTTAGATTTGAGAAATTCTCATCCACTATTTGTCCGAAAATGCTTTCTAGTTCCTGCTCCTTTTCCTCGCCTTCAAGAATTCTCATTATTCTTATGTTTCCTCTCCTGATGGTATCAGCTAGTTCTTGTATTTCTCTTTCATTATTTTTTATTCTCAGTTTCTCTCTTCTTCATTCTGATTTATTTCTAGATTTCTGTCTTTGATATCACTGATCTTTTCCTCCATTTGGTCGACTCTGTTTCCTAAGTTTGCTATTTCATTTTTTATCTCTTGCAGTGTGTGTGTGTGTGTGTGTGTGTGTGTGTGTTTTATCTCCAGAAGTTCTATTTGATTCTTTTTGAGGGTTTCAATCTTCTTGCTCTGCTCATATAAGTATTTTTTTCAATTCCTGAAGTTGTTGATATGACTTGTTTTAGAACTCAATGAGTTTTTTCAGAAGTAACATCCTGAATTCTCTGTCATTTAAGTAGCATATTTCTATGTCTGTAATCTTATTTTCTGGAGATTTTTCTTTTTCTTTCTGTGATGACTTGTCACTTTTGTTGTTCATGGTGTTTAATGGACTATTTCTGCACCTGGGCATTAATGGAAATGTATTCTGCTTTTTTTCTTCCCAGAAAAAAAGATTTATTATATAAAGATTTCTCTTTAGCCTGCTGCAAAGAAGGTGCTTTTCTTTTGGTTTCCAGTAGGTGGCATCTAAGCCTTTTGGATCCCTGTTTTATATAAAGCCTTAATAATGCCTTTATATAATGCCTTTATTTTCTTGTAGATATTTAATCATGCTCACTACCTTCAGTTTCAGTTCCTGTCAGTGTTAGGAATAGTTTCAGTAGCATTTGCTCAGATTCCCCTGGTGCTCCGCGGAGATAGATCTCAGAAGGTATGGGGGGAGGGGTTCTCTGGGTTGGGGGTTGGGGGTTGGGGGCTGCAGTTCAGCCTGAGTTTTGCAACTGTGGCCAGTAAAAATCAACTGTTATTTCTCTGCAATCCACTTCTTTGCTTTCTGCCCTGATGACTGGGCCCTGCCACTGGCTGTGTAGAACTTACAAGCTCTCCCAGGCAAGGCTGTTCAGGGAACTTGCCACTCCAGTGGCTGTAAGAAGCACTTCTTTAATTTCTCCCAGTCTGCCACCCAACATCTTGAATTCTGACCTATGATAGCTCTTGTGTGCAGAACCCATGCTCAGGTATGCTGGTGTGCAGTTTGGGTGTTTTTTGTTTAGTTTTAGATGTTCAGCTTATTGTTGTTTCAAAGGGAGAGATCTGGCGACATCTTTCAGTCCACCATGTTTTCTTTCAATCCTCCTTGTCTTTAACTTTTGACATTTTAATTATAATGTGTCTTTATGTGAGTCTCCTTAGATTAACCTTATTTGAAACTCTCAAGGCTTTCTGGATCTGGATGTCTTTTTTCCCCTCAGATTAGGGAGTTTGTAGTCATTATTTCTTTAAATAAACTTTCTTCCTCTTTCTCTCTCTTCTCCTGTGGGACTTCTATAATATGAATATTAGAATGCTTGATAGAATCCCATAAGTCTTTTAAGGCACCTTTACTTTCTTTCTTTCTTTCTTTCTTTCTTTCTTTCTTTCTTTCTTTCTTTCTTTCTTTCTTTCTTTCTTTCTTTCTTTCTCTCTCTCTCTCTCTCTCTCTCTCTCTCTTTCTTTCTTTCTTTCTTTCTTTCTTTCTTTCTTTCTTTCTTTTTTGTTTCTTGTTTGAACACATTCCACTGCCCTGACTTTGAGTTCACCGATCTTTTCTTCTGCTTCATCTATTCTGTTATTCAGCCCCTCTATTGAGTTGTTTAGTTCAGTTATTGCATTCTTCAGCTCTTTGATTTCTGTTTGGTACTTTCTTATATTTTCTATCCCTTTGTTGAAATTATCACTTAGTTCACAAATTTTCTCCTGACCTTGTTGCATATCTTTACCACCATTATATTGAGTAAATCACTTATCTCTGTTTCATTAAAGTCTGTTTATGGACTTTTATTTTGTTCTTTTGCTTGGAACATATTTTCCTATTTATTCATTTTACTGGACTTTAGATAAGATAACCACCTCTCCTAGTTTTGAAGGACTTGTCTTCCATAGGCCAAGAAACTTATTGTTCAGCCTGCCCCTGGCTATAAATCCTTTATGATTGTCTCCCAGCCTTCTTTATTCTTAGTGGCTTCCAGGAGTTGAGGGTATGCCAAGGTTTGTCATTGATCCAAAAGGGAGGATCTCAGTCATCACCTAGATGCAGGCTGTTTGGAAACTAGACCCTCAGGCAGCTACTTTTAAAGTATGGGAAAAGACCTCTTTTAGGGAAATAATGAGAGATGGACATTTCCCTGATCCCTCTTGATGAGCCCTTGAGAAATACCCAATTAAGAACTGTTTGGTAGAGTCCTGTGGGACTGGTGAACGTTAAGTTCACCAGAGCCAGGAGATCAAAGGATGTGTCCCGATGGCAGCTGCAGAAGTCAGGGAATTGGATATATGCACAAGCTCTTTTTAGGGAGATACTGATGACCTCATGTGGGTAGAGGGAGAACCCAAAAGTGGTCCTGCTGGTCTCAGGAGAGATTTGCATGTGGTCCTTAGATGAATGTTAAATTAGAAGACTGACTCTCAGGCTATAGCTTTTAAGATATGAAAATAGGTTTCTTAAATGGAAAGACTGGGAATTGGCCATTTCTGACTACTGCTTCTGTGCTGAGTTTGGGGGGAGTAGCCAGCTAAGAGTTGTTTCTTTATTTGCTACATCCTTATGGAACCCATGAACACAAATCCACTGTCCATCAGAGCCAGGTGATCAAGGGGATTTATCCCCTGGGCAGCAACTGCAAAAGCCAGGGCACCAGGTATGTGCACAACTGGGGCAGAGGGAGAGCACAAAAATGGCATTCACAAGCCTCTTCTCTCTGGAGAAAATTGCAGTTGGCCCCTAGATTTGTATTAAATTAGGAGCATGACTCTTTGCCTGCAACTTTTAAGATAAGCAAACAGGCCTCTTTCATGTAAAGACTGGGAAGTGAACACTTTAGTCTGCTGTCCCTATGCTGAGCCCTGAATTAATAACCACTGTGAGTCCTCAGGAGCCCATTTGTTTGCTACAGCATTATGGGTCTTGTGAACACAAACCATGTAGACTTTTAGACCCAGTATCTTGAGAGCCCATTCCTTGGGTGGAAACCTTAAAAGTTGTGATGCTAGATGTTGGGTGGGTCCAAACATGTGTTTCCTCAGGGAGAGGCTGGAAGTTGTGAGTTCCTTCTCAATTGTTTGTTACAATGCCAGGGGCTGGGATTATTGTGAGATTGTGTCTCAACCTCTCCTACCGATTTGGTGTGTGTTTTTCTCATTTTTGTGATGTATAAGAGTTGCTCAGCTTCTTTTTTGATATCTTCCAGAGGGAGTTGTTTCATATGGAGCTACAGATTTCATGTGTCCATGGTAGGAGGTGAATTCAGGAACCTCTTATGTTGCCATCTTGAACTGGAACCCTAGAGATCTTCATTTTAAAAAATCTTCTTAGATAAGTCTAACTTGCTGCCAGGGTTGAAAATCACTATTCTAAATTTTCATCTAACGAGCTTGGATAGAAAGTTTCCTATAGTGTCTATAACCTGTGACCTGTTTAAGAGCTTTTTCGGTGGACTGGGGAAAGGACGCTGTTCATCCTTTTATTTAGAAGGCCATATCCCTGTGGTTAAAACATTTTACAAGTAGGTGTGTGAGTTTGGAAGCAGGATAAATGAGCTGGGAATAAAACAAATAACAGAGGGTTCCTCAGCCAAGAAAATATTAAGGACCAACTTGAGAAGCAGGAAGGTTCAATTGACACTAGCAAAATGATAGAAGTTGGGGACTCTTTCTCTTTGGCTAGGGAAAATCAACCATTTTTAGTTGAGAGGCATGGTGATTAAGGGGGCAGGGAGATTTGGTTGTTAGATCAGCAGATCCATCACAAAGTCAAATAATTTAAGAAACAATTGGGTGCTGAGGTTTGGTGATCATACTTTATATGAATAAAATCAGGCCAGCCAGCCTCTCCCGAGCTTAAAGTCTGAAGGCAGATGCATGCTTTGTAAAGAACTGACCCATCTGGTATTTTCATTGCTCAGATGGCCTTAATTTATCAGCAGTATGGTGGAATGTTACAGCCATGAATTACAATGAGATATTTTACTTGGAAGGCAGTTGAGTACATATGGGTTGGTATATCCTAATTTATGTCTGTTCAAATTATTGTTAACATTGTGCTAGAGGCATACACTGTGCTTCCCATGGCCATACTTTGGCAATACATAAGTCCTGGCTCAAGTCCTGAACATGTGACTCATATCACTCCCAATAGGACATTTTGGAAGAAAACCAAAAGTTAGTTTGCCTCTCTCCCCCCAGACAAAATCAGCTTTTTTTACTTTGTATCCCACAGGAAAAAGGCCATAATAACCTGATTTTCAAACAGGACTTAAAAGGCCAGACTTTTGATATGATAAGCCAGACAGGCTATCTAAAATTTCAAAACAGTCCTTACTATATGTTAGACTTTGATTTGAATGCTTTCTATTTATTGACAATATATTTGTCACACCAACTCTATGAAGAATGTAATAGTATAACAAAAACAACAACAAAATTTAGTTCTATGACCATGCCTCCCATAGAAAGGCTCCATAGCAGAGTGGTAAAGAGATAGATCCAGAAGCTAGGTTGCCTGGGTTCAGATCCTGCTCCACTATTAATTATTTGTGGACAGACTTCTTAACCTCTTTGTACTTTACTTATATGTGTAATGGGGCATGATAACCTTTCTTAATTGTTGAAAATTAAATAACTTTTATTTTTAAAACACTTAGAGCTAACACATAGAAAACATCGTATAAATGTCTGCCATTAATATTATTTTAGGAAGGATTGGATAAGGACAAGTTGATGGTTGAGTATTATCTACAGTTTCTATAGGTAACACAGAAGACATGCCTATGAATCAACAACATCACATTGCCATACAAATGGTAGTGGCATGGAGTAGTTAGGATCCCAGATAGTGAGCCATATTAGCAGAGTTCAAATATGACTGCCATTTACAACTGTGTGACTTTGGGCAATTTACTTAACCTCTTTGTGTTTTGTTGCCATATCAGTAAAATAATAATAATAGCTTCTACATAGGGTTGTTGTGAGACTTAAATGAAGTAATTTAAATAAAGTACTTAGATCAGGCCTTGGAGTGTAGCAAGTACTATATTAAATTCTCATCTAAAGAGCTTGGATAGAAAGTTTCCTATAGTGTCTATAACCTGCGACCTGTTTAGCTATTACATGAAGAAGGGTATTTTAGACATTAATTTTTTCTTCTTTTATATACTTAACTTTCTTTTTTCTTTTTCTCTATGTCAGCTAGTTCCTTTTGTAACTCTTTTCTCAATAAGATTTAGAGAAGTCTCTTGGAATCAACATTTTATGGCAGCTTCCATGCATAGCACAGTGCCACCTGCATTTTGAGGACTAGGATACAAATATGGACTCTGCCCCTAAACAGCTCCTGAGATTTTAGGAAAAATTGTGATGTAAACATTTAATAAGAAGTCACACTGTAGTAAACGTTTAAGGGAAATAGTACCACAGTAAGAGGTTTCCAGAGGCTGGGCAAAAGATTCTGACGAGAGGTTCAAAGGCCTTGCAGAGGGGGTGACATTTGGGCTGGGCCATGAAGTGTAAGATTTTGTAAGGTGAAGAAGATTTAAAATTGTTTAGGACACATTCTCAGTCTTTAGCTGTGCATTGGGATATCTGGGGCATGTTAAAACAGAGTGTTGGGCTCCACCTTCAGAGATTCTAATTCTGTGGGTCTTGGGTGAAGCTGAAAAATTTACATTTATACTAACAATTTCCCAAGTGCCGATGATGGTGCTGCTCCTAATAGATAAGAGTATGTAGCGAGTAAAGGTAGAAATATGTAGCATGAAAGGCCTGCTGGCAATTCCCAGTTAAGATCTCCTAGTATACCCTGATTTCACTTTACTTTAGAATCCCCTGGGAAACTTAAAAAAAAAATAGTCTCTTGGGATGACATCAAGGATATTGATATTAAGAGAAAAACAACTCCTCAGGTTATTTCCATAGGCAGCCAAGATTGAGAGCATTTATGTTCAGGTTGCATTTTACAAGGCACTTTGCAGGCTCCATTGATCCTTTCATGCATTGAGGTAGGTATTTTTATTGCTATCTCACATTATGGAGGTTTCAATTTTGACATGGAGACACAGGAAGGTGAGAATTTGTTGAAGATCCTTGATTAAGCAAGACTCAGACCCGGGGTGTTTCAAGGTATGAACTTTAAACTAGGATGGCTGTGATGCAGGACAGGGAAAATTTTCTGAGTTGGGGGAAAATTCAAGCCCTGCACCAAGAGAGAAAAGGGTTCTTGACTGAGCTCAATAAAGAATTCAAATGACCACCAAAGTCAAAGTCAAAAGGAAAATTTATTAGAAAAGAGGTAACACTCCACAGAGTGTGGTCTCCTCTCAGAGACAGAAAATGAGAGAGCTTGAAAGAGACTCAGAGGGACAGAGACAACAGAGAGAGACAATGACAGTGAGAGAGACAAAATAAAGGCACTGAGTGGAACTGAGAGAAAGACACTGAGAGGGATCCCAAGCATGTTCAAGGAATCCAGTTTATGTCATTCTTAGCTTTTGTAAGTTGCAGTTTAAAAACTTTGTTTACCCATTTTTCTTGGATATTGGTATACAGTAGGAAAGGATAAGATTATATAGTGAGAAATGGTAGGAATATGTAGCATGAAAGGCCTGCTAGCAATTCCCAGCCTTTGATCCCCCACTCCACCCTCTCTCTGCCTTGGTTTTAGCCATAGAGAATGAATGATATTTGGGGCATCATTTAAAAACTCTGCTTTTATATTTTTCCCTTCTCAATGTGGGGAAATGCTTTGTTAGCAATTCAAGCAGAAATCTTCCTTTGTTCTGCAGGTTTCCTCTTGATCTGGCTGTAGAGCTGATCAGCATATTGCATTCTCTGAGTATAGCTTGATTTAACATTTTATTTCTCTTGCCTCCACCCTACATTAGTTGGGCCATGGGTGCCCTGAAAACTGCCCCGAGGCAGTTTGTGAGTCCGAGACTGCTGTGGAAGGGCTGGAAAGTCATATTTAGAAATAAGAATTCCCTTTGACAGTGTTAGGAAACCATTAAAAGATATTTATAGAGAACCAACAATTTACCATTTTTGAACCCTAAATTCTTTGGCAGCCTCTGTGCTCCATGATTTATCCACATTTCCTCAATTCTCACAACAATGCTATAAAATTGAGATTATTTCTCCCATTTGGTGGCTGAGGGAACTGAGGCTCTGAAAGGTTTAATAACTTGCTGGAGTCATGGAGTTTACAAGTTGCAGAGCCTGAATTCAAATCCAGATTTGTCTCGCTCTAAAATTCACATGTTTTTCACAATACCATACCAGCATGCTTTGGAGGTATTTGAAGAAACTTTTTAAAAAATTTTTATTTTAAAATAACTTTAGACATATAGAAAAGTTATAAAAGCAGATAATACACAGTTCCTATATACCCTTTACCTAGCTTCCCCTAATATTCATTGTATAACCATGATACAAATATTGAAATGAGGAAATGAACATGGACATAATATTCTTAACCAATCCAAATGCCTTATTTGAATTTCAACAGTGTTTCCACTAATGTTTTTTTTTATTGGTTCAGGATCAAACGAGTTCATTTAGTTTTCATATCTCCTGTCTTTATGTCCTCCTAGCTGAAATAATCCCTCAATTTTGATGTTTTACAACCTTGACACTTTCAAAAAGTACTGGCATTATTTTGTAGAATGTCCTCAATTTGTGCTTTTCATGTTCCTAAGACCTGTTTCTATCCACAGAACACCTCTGACATCAAATATGTGGGAATTTTCCCCCCACATCAACCATTTCCCAACTCTCTGGACACCAACTGGGTGTCCAATGACTCACTTTAACTCTAGTTAGTTAGTGTCAGATCATACAAGTTAAGGATTCCATCCCACGAGGGTGCCTATCATTTCAGACACTAGTCACAAGTATTGGGTGCCCACAGTACCCATACTTCTATTTGATGTGGCTACAAATTAAGAGTTCCTATAAGCCCCTTCTTGGGTTTGATAATTTGCTAGAATGTCTCACAGAACTCAGGAAGGCACTTTACTTACTATTCCTGGTTTATTATAAAGGATACAAATCAAATGGAAGAGATTCATGGGGCAAAATATTGGGGGAGGGTGATGGGAAGATACAAAGTTTACAAGTCCTCTTCAGACATGCCACAGTCCTAGCACTTTGATGTGTTCACCAAATTAGAAGTCTTCCAAATCTTATTGTTTAGGGTTTTTATAGAGGTTCCATAATGTAAGATTATATCATTGGCCATTGGTGGTTGAACTCAATCTCCACCCCCTTGCTCCTCCTTCCTTTGCCTGCAAGTCAGGGGTTGGAGCAGAAAGTTCCAACCTTTAATCATTAGTTAGTTCTTCTGGCAACTAACCCCATCCTGAGTATCTAGGGGCTCACAAAGAGTCACTTCGTTAGCATAAGCTGAGGTGTAGTTGAAAGGGGCTCATGATGAATAACAAAAGATGCTCCTCTCATCTCTATCACTCAGAAAATTACAAGGGTTTTAGAAGCTCTGTGTCAGGAACCCGGAAGAAAACCAACTATGTATTTCTTATTATATAATATCACGCATGATTAGGTTGAAGTTATATATTTTTGGCAAAAATACAACAGATGCCAGGGCATAAATGATGTGCATGTATGTATGTCTTAAATGATGCTAACTTTATCACTCAGTTAAGATATGTCTGCTCAATGTCTCCATTGTCAAATTGTCTTTTGCAGAGATACGTTGGAGCTATGTAAATATTTTGTTTCTTAGCATGTTGTGCCCACTAATTTTAGTATACACAGATGACTTTTGTCTGCAACAAGTATTACTGTGATTTGTCTATTGGCGATTTTCTATTTTTAATCATCTAGAAGAAATACTTTATACTTTCTACATGCTCTTTTAAGCACCACAAGTGATGATTTGAGGTCTGACTCACTTCTTTAATTGATTTGTGTCACTTCACCAGCTGTACTTATCACATAAGTCTGCCTAAAATGATTGAGTTTGTGCTCACATCTATTTGGTGTTTATCTCCCTTCAACTGTTAGAGAACTCCAGATAATAACTATTGCATTTCAGAGAATAAATTTTCACATTTTTAGTGGCCTTCTCGACAGCCCAGTGTCTAGCTGGGTCACAAATTCAGTTAGGAACCTGGGTGCAATAAAGGATGCTGCAGGATCTACAGAAAAAGAAGCAGGTAGTAAAGGGGCACAAAAGGCTGAAAGCTACAATAACTAGCTTGAGGTAGGGAGGATGCTTGAATTTCTCTCCAGGGTTTCAGGGTCTATCCTGTAGACAAAGTGGGCATGTTTACCAATGGTGTCCCCACCATATCCTGACACATGGTTGGAGGTGCTACTTCAGACCTGGGAAGATTTGAGAGAACCAACCAGTCCTTGGTCTGGGGATGCTTTCCAAGTTTATCTATTCTCACTGTTATATACTGTGGAAACTACATAAATTTCTAGAGGAAACATAGCTAAAACTAGTTCATTACTCAGATGGACAACAGAGAATGGTCACCTCTCACCACAGTTAATTCAGATGATGTATGATTAAGGCACTGCTTCTCATTTTGAATATGCCTAGGAAATTTCCTGGGGATCTTGGAATAAGTGAATATTTTGATTCAGTAAGTCAGGGTTAGGGCCTGAAATTCTGTGTTTCTAACAAGCTCCCAACTGTTGACAGTGCTGTTGATCTGAGGACCACACTTTGAGTAGCAAGAGTTAAGGGACAGATACAGAAAGCTCTAAATGTTAAAAAATATGTTGTTCATAAAGTATCAGAAATATCATCATTTGAATTATTTCTTTGCTCTCTAGAACCCCTGGGCCCACAAGAACACAAAAAAATCCTATAACTTTAATACAGAAATGAACCTTGGGGATCAGACTCCATGCACATTCAGATTTCATTGCAGAATGTAGTAAAGTGGGCAGACATTAACTGAGGGTGGGATCTTTTTGATTTAACTCATATTTTTTATGAACCTGCTTTGTGCAAGGTATTATATAAGTGCTGGACCTACTAGAAAACCTTTGTACTTGTCTATTTTTTCTTACAAGATAGAGCTGATGGTGTTTATATGGGCAACACACTCCCATAGGCATATGCAAGGGTTGTACACAATTTCTGCTAGAGTGGCCATCATTATACCTTTTATTCCTCACTCAAGAAATAACATCAGAATGCAAGTGAACAAATAGGTAATTAAAAAATTTCTCTATAACTTGTTTGCAATTGTTGATACTTTGAACCATTAGTTACAAATTACAGCATATCTCAGAACCAGTTGTAACACATCAGTGTGTCACCTTAAAAAGGGATGAGAACCATCGGTGCCCCTGGCAAAGCCCCCCTTGCTTGTCACAGACTCTGGAACATGAATCTGGGCCTCATGTTACCTTTATCCCCTTGTGAATAGCCTATAACAAGACTAGTCTAAAAATCTATGAGGTCCAATATGGTAACCACTGGCCTCATGTGGCTACCAAGCAATTGAAATGTGACTAGTCTGAATTGAGATGTGCTGTAGGTATAAAATACACACTGGATTTCAAAGACTTAATTAAAAAATATTAATGTAAAATGACTCATTTTTATACTTTGATTATATCTAGATTACTTGCCATTTCAGACAATCTCATCATAGGTTATTAAGACATAGATATAGATCTTCTTTGATGGGGGATTTGTGGAAACTTTGGGCCACAGTACCTTGCAAGGGCAAACATTTGTGGTTAAAAACAAGAGTGATACTTATATATACATATATCAGCATCTAAAGTGATTTTTGGTTTGTCTTATAAGTCATCAGTTAACCTGTTGGAAATAGAAAAGACAAAATCTCAGTATGTCAACACTTTAGTAATTCAGCAGAGTAACTACTTAGTGTTAAGAAGCCTACCTAAATCTTATTTGCCCCAACAATCTTTCTCAAAACATATATAGTCTTTTTATTGATCTTTTGCCAACAAATAATAGGGCTCATTCCTAGATTCCTTTCTAGTCATAACCATCTTAAGTAGGATAAATTAATAATCAGTCCCACTCTAACAAACAATAATATCTAATAATCATATGTGGCAAATAATTAATTCCTTAATTAATTTACTTGATAACTATATTCTGAGTATACCTGATTCTGTGCTAGGTATTAGAAATGCAGTGGGGACTGAAGTAAAGATAGTCCTTATCTTGATAACACATACATATTAATGGCAAATATGGAAAAATCAGAGGTCCAAGAGTGATATATAAACTCAAAATTTTTTTCCTAAAACACTAGTCAGTTGTCACAATATCATTTGTTAAATGAACCATGTTTTCTCTACAATTTGAGGTATCATCTTTATCACAAATGAAATTCTTATTTATCAATGGAATATTTGGTACTTCATTCTGATCCATTGATCTATCTCTATATTTTTGGCTCAGTACTGGCTTTTAATTTCTGTAACTTTATGTTTTGCTAGATGGTATGCAAGTCTTCCTTCCCTACTTCCTTCCCCTTTTCCTTACTCTCTACTTTTGTAGGTCATTTTCATATATGTATATTTCCATATGATATTTAAAATAATACTTTCAAATCCCCCATTCCTCTCAAATTCCTTTAAAAAACAAAACAAAACAAAACAAAACAAGCCTGAGGCTGCCCAGCTACTTTAAGTACTATGACAAAATATCTACTATACATGTTTTTCCTCTAAAATAATTATAGAAATTTGATATCTATGTTAAACTAGGATTTCTAGTTATTCTTCAAGGAGAAAAAATTTTTTTAATGTATTAAGTTGAGTAGTAAAGCCTATAAAAGATATTCCTTTAGAGTATCTTAAAATATAAAAATTAATTTCAGGTGCAACTTCTAGTTAATGCTATTCCCCATTTAAACTATTCCCCACTGTGCTTTATATAATATGGCTAAGGTAAATTAAGAAAAAAAAATCTCTTATAACATGTATCCTTTATAGGAAGATTTAACATTTTCCTTGCTGATCATTTTTTTCACACACAGTCAATAAATATAGATCTGTTATGCAATCTTAGTGTATTGTTTGATGATTTCAGAGCAGGAATTCAATGAAATATCAAAATTTCTGATGGAAAAAATACAACATATTCTGATATCTGTAGTAGCAGCTGGTTCAAGCATCAGATTACGTGTTTCTCTTTCAAGCTTGTAGTCAAATTTGTAGTCAAATTTGTATTCAGAAGCATGAAGCAGAATATACCAGAGTAACATCCATGGCGACATAATTAAGGACATGGGCTTGTCCTTAACTGGAGTCCTAAAAGAGGGTTAAGATCATTAAAGGCATGGAGAAATCATGGAGCTTCTTAATTCACAAAGTAACAAGGAAAAAACAATGATTTCTTTATCACTATGAAATAGGAAGAATAGTGATTGTGTTAAATATCTGAATCTTTGGTTTGAAACCAGCATACACCATTTAATATGACCATGACCATGACCTTAGGAAACTTATGTAACTTAAAATATTAATGTAATAACTTCCTTACCTAAATTCTAGAGTTATTTATGCTGTATTAATAGAGGCTGAAAAGTCAACATCTTCTTGATGCTCTGGAGAGCACTTTCATATTGAAATTCTAATATCAATCAAAAAAAGATGATAAAAGAGCTTACTGATTACTGCCTTTTATGGAAGAAAAATATCAATAAATTTAACATCCCCAAGAAAATATTTAATTGTTATTTTAAATCTATTTTAATCCAATCAAATTAAAAGCTTAAAGCTTTTTAAAAAGTAATTTTAATTTAGATCGCACTATTCTCCCTTGACTAGAGGAAATACCAGCATTAGGGCACATGGTAGATTGTGTGATTGTTCCTAATTATTTGCTAGGTATATACTTCCTCACTCCATTAACATAAAGATACTCCCCTCCCCACATCATGCCATCTAATTTGCTTTGGCTAATGTAAATGAAATATTAAAATATTAAAAGGTTTCCTGAGGTTCTGCCATTTGTCATTCTTTCTTTCCTCTGCCACCTGAGTTTCAGGTCCCAAGAAGTGCAAGAGCTGCTCTTCCAGCTTTGTACTAAATTGAAGATGTGAAGCAGAGTCACAGCTAAACTGAAGCTAACATGTAATGTGATCAAAAAATGATTTATTATTGTAAGACTTTGAGATTTGGGGCTGTTTATTATCCATCTAGGCTAAGCTAATACAGAGCATTATTCTAAAATGTTAGAAATGAACGTTCTAATGTCTTATTTCCACTCTTCAATTAGATATCTGATTTCTACAAGCAGTATAGGACTCTTTTATTATTTCCATGGATCCATTTTGTTGATTTCATAATTAGGACGTCATTGAAATATGATGCCTTGGAATTCTAGATAGCTGTTTATTGAAAAATCCCAAATGCAACACAAATTCAGGTTTAATATTTTGATAATGATCTTTGACAATTTACTGTGACTTTGTAAACAATCTGTTGGTAAGACTGCAAGAACAAATTTGACAAAGATCTCTTCTACTCCTATATAATACTCAACCAGTTTCTCCCTTGGCCTAAGCACATGTCAAGAGGTGGAAATAGTACCTTTATTACTCCTAATAATGGACTCACAAAATATTTTCTTCCTAGCCCTATGACATTGGTCTGCTAATTTAGAGACCTTAATAGAAAGGAATGCTTCCACTAAGGACATCCTACAAAAGTTCCACTGAATTGTAGCTGACATAGCTGCCTAGATTTTTGTATAAACATGCAAATGCCACTGGGTAAGCAGGCAAAAAATAAAAAGAGATTGGATGGGGAGATTGCTCTTGATTACTATGAAAGATAGTGTACTTGATACATGATGAGAGCAGAGAATATTATGTTGGATCTCCTGTGGTATCTTTTAGTACAGTATATCTTGTAGAAAAAGTTATTGGAAGACTATAGCAATCTCACATTGGCAAGACTATCCAGGTTTCAATCCTTTGAGAAAGATAATATAAGCCAACTACTAAGAGAAGAACCCTAACTATTTCAGGTGCTGCCCGAGGACAAAAAGAACATGAAATGAATAGTGAAGGATGGAACCCTTCCTAAGTATCAAGCAGGGCCTTGTAAACAGAAGCAGAAATTAAGACTATGGTGTCTACCAATATTTTCTTTCTTATCATATCATTTAAATATGTATATATTTAAAATAATTTTCTATTTTTTCCCTCTTTCATTCTACTGTTTCATATAGAGTATATTGGTTAAATTTATGGTTTAGTTTGTTGGGATCAGAATACACAGATACTATCATGACAGAATTAGAGGAAATTGTAGATATACCATCCTAGTGATCCTGGGCTTCAGCTGGCTGTGGTAATTGCTAAGACTTTCTCTTCTCTGCTTTTGAGGAGGGGATGAGTATGTTTTTGTTTGTATAATGGAGAGTTGGATCATATTGATAGGTTCATTTTGTTTTCGGTGGTTGTTACATGGTCATAATATAGAAGAGGGTGGACTGTAGTGTACAGGTATCATGTTTTTGTCTACCCAGCTTATTTGCCTATCATTCCTATTTGGGTTGTTTTCCACATTATGAGTCCAGCCTTTCCAAGGAAGGAATCTCAGCCTCCTTTACCTGAGACCTACATGTGACCTAGATTCTAACAGCCAATAAGACTAAGACTTTGTTTTAGAAGAAAGTGTAAAGAATTCAGGTCTTGGAGGTGCCTGTGTCCTGCTTTAGGGGGGAAGCATTAGCTTGGTGTATAGCATCCAGTGCACAGTGTCATTGGTGTAAGCTGCTTTCTTTGTATTTGGCCATGGGGAATAGAGGATTTTAGGGAGCTGTCTTGTGGCATGTTCCAGGTGTTTATAGCTGGGTAGCCTCCAGAATGATTCTCTAGCTCTACTGGAGATTCTATGAGCTCTCTAATATCTATTAATAAATTCATTTTTACTAACATAACTGGAGTGCATTCTTGCAACAAATAATACTTTCCAAAATTTTACAGTGACATACTGTCTCCTACTTCCCACACAAGATTTTCTTCGGCATGTTAAACAGGAAGTGTTTATATGTTTCATTCACAAAGATCTATTTGGTAGACCTCAGTAGGGGAGTCTTTTGTTTGATAAAATATGAGGTATTACTAATTTGATAAACTGTTAAATGACTTTATGCTTTTCAGCCCCCTTCCCCCTTTCTATGTGTATTAGTTAAACAATCCTTTCATTTAGTAAATTATTTATTGAGATCCTACTAAGTGCTGTCAACCAATGGTCCTTGGCACTAATTCAAAGCTAACAGAAATCCCCAATTGAAGTGCAGTGAAGAAGAAAATTTTATTCAATGTAAACAACTCAATTGTGATATAGTGTGGCTGTGAGTACAGCTCAATAGTTTTAGAGCTTAATTAAGAGATAACGTGGCTGAAAGGCAGGCCTGGGTCAGATGGTTTTAGGGTGAGGTCTCCTCTGGCTATACAGCTCTCTTCTGCTCTGGTCTGCTCTACCTGCTCTTGTCCAGCCAACTCCAATCTGCCCTGAGCTAGTCTGCTCTGCTGTACTCCCACAAGTTTTCTTTGGTGTTTCGGCTTCAGACAGGAAAACATAATCTTCAGTCTTATGCACTCCTTGAGCCAAAGGATAACTGGCTAACATAAACAGAAGTCCCTGCCCCTGGAACCTGATTGGACCACCTTTATGCAGATGAGGACTCCAAATCCTTGCATTTTGATTGGTCTGAAAGACACTGTTCTGATTGGTCAGAATGGAGCTGCCTTAATTAGTCAGTGAAAATACTAATGGAGATATAGCTACACAGTTTTTATTAGATGGGGAAAGCTTCAGTTGTTTTGGTTCAAATACACTTATAGAAAGTCCTTTATAAGGGCTTGCTCAGATATTAGGAACATAGGGCAGGTAAGCAGTTAGGTGCAAGCTTCTCCCTGAAGTGTGGTTTTCATGAGAGGCCTCTGTTTAGAAAGGGCTACTAGGCTCTGTTTTAAAATTTGAGCCAAGTTTGCCACCAGAAATCCTTTTTGGTAGGTATCTTCTTTCTCAGAGTCCACAGTACCAATCACTGTAATTAGTCCTGTAACTATAGCAATGCCTAATACAGATGAAATTTGTCCTCTTACAGTTTGCAATCAAATGGAAGAGGCAGGCAATTAATAAGTAAAAGTATAAATAATGAAGCTAATTAAAAATGTGTGTGTTTTAATGAAAAGACTGAGTGATGCAGTGGAGGAAAATTGCATATGGTAAAGACATCAACTTTGGAAGGATGGTTATAAAAGGCAGTTAGTGGACATTTAAAGTTAAACTTGAATTTTATATTAATAAATCTGTTGTTCCCATTCCTACCACATGAGGCATTATAATGGAAATGCTAACTCACAAACAATTCTTGGCCTAATTTTCTTTAAAAGTAAAATATCCATGTTATAGTGTATAATCTCTCAAAAGGCAGTCTTCAGCACCAATAAATCTAGTCCACCATGTATGTACAACTAGTTAGAGAGTACTGTATTTCAAACTGACATATTTTTTCCAGCTACAGCTTTCAAGTAAATTAATGTAATATAGTTAGGTCCAGATGAAATCACTATAGCTTTTATTGTATATTCCCAAATACATGTGGATCACAAAATATATTGGATAACATCCTATTCTAGAGATATGACTGCCTTGAACACGGCCCACCTACTGTGTACTAGGCACTGTGCTAAGTGCTGGAGGGGAAAAAAAAGACTAATTCTGACTTTATGTAGTTACCATATTCAGAGTTTTCATCAGCCTCTAGTATGTGATTATTGCCATCTTCTATTTTAAAAGCCTTGGAAAACAACACTAGAAGAGAAAAAAAAAACACAATTTATTATGACTACATTACAGTAAGAGTTGATTTTATCCTGTTCTTAAATTGAAAACCTATTTCCAAACTCACATTCAAAATCTTAGAGTTCATTATTTATATCTATATTTACTTCAATTTCCACATCCAATACATCAGTAAATTCTTTTAACTCACCTCTAGAGCCATGTGGAACTCCTCCACTGATAGTACCTTCTTCACTAGCACCCTCATTCACGTTGCTGTCATCTCTCATATGTGCCTCTGGTCTTTCTGCTTCAACAGTGTTCTGGTGAATGCAGCTATATATCCATTAGTATTTTCACTGACTAATCAAGGCAGCTCCTGGTTCACAAAATTCCTGAAAGTTTGGCAGTCAACTCTAGTGGCTCCTACACACCAGTACTTCCTCTCTAAGATCTTATAGTCAACGAGTTCCCACACTGCAGCCAGAGTGATCTTTGAAAGGCATAAATCTGATAATTTGCCCTACCCCCCATGCTAAATTCCAAACTCCTCTGCCTCTCAAAATTCACTTCCCAGACATTCTTCCCCTAGCCCAATCATCTCTAGCCACATTGGCCTTCCTGTTGGGTCCTCAGACACACCAAGAACATTCGTCCTAAAGATCTTTGCACTTGTTAGTCCTTCTGCCTGGAATACTTTTTCTTCAGATATTTATGCAGCTTGCTCACATCCTTCAAATAAATCTCTTTTATGACTACTCTGTAAAAGAGAGTCAATATCTCCTCCCTTGGCACACTCTATTTCATCTCCTGTTTTGTTTTCCTCATGGACACTTACTGTCTGTAATGTATTATCTGTTTGCTTATTTGTTATTATCTCACTAGAATATAAGTCTTATAAGAGCAGGGCCTTTAGCTGACTGTGTCAGTGTTTTGTCTCTGGTGCCCAGAACAGCACCTGGTTTCTGGTCAATATCATACCTCTGTGGTTGGCATTACTCCAAAGGGTATTCTCTATGGATGGTGATCTTTTGTGTAATGCCATTCATCTAGGATAAATTAATGTCAAACTAAACTTAAATAAATGTATGCTCTCTGGCAGGCTATGCACTATAACTACTTGACTTGTATTTTGAGCTCAAACATTTCAAAAAGACTGCCAGAGCCTTTCATTCCTTTGTAGATAGAAAAGAGTGAGATATTTTCAAGATCAAAAATCATAAAATTGAGAATAATAATTTCTTGTCTCAAAAGAGTCTTCTTACTCCCAGGCATTTTTTCATGGTAATTGCCTTATAAAATTCTGAGCCCTGGAAGCTCTGACTATTCCTGCCTGGCTCCTGAAATTTGATCTGACACTGTCTAAAGCTCTCCTAGATTCTAGCCTTGGGCTTTCTGGCTTTTGGATTAGAGCTCTCTCTTTCTCTTTCTCATCCCCACTGTGAACCATACATCCTCATTCTTCAACCCAAGCATTTTTTTTAGTCTGTCTGTGGAAAAACTTCTACAAATAGCATGATATAAATAAAACAGTAAAAAATATTAGTGAGGTTTTACTGTAGTGAGATGACAACCATGGGACCCAGGAATGCTAAATTCCTGTTGTGGCCCTCACTTTGAAGTTCTTGAAGGAGTGAGAACCTCAAAGAACAAACATAAATCTCACAGAAGATACCATTCTGTTATCACTGCTTATGGTCAGTCTTCCGTTAAAAAGTTTTCTGGTAAACTGGGCTGGATTATGAGGTATACTTTCAAGGCTAGGTGGGTCCTCAGTAGCCAAAGTCTTACTACCTATGGTCAAACATCAAACATTAGAGGAAACAAGAGACAGAGAAGAAAGAGGAGACCTTTGCCTCTTAGCCTGCAAGTTTCCAACCTTAGAGGTAGACTTACCACACAAAGGAAAGAAGCACAGAATGGGTATCAAGACAGACACAATCAGATTAATAATCCCTTCTCTTAGAGAAGTTGAAGAGAGGAGATGCTAAACCAGTATGTAGAGTATTATCCATGTGTGTGTGTATGTGTGTAAGTGTTAGATATATAACAAAAATGTGAAAGAATATATATCAAACATTTTTAAATGGGTATCACTGTGGTCCAGGGTTGTAGCTGGATTAAGGGTCAAACCAGATAGGACTACTAAAAGATTGTTGGAATCATCCAGAAATGTGGTCTCAGTTAACTCAGTTCTCCACACAAACCTGATTAAATAGAGCAATGTCCATTGTTTATTGTCTATCCTACCAGAGGGATGGATGTCTCATGATGTCCAATGTTCATCCCATCAGATTGAATAGGATCCTTGAGTATAAAACAAGGAATATCGTAAATACTTGTCACTTTCACCAAGTCACCCCTGTCAAGAAATGGTGAATAAAGGGTAAGAGGTATCAGAACACAGGAAGCTTAATGATGACCTGTCTAGGTATTTGTAATGTTCTGGTCTGGCTTGACTAAAATCATGACATGATTTCCTTTGCCATTTGGTAATCTTACAGGTTGCTTGAACATTTTATAGAAAACAAGGATAATTTTTATATTTAGTCAAAGAAAAGTTATTTTCCCATGGGAGGCAAAACCAAAATTTTCTTATGGGTTTTCACATGGAAAGAAAAGAATGAAGAAAGGCATGTGGTACAGAGAAGTCTTCCTTGGTCAAATGCCTTTGCTGAGTAAACTCCTGGGCTAATTATATTTGCTTGAACTCAGGGAAATTCTCCTGGCTCCCAGTTTCAATGCCCAATGGTTCTGCAATTGGATTCACATTACAGGGTGCTGTGTCATGCTTGGCATAGCACCATTCTATGTCATCAGGTTTGGATCATTGAACCCTTTATCTGGTTAATTTGTTTAGCATCACCCACTAAAGCCTTCACTGCTGGGCCTCTGTATCCTAGGGTTGTAATTTGTATCACAACACAGGACCTCCAAGTCCCTTTGTTCCTTCAGCCATGCCAATTCTCTAAGCAATACCCTTAATTGAAATAGGCAGATGAAGCAAGGAGACAGGCTATGACGGATCAGATTCTAGTCTGTCTCTGTGCTGGATGAACCATACTCCTTCTCTGGTGATCTGCCCTGCATAGACCTTCACTAGGTAACAAGAGGAAGTTGTGCTTTTATGCTTTGGTAAACATTAGTGCCAATCTTAGCAAAGGTAGGCACTTCATATAGATACCCATGGCCTGGTGGCTGTCTGGGTCTCTGCAAAATTAAGATCTTGCTTGCCTTTCTAAAACCACCTGGAATTTTAAGCCTTTATTATTTTTAAATTGGCAGGATGACTTTCTGAGATATTAATTTGTGTTGTGTTCTAACTAATGTAGAAGAATAAAAGAATAAGGGGTAGCTTCCTCTTTCTTTCCAGCTCATACCCTCCCCTATTCCCCCCAAACCAAAGGGCAATTTAAGACTTCCAATCCTGAAGAGCAGAGCTTTTCTTCACCTCAGGGCAAAATTAAGAGACTTTTGTTTCCAAAGAATTAAATCTAGGATGAAAGGCTTATATCTCTTTTTAAGTTCTGAGGTTCTATTTTGAGAAAAATGTGAAGGTGAAAGTGAACAAACCTGGGGAATTTTGAGAGCTTGGAAGAAGACCAGGAGATGTAGTTTTAGTCTGTAAGTGGGATGGTCCTTGAGTAGCAGCAGTATCCTCCCCCGCCCCCCCCCCCACACACATACTACTCTTAACACCCTCTGGAAACATTTTTATCTGTAACCCTGGCTCCTTTCACATGAACCTGGACAGAGAGAAGGGGCCATGATAATGCCCGAGATGGAACTTTTCACCAGCTAGTGGGATGAGGCCTCAGAGCAAATGAAATTGAACTAGGGAAATATAAGAAATATGAAAAACTTTACACCCTGTAAAACTAATATGTGTTAGTGATCTCAGTGAACTGGAAAAACAACTTTCTCCTCAGCTTTGTGCTTGTTCATCCTGAGTATGTAGAGTACAGCATAGGGAATATAATAATATTATTGTAACGGCAGTGTGGAGTGCCAGATGGGTGCTAGAGTAATTGAGGGGATCATTTCATAAATTAAATAAATGCTTAGCCAATGAAGCTAATATAAAAAAATCTTCAGGAACCTGTGTGGGACAATATTAAACATTTTAATATTTGAATTGTATATCAAAGTAAGTAAATTATATAATATATGAATTATATTTCAATAAAGCTAATAAAATATATTATCAGCAAAAATAAAATATTATCCCTTTGAAATACATCATATGTGAGGGGCATAGAGAGAAATAGAGTTTTTAAAAAAATTTTATAGCCATTAATTTACTATTCACTTGTATTTCTTTAGTTCCATCTAAAGATTATCAGTAACATGACTACATGACAGTAGGTCCTAGAGAGAGGAAGTCAGCTGAAGATTAAATTATACCATAGATATTTCCCTCCACCTACTATTACTACTGCAGTTATTCCTATTAAAGAAAAGAGGAGGGTCAAGAAACCAAGGAATGGAAAAAGTTTTAATGCCAAGCAGGGAATCTATTTTAATTTTTAATATAATTTAAACTCTGAAGAACAAGGTTTCTGAGAGAAGTAGGCAGTTCTTTTAAAGCCAAGATACCAGTTACTGTATCTGTCTCATATTAGGAAAGAGTCTCTGGATATCAGTGATAGACAGGTGATCCCTGGGCTTGTCAATCAGGCAGTGTTGAGCTGCTGGAAGTGGCTACTGCTGCCTGGATGAAGCACCTATTGCACTGGAGAGCCCCCAGTTATTATTTGCTCCTAAAAAGGGCCAGACAGCCTAGTCAGGGTCCATCACTATTCTTCTCTAATGTTCTTACCATCACAACTCACACCTTATGGTTAGGTTCTGTCCTTCATCAGTATGCTTTCTTTCATGTATATTATCTTGTTTGGAATGAGGAAGGCAGCATACCCATGTTATTCTCAGTTAACAGATGAAGAAGCAGAAGCTTATGGAAGTCCAGTGACTTAATTGAAGGTGTTCATGGGTCAGAGAAAAATAGGAAAGACAAAGTTGATTGAGTGGGTAGAATATCAAAGATGATGGCTAAATTGTGTCTCTCCACTGAGAACTTCAAACAATATGCAGGAGAGTGTCCATCCCAGAGGTTTCTGTATTAAATTATCTAGTCACCATTACCCACATTGGGACCAGTAGAAAGAATCTCTTTAGAGTAATTAATTTTTTACTTAATAAAAAAATTTAAAAACTTTTTAATTACAAAATTAATCAGAAACTTAGAAAGTATAGATATGTACACAAATTTAAATATTTTCTCATAAAACTTCAAGAAAGTATAGAGAAAAACGAAGAAACAAACATAAAAAGTACCCACAACTCAAAGAAAAACAACAATATTTCCAGGGTTTTATCTACATACATGTGTGTGACTGTGTGTACACAACTGGGATCACATTACATTGGCATTCTATGTCAGATCTTTTCAATTTAACATGCACTTCTATTAGTCTGGTAGGGCTGCCATAACAAAGTGCCACGGACTGGGTGGCTTAAAAAATAGAAGTCTGTCTTCTCACAGTTCTGGAAGCTAGTAGTATAAGATCAAGGTGTCAGCATGTTTGATTCCTTCTGATGGCTGTGAAGGAGAATCTGTTCCATGCCTCTCTCCTAGCTTCTGGTGATTTGCCAGCAATTTTGGCATTCTTTAGCTTATGGAGGCAAAACTCCAATCTTCTCATAGTGTTCTCCCTGGGTACAAAATTTCCCTTTTTTATAAGGACACCAGTCATATTGAATTAAGGGTCCACCCTACTCTAGTATTACCACATCTTAACTAACTGCATCTGTATCCAAAGAAGATAACATTCTGAGTACTTCAACATATAGATTTTGGGGAACATAATTCAACACTTACAGCACCCCATAGCATTAAAGCATATTTAAAAATTTTATTTTTATTGGAAATAAAATATTTCACTGTATATAGTATCATTCATTTAATGAATCCTCTATTGTTTAACATTTGAGTTGTTGCTTTATTTTTCTATTATAATTAATGCTTCTATGAACCTTTTGATGATTCATAATGAGATTCCTCCTACCCAGACTTAATAGCCAAAACTTCTAAGAAATACAAATAATAAAATCCATCCTCAGTCTAGTTCTTTAGCACATGTATAGAAGCAATTCTTTGTTTAAATCAGTGTTCCTCAAATTTGAGAATGATATGACAATATTTGAAGGTATGGAATAAGTTGGTATTACAATTTAAATTTTCTAGTAGACTAATTTAATGTCTATTTCTTTATACATCTTATATGTTAATAATGTAAAACCAGAGTGGCACACATATACAACTTATAAATAAATAAAAATTTCTATATTGTGGGTAATTTCTCAAAAATCTTTCTCTGACAAGGATTATAAGCTGGAGATCACCAGTCTTGGATTTTTATCCATGGACATTTTCTCTACAGTTTTTAATAGCTCAACTGTGAATCACCAGCTAGGGCTTAGTAACCTAAATACTCACCAGGTCATCATCACCTCTTTTTCTAGTTGCAGGTTGCCATTCTGACTATGAACTCATGGCCTTGCTTTGGTTTCTAGTTTGGGTTCTGAGGTAAACAAACAAACAAATAAAAAAATAAATGACTGGTGATCCTGGAGAACAGATAAGGAAGTTCAGAGATATAGAACTGCTCTGTTACCCACTTGAATCTCCTATAAGCATCTCCAACATGAAGGAGGAGAAAAGGACCCCCTTCAGATTATCTCAGAGCCTGCCCTAAATGGTTTGCTCCTTCCTATTTTATACTCTGAGGTGTTTGTCACTTAGTTACTTGAGCCCATTGGACAGACAGACAGTAGGGGACAAATACTTTTCTTGATTTCTCTTTCTGTTTGTACAATTATAAAGTTTCTGCTACCCGCATTCTGTGAAAAAGTATAAAACAGTGTCTCTGGCTCTGCCAAAGCCAGTATTCAAAATGTGTCTTCTGTAACAAAGAGTTTGAAAATATGCTAATGAGAGGTGACTGGGAATTCACTCTGCTGACTACTAGACACTAAATTTGTCAGTCTTTTAAAGCTATCAGAAAAGCAAATTTTGAACACAAGTTGTGATTAGCTTGAATTTTTAATGCAAATTTATATTCAGGAGTTACTTCTGGCCAAATTCTTTGCTCATTGTCATGTGCATGTTGGAATTCTTTGGCTCATTTTTATGTCTGATTTTGGGATCAAGCCTATAGAAAGCCAACAATATTTTGTTTAATTTCTTATGTATCTATTTATTTATAGAAGAAAAAATATGACCTTTTTTGTATAGAACATAGTCAAGTCATTCTCCCACTTAGAAGCAAGTTTTATTCTAAAAGTCAGTACAGAAGTTGTTTAGGATTCAGTACATTTTTTCCTTGATTTTTAGTTTAAACGAATAAGGCATTTGTTCTCAAACTTTAGTAAACAGAAGATTTATGTAGTGGTGCTTATTTAAAAACAAGACTCCTTGACCCCACCCAGAGATGTATAAATTCAGCAGCTCTGCAGAGGGTCTATGAATTTACACTTTCAAATAAAGCCCACAGGTGATACAGATGCATGAGAAGCATGCTATAAAAACAGTCTACCCACAATGGACTGAAATACCAAACATTTTAGACAAAACATATTAAAAGTTCTAAGTGGAGAGAAAATAACATTTAGAATAGAGTTACAGACTATCTAGAATGTTGATGTATGCTGAAAATCTGACTTAAAGTAGAATAAAGAGGTATTGATTCATTTATGGCTGGGAAAGATGCTACTAGCACATTTTAGGTAAATACACTAGAAGATAAAGAGGGGTCAGGATCCTTGTGGCCTTCCTGTAATGATGTTGGTATTTAGCCCCAAATCATCACACACACACACACACACACACACACACACACACACACACACGTGCGCACACCCGCGCGCACGAGTGCACGTGTATTTAATCACTCTGGTAGCAATGTGGACAGATTGCAGGGTGGCCAAAGTAGATGCAGATAACAGTTGGGAAAATTTTGTAGTTGTGTAAGTGAGATTTGATGGCAGCTTGGACCAGAGTAGGGACGTGGAAATGGTGAGAAGAAAACAGATTCTAGACATACTTTATAAGTTGCTGACAGGCTGGATACAGGGAGTGAACATCACAGAAATTTTTTTAGATTTCTATCTTATGCAACTGGATGAATATTTATGCCTGTACAGCAGTCCTTTCTATCTGTGACTTCACTTTCCATGATTTTACTTATCCATGGCTTCAGTTACCTTTGGTCAACTACAATCCAAAAATATTAAATGAAAAATTTTAGAAATAGATGATAATTCATATGTTTTAAATTTTGTGCTTTCAGAGTAGCATGATAAACCCTTGAACTATTTGTTCTGTCCCACCCAGGACATGAATCATCTCTTTGTTTTGCATATACATACTCTATACACTCCACACCCATTAGTCACTTAGGAGCTGTCTTGGTTATCAAATTGACTGTGCTGGTTTTGTAGTACTTGATTTCAAGTAACCCTTATTTTATTTAATAATGACCCCAAGGTGCAAGAGAAGTGATGCTGACAATTTAGATATGACAAAGAGAAGCCATAAACTGCTTTCTTTGAAAAGATAAGTAAGTAGAGAAAAAAAAAAACATAATATACATAGGGTTCTGTACTATCCATGGTTTTAGGCATCTCCTGGGGGTCTTGGAACATATCCTTCTTGGATAAGGGTGGATTACCATGATTAAAATAAAAAAAAACAATAAAAGGACAAGACTCTTGGGGGAATATCATGAGTTTGTTCTTAGACATGTTGAGTTGAGATATCAAAGTAAAGATATTTAGGTAGGCAGTTGGAAAAACACATCTAAAGTTCACTGCAATGGTTTGAATTGAAGGTACAAATTAGGGTTATTAATGGTTAAATTATTACTGAAGCTTTAGATATGAATATTTTGGGATAGGAGTTTAAAGAGAGAAGAGGTTCTAGGGCAAATCCTTGGTGAATTCCAATATTTGTGTCAAGTAAAGGAGGATGAACCTAATAAGTCTGGGAAGGAGTAGCCACAGAAGTTTTAAAAAGTCAGAATAAAACAAAAAATAGCCCAGGATATTGTGGTTTCATGGAAGCTGTGGGATTAAAGAGGAGTTTTAAGAGAGAAGTAATGGGAAGATTTGTGGTCAAGATGGTGGATAAATAAACACAGTGCTTGCTTCTTCTCATGACCACCTCAGGATTACAACTAAACTACAGAATAACCATCAATAAGGATTGCCCCAAGTCTAGCTGCACAGAAGTCCTACAACTAAGAAACATACAGAAGAAGCCACCTTGAGATTGGTAGAAGGGGCAAAGATGAGAAATAGGCAAGTCACAGACCTGCGTGTGGTGGTTAAGAATCTAGAAAAATATCTCAGCTGTGGAGGTTCTCCAAGGAAAGCAAAGGGTGCCAACCCCACACCAGGCTCCCAAGGACAGAGTTTCAGTGCCAAGAAGAGAAGTCCCCACAACTTCTGGCTTTGAAAACCAGTAGAGATTATAGTTGAATAATACAAAGGGAAGCTAGAGTCCTAGGCATTCCTCTCCCCCACCCCGCGCCAGCTTTATTGTAGTGTAATAGATAATTAGTTACTCATATTTACATCGTATAATTAAATTTTTTTTCAATTACAGTTGGCATACAATAATATATTAGTTTCAATTAGTGATTAGAGATCTGTATAACTCATGAAGTGGTCACCCCACTAAATCAGTACCCCTCTTCTCCTTTACATATTTGTTTACATTATTGAATTTTCTTTATGCTACACTTTATATCTCCATAACTATTTTGTATCAATCCATTTGTACTTCTTAGTCCCTTTGCCCTTGTCACTTTCCCCAAAACCCTCCTCCCATCTAGTAGCCCTCAAAATACTCTCTGTATCTATTAGTTTGATTCTGTTTTTATGTTATTTTGTTCTTTAGATTCCACATGTAAGTGAAATCATGTGATGTTTGTCTTTCTCTATCTGACTTATTTTATTCGGTGCAATGCCCTCTAGGTCCATTAAGGCAATATCTTTTTCCATCCCCTTCCTTTTAATCTGTGTATGTCTTTTAATCTGAAGTGAGTCTCTTATAGGCAGCATATGTAGGGGTCTTATTTTCTTATCCATTCAGCTTCCGTATTTTTTAGTTGAAGCACTTAATTCTTTTTCATTTGAGGTATTCGTTGATAAATATGTAGTTATTACCATTCTTTTTTCATGTTTTTGATACACGTTATTTTCCTTAAAGAAGTCCCTCCAACAATTCCTGTAATACTGGCTTGGTTCTGATGAATTCCTTTAGTTTATTTTTGTCTAGGAAATTATCTGTCCTTTGACTCTAAATGATAGCTTTGCTGGATAAAGTATTCTTGTTTGTAGATCTCAGGTCTCCATCACGTTGGTTATTTTTTGCCAATGCCTTCTGTCCTGCAAAGTTTCTTTTGAGAAAACAATTGTTGGTCTTATGAGAGCTCCCTTGTAGGTTACTAATTGCTTTTCTTTTGTTGCTTTTAAGATTCACTCTTTGTATTTAACCTTTGGTATTTTAATTATGATGTGTCTTGGTGTGGGCCTCTTTGGAGTTTTTTTTGTTGTTGTTGTTTGCTTGTTTGTTTGATTTTTTGGAGGGAGACTCTCTGATCTTCCTGGGATTGTATGTCTATTTTCTTCACCAGGTTAGGGAAATTTCCTATCATTATTTCTTCAAATATATATTCAACTTCTTGTTCTCCCTCATAAGGTACCCCTATGACATGGATGTTGTTACCCTTAATTTTGTCCCATAGGCTCCTTAAATTATTATTATATTCTTGGTCAACAGAGGAACAATGGACACCACTGGCACTTCTGTAGGGAGAGAGCCTTGCCTCTGGTCCTCTCTCCAACAACTACAGCATCCCCTGGTAAGTCCCTGGTTTCCCTCAGAGGAAACCTACCTGTGCTTACCTGTGCTTATGCTCAGAGTGAGCAGGTCCATCACCATAAAAATTTGGTTGTGGATGCTGTTTTAAGAAGCATCTGCAGCTGTTCCACTTCGCCTCTCAGGACTAGGCAGCCTTGCATCTTTGCCCCCTCCTACCTCCAACTATTGCAGGGTGATTTCTTATTTCCCTAGTTGTAGGACTTCTTTCTGTTCATCCAGACTCCCAGGTGACTCTGCTTGCTGTTTGCTCCATGTTTCCATCTCAACTTTGATGTGGTTGCAAGAGGGGATGAATGAAGCTTCTATCAATCTATGCTATTTTGCCTGGTTCCCCCAGGCATTCCTTTTAAAGGACCCACACAAAGACTTACTGACTGAAGGATTACTTGCTCTGAGACACAGAGCTGGGGTAGCAGCTCAAAAGGCACCAGAAATATATAGGGAGGAACTGAATTATCTGCTTGAGAGCAAGAGTTAGAGGGGCAACTCTCTACAGACAGAAATGCTGTGAGAATCTATTGTTCCTTTCTTGAACCTCTCTACTCCTGGCATGCAGACACAGGTGGGTACCATATCTGAGTCTCCATCAACCTAGGTAACACCATTTGCCCTGCTCTGGTGATTCTCTGAGATTTCACTCATCCAACTTGCATGCCCACCCAAGCTGCTTCCAGTGGTTTTTTTTTTAGACAAGAAGCCAGTCTTGACTCATGCTTCAAAATTTTAGAAAATCTCTCAAAGGTTCACGAAACCCAAATGAGCACCATCTGGCCTCAGCATGCCCCATACTCTTTGGTGAGCAGCCCCAAACCCAGGACCAGTGGTGGCTGGCCTCAGTTCACAGCTTAGTCCCTTTCAGGTACCTTCAAGCTTAGCAAAGGTGGCAACTATCTGCAGATCACTTTCTAGCTCATATCAAGTGGCCCTGGGTAGGGCACAAGCAGCAGATGATCTTGGTCTCCAACAGAGCCCTTCCCAAGAGACCCCAGAACCAACACACCAGGTGACCAGCTTCAAACCACACCAGAGCACCATCAAACCACTTCCACAAATGACACACACAAAAGGCAGACTCAGCAGGCACCAGAGCCCTGATAAAGCAAGTCCTGTTCTGTAGAGTCAGCCTCTGCAAAACAGCTCCTCCACTACAGTCACTAGCCAGTCCTCAGAACAAATAAGCCTGTGGATCAATTCCTTCCATTTATGTGCAAACAGCAATTAAGGCTCAATTACCACAGGAGGACACACACAACCTGAATAAAAGACAAATTTGGAGCACTCAGCTCAGGTGACCAGGAAGACTATACCACTAGGCCCCACACAACACCTACTACATAAGGCCACTCTACTAAGACTGGGAGGCATAGAAGTTCTACCTCATACATACAAATGCAGGAAGGCAGCCAAAATGCAGGACAAAAAACATGTCCTAAGTGAAAGAAAAAACAAAGCTTCAGGAAAAGAAATGCAGACAAGTGATCTATTAGATGCAAGTTCAAAATACTGTTTATAAGAATGCTCAGTGAACTTAAGGGAAGAGTAAAAGAACTCAATGAGAACTGTAACAAAGAGATAGAAAACATAAAAATGGAGTTAGAAAACATAAAAAATAACCAGTCATAAATAAGGACTACAGTAATTCATTTAAGGGAATCAATAGTAGGTTAGATAAAGCCAAAAATCACATCACCTATTTGGAAGATAAGGTAGCAGAAAACACCCAATCAGAACCGCAGCAACAACAACAACAAAAAATCCAAAAAAAAAAAAAAGAGAGACTAGTTTAAGGGGCCTCTGGGACAACGTCAAGCATACCAACATTCTCATCATAGGGATACCGGAAAGAGAAGAGCGAGAGCAAGAAACAGCAGTTATAAGAAATAATGATGGAAAACTTTTCTAACCTGTGAAGGAAATAGACATATACGCTCAAGAAGTGTAAAGTCCCAAACAAGATGAACCCAAAAGGCTAACATTAAGACACATCATCATTAAAATGTCAAAGGTTAAAGACAAAGAATCTTAACGGCAGCAAAAGAAAAGCTCTTAGTTACCTACAAGGGAGCTCCCATAAGCCTGTCAGCTGAGTTCTCAACAGAAACTTTAATTTTTAAAAAACAGAGAACTAAAACCAAGACTATTCCACCCAGCAAAGCTATCATTTAGAATCAAAGGATAGAAGAGCTTTCCAGACAAGAAAAAGCTAAAATATAGTTTATTACTACCAAACCAATAATATCACAAGATATGGTAGAGGGACAAGAAGGAGAAGGAGAAGGGGAAGGGGAAGGGGAAGGGGAAGGGGAAGGGGAAGGGGAAGAAGAAGAAGAAGAAGAAGAAGAAGAAGAAGAAGAAGAAGAAGAAGAAGAAGAAGAAGAAGAAGAAGAAGAAGAAGAAGAAGAAGAAGAAGAAGAAGAAGAAGAAGAAGGAGAAAAGATTAAAAATATGAATAATAAAATGGAAATAACTACATATCTGTCAATAGTTACTTTAAATGTAAATGGATCAAATGCTTTAATCAAAAGATAGTGTGGATAGATGGGTAAGAATACAAGACCTTTATATATGCTGCTACAGGAGACTCACTTCAGTCAAAAATGACAGAGACTGAAAGTAAATGGATGAAAAAAGGTATTTCATGAAAATAGAAGCAAACAAAAACCAAAATGTTTCTTGAAAATAGAACCAAAAAAGCAATATCAACAAAATAGACAAAGAAAGGCCCAGTAATCCCAGTTCTGGCTATTTATCTGAAGAAATCTAAACATGACTTCGAAGGGACATTGAATCCATATGTTAATTGCAGCATTATTTACAATAGTCAAAATATAGAGGCATCCTGGGTGTCCATCAGTGGATAAATAGATAAAGAATAGGTCACACACACACACACACACACACACACACACACACACACACACACACTGGAATATTACTCAGCCATATAAAAGAATGAAATCTTGCCATCTGCAACAACATAGATGGATCTAGAAGGTATTGTGCTGAGTGGAATAAGTCAGACAAAGAAACACAAATGTCATATGACTCCACTTATATAGGGAATCTAAAGAACAAAATAAATAAACCAAACAGAAAAAAATTCATAGATACAGAGAACATTTTGATGGTTGCTGGATGGGAGGGGGATTAGGAGGTGGGTGAAAAGGGGAAGAGATTCAGAAGTACAATTAGTAGTTACAAAATAGCCATGGGGATGTAAAGTATAGCATAAGGAATATAGTCAATAATATTGTAATAATTATGTATGGTGTCAGATGGACATTATATTTATTTAGGTGATCACTTTGTAAGTCATATAAATGTCTAATCACTATGTTGTACACCTGAAACATATAATATTGTATGCCAAGTGTAATTTAAAAATAAAATTATTTTTAAAAGAAACAGAAAGAAAGAAAGAGAGACGGGGGGAAGGGAAGTAAAGGAAAGGAAAGGAAAAAGGAAAGGAAAGGAAAGGAAAGGAAAGGAAAGGAAAGGAAAGGAAAGGAAAGGAAAGGAAAGGAAAGGAAAGGAAAGGAAAAGGAAAGGAAAGGAAAGGAAAGGAAAGGAAAGGAAAGGAAAGGAAAGGAAAGGAAAGGAAAGGAAAGGGAAAAGGAAAGGGAAAAGGAAAGGAAAGAAAAGAAAAAAAAGAAAAGAAAAGAAAGAAAAGAAAAGAAAGAAAAAGAAGGAAGGAAGGAATGGAAGAAAGGAAGGAAAGAAGGAAAAAGAAAAGAAAGTGTGATGGCTACTGAGTAACTAATTGTTCCGAATTGTCAAAATATGTCAGCACAATTTGCTGTAATAATATATTTTGAACAGCAAAGCTGGTGGATCAACTCTCACCACATTAAACGGGTTCTTTTTCTTCCTATGGATTTTCTTTGACATTAAATTGTCATGGTGACAGAATATTAGCATTGTCAAATGTATTTTTATGGCTGGAAAAACATATAAACCACATACAATTAAGCAAATCATAGAAAGCTTAACTCCACATATCCAGAGCTTACATTCAAAAAGGACAAATCAGTCTGCTTGCAGAATATATATCTTGTGGAGTTAGCTATAATAAATGCAGAACTATTACTATCTTTTCTTTTCAAGATCAACAGCAAGGAAATAAAGAATTAAGAAAGAAAGTCTTTGTGGATCATAATTCTAAAAAGGAAATGAGAACAGTTTTCAAACTAGTGCAAAGACGAAATTAAATAGAAATGATGGAAAAGGTCTCCTTTACCAACTAGAAGAATTTGCTCTTGGAACTAAGGGTAACCTCCATGAATTTGAGTCTTATTGTCCAAATCTGAATCAGTCTTCTGAAGCAGGAGTCATCTGGCAGGCATGCTTTGTCTAGTTCTCTTTCATCCCTCATTCCATTTGCTGCTAGGGTTATTTCTGGCGATCTACAGTTGCTTTGTTAGAGAAAAATGGTCATAGAAGATTAGGACTGAAAAGACTTGTAAGATCACACAGCCCAACTTTTTCATTTGATCCATGAGAAAAAAAAATGACACTGAAGTTTTGGTGTTTATCTCATCCACACAGGAAGCTGATGGCATCAACACAGGTGAACAGTTAACACATTTTGCAACAAGATCATGTTTTTAAGTACTTTCATTGCACAAGGTAATTTAATTCTCCCAATAATCTTATGAAGTAGACACTAATATCTTATTTATTTTGCATATGTAGAGTGTGTGTTACTTGCTCCAAGTGAAAGCTAGGAAGTAGCCAAGCAAAGACTCAAATACAGGCATCTATGATAAAGTCATGGGTTTTTTGAAAAAGATAAATGTGTGTTTTAATTTTTGCATCAGCTCTTGTCAGCTATGAGATCTTGGGTAGTTTACTAAATGTCTCTAAGCCTCAGTCCCCTCATCTGCAACACAGGATAATTTGGATTGTTGTAAAGATTAAATGAGATTATATGTGTCTTAGCATAGTGCCTTGCATTTAGATTACTAAGTGCAGTAAAAAGATTACTATGCTCAGAAAAAAGTAGCTATTATTATTATCATCATCATCATTTTATTCTTTTTATATCTTAGTTCTCTGGAGCCTATCTAGGGCTTTCCACTAAATGCCTATCTTATTGTAAAATATCCTCTTAACATGTGCATCAATGAAATGCTTATAAAGCCTTCTACCATATTTTTTCAGTATTGGAGCTGCCTTAGGGTAAAAATACATAGCTTCTCAACAAAAGTAATTTAAAATATTATTTTTAGTCTATTTTTTTAGGTTTTGAACATTATTAAGGGTATACATAGTTTCTAGACTTCTTAAATTCACTTTATTCCTCTCTTATTCCCTACCCATACCAAAAAGCAGCTCCTGTCAGTGTCTCTTTTCTCCTCATCATCCTCTCTCTCTCTCTCTCTCTCTCTCTCTCTCTCTCTCTATATATATATATATATATATATATATATATATATATATATATATATATATATATATATATACATTGTGTTACCTAAGCCACCTTACATCAAAATATAAATACATGATCATCAAATTTCAGTCTACAGGGTTGGTTTTTTTTTTAGAAATTATATCATCCAATCATTGCTGGGAAAAGATATGAGTGGAGAGATGTGGATGAGAGTTTATCATTTTAAGTTCGATTCCAAACAACCAGTGTCATTCCAGTATGACATCAGACAGCATGATTTATCCTGCCTGCACATTTTTTACTTTTTCTGAATAGCCAGTGTTATGTCTCTGCCAGTCCCATCAAGCCATCAATTGTTTGAATTTAGAAATGTTAGTTCAGTTCTTATTGACCTATAGAGAATAATAACAGCAAGTGTTGGTTTACCTGGATATGGAAATCTATATCATAAAATATTTCCAGGTAAGGTAAGGTGGATTAAAAGCCACATGTTTCTAGTATTAATTATCCTAAAATTTAGGTGACTCACTAATCCTCTACATTCTGAATCTCTTTAAGGTTGTAGCTGTATCCAAAGTTATATAAAGCTCTATTATGGGAGCTCTTTGCTCAGTTTAGAATAGAAGCTGGTTTAAGAGCTTGGAAGTAGAGATAGAAGATATGTATGTAGTGGAGAGGGGAATGATATTGAAAAACATGTGTAAATAACTTTATATTTCAAATTTCATGAGGATAGGAATAAATTATTATTTGAAACAACTTTAATATTCCTTTTAACTCTAATATTCCTTTCAAGCAGTCCTCCTTATTCATGGAGGATATGTTCTAAGCCCCACAATGGAAGCTAGAAACTACAGATAGTACCAAACCCTACATATACTATGTTTTTTCATATGTATAATACCTATGATTAAGTTTAATTTATAAATCAGGCAATTTCATGAATAGATGTGTTCTTACCATAAATCTTAGTAACCTTGGCATACAATTTTTTTATCTTATTAAGTCCAGAACTTTTACCTTTTCACTTAAAGAAAGCGCTTATGGCTTCTCTTTGGCATATTTGAATCGCCAGAATCACTACTCTTGCACTTTGGGGCCATTATTAAGTAAAATAAGGGTTACTTGAACACAAGCACTGTGATATCACAACAGTTGATCTGATAACTGAGGCAGTTACTAAGTGATTAATGGGTGGGGAGCATATGCAGCATGGATACACTGGAAAAAGGGATGATTCATGTCCCAGGCAGGACTGTTCAAGACTTCATCACACTATGCAGAATGGCATGCAACTTAAAACTTATGAATTGTGTATTTATGTAATTTTCTATTTAATATTTTTCAGACCCTGATTGACTGTGGATAACTAAAACTATGGAAAGCAAGACTGCAGATACATAGGGAACTATTCATAATTGGATAGTGTTGATTCATTTTTAAAGAATGAGCATTATGTTTTCTAATAATCCAAATAATTGGACATGCCTGCCCTGAAACAACCCAAATTTGCCAGAAGGTTGCTTGAAGAATGTGGAATCAGAACAATGATTTTTGTCTATTTTTTATGTGTTTGTTCCATTAGACTATGGAATAGTTTGAAATACAGTTGTCCCTTGAACAACACAAAGTTAGGAGAGGTGTTATCCAACCACCTGCACAGTGGCAAATCATTGTAAACCCAAAACTTAGCTACTAATAGCTTAATGTGGACCAAAAGCCTTACTGATAATATAAACAGTTGATTAACATTTTGTATGCTATATGTATTATATACTGTATTCTTACAATAAAGTAAGCTAGAGAAAAGAAACTCTTATCAAGAAAAATATAAGGAAAATGCATTTATAGTATTTATTGAAAAATCTGTGTATAAGTAGACCTGTACAGTTCAAACCCAGTTATTTAAGGGTCAACTATGCATACTTCTGCTATAACATACAACCAATGTCTTTTCCATGAAATTTATCAAGTGAGTGTTATGGACCCAGCATTGTATGAGGTGCTGAAAAAAAAGCTACCATTTATTGAGCACTTAAAAAAGTGTAAAAAAGTTATGAGTTTAACATAAAATACAGCTAAAATTACAGGTTGAGCACCAATAGACCATGGTCTTTATATTCTGTTTCACAGTGGCAGTAGATTTACAGTGAATTAGCCAGCCATTCTTTCCATCTTCCCCCTCCCCAACTTGTCATTTTCTCTCCTCTCTCCCAAAGAAAGAATTTGTGAGGTGATTGAGAAAGATTAGGCTTGGAGGTATGGGTTGAATAAGAAATGTTTTCCTCTCTCTTATGAGAATAAGCTACCTTTCTTAAAAAGGCTAGATGACCAAAAGTGAATCTGTTCTATGGACACAAACTGAGAGAGTCTTGGAAAGTAGGCCAGGTGACAGAATGTCTGGGGAGGAGAACATCACAGTCTAGGTCAATCTAGGTCAATGTGAGACAGGACATTCCTAATGAGAGGGAAACATTGGCTCATGTATAACATATAGGTCCTATTGACCTGGGTAAATAAAAGCACAGGATTGACATGGAGAACTAAGAGGGTGAGAATATAGAAAATCAAATGTAAAGTGGGAAAGTGTAAATAAATACAATCAGATTAAAACAATCACTTCTGACATTCATACAAGAAGATGTTAAATAATGAACAAGAATAATGTAAAATAATATTCCTTATTTTGTTAAGTAGACACAAAATATTGGTAAGAAAAAACATTGTAAAATAGAATAGAGTGTACAGCTGCAAAATATAAGAAAAGTATATGTATATATAGGATGTTCATAACATGGTACTGGTAGTTTTCATTGGGTGATGAGATTATGAATGATTTAATTTCTTCATGTGTATTTATATTTTGTATAATACATTTATATTGTTCATATTTTAATGTTTTTAAACAGTGAACCTGAAAAATGAGAATTTTATTAATGATTCTATATTAAAAACAGGAAGCAGTTTATAGCTGTTAAAATTTTGCCACTAAAAACATGGGTTATTTTGGTCTCAGGACAGATGTTTATAGAGCAGGGTGTCCCAGCCTCTTGTAAGTGAAACCTACTAATTTTGGGTTTTGCACACTGTAGTGTGCTGTGGACATGAAGAAAACCAAAGCTGAAAAAGAGTTTAATTCTTCTAGTTCTGTCAGAGCTAAGGAAAAGGCAGAGTGGGCAAGGGATAAGTATGAGTGTCAACAACTTTTATCTGGCTCCTCTACTGTCTAGAGCATAGAATCTTTTGCAACATCCATTTTCCAGCTATACTGTACTTTGTCACCATCATGCTGTGCTGAGACATTCAACAGTGAGAGCTGATAGGAAGGAGAAAGCAGAATGTGTATTATTTTTTAAAAGACAAGATCTCTAGCAGCACAGCACTGTGAGACTATTTAGCATGACCAGTATTTTTGAGTGCCTGCTGCGTGCCAGGATTCTCCATACCTAACAGTAGGCATCATCCTATGATAGAAATATCTGTCTTCAGTTATAAGCTGAGTGATTGAGAAAAGTTTAAATGTTGTTAATAACATTAGCCAATTTATTGAAAACCTTCCATTTTTCAGAATAATTATCAGTTTTATATATATATTTTTTCTTTACCTATTAATGCATATATTATCTGTTTAAGATAGCAGGGATCCATTAATAGGTTTCCTCTGCTATTGAAAAGTAGAGCCTGAAAGGTTGGAAATGTGGCAGAATGGGAGATGTCCCCAGATCTCTCCCCTTGAAACAACAATAAGCTGAATATCTAAAACTCAATAAAAAAAAATCCAAACTGCACACTAGCACATCTGAGCATGGGATTTGCACATAAGAGCTACAACAGGTCAGAACGCCAGGGGTTGTGTGGTGAACTAGGAGAAATAAAGGAGCTGCCTCTTGCAGCTGCTGGAGCTACCTGTAGGAGGAGGGGAAGGAGAGAAGGTGTGGCGAGTTCCCTGAACTACCTTGCCTGGGAGAGTTGTGAGTTCCATGTAGCCGGCGATAGGGCACAGTCATAAGGGCAGAAAAACAACAGTTGATTTTTATCAGCCACAGTTGCAAAACCCAGGCTGAGCTGCAGCTCCCATCCCCCAACCCAGAGGGGGCCCCTCAACCCCATACCCTCTGAGACCAAATACTGAGAAGGCACAGGGGAATCTGAGCAAACATTACCAAAACTGTTGCTAACACTGACAGGGACTGACATTAAGAGTAGGGAGCACAATGAATAACTATAAGAAAATAAAAAGGCATTTTTAAAGCTTTATATAAAGCAGAGATCCAAGAGGCTTAGATGTCACCTACTGGAAACAAAAAGAAAAGCACCTTACTTGCAGCATGCTAAAGAGAAACCTTTATATAATAAATCTTTTTTCTGGGAAAAAAAGCAAAATACATTTCCATTAATGCCCAGGTGGAGAAAAGGTCCATTAAACACTATAAACAACCAAGGTGAGAAGGCATCTCAGAAGAAAGAGAAAAACCTCCAGAAAATAAGCTTATAGACATAGAAATATGCAACTTAAATGACAGAATTTAGGATGATACTTCTGAAAAAACTCAGTGAGTTCTGAAACAAGACATATTAGCAATATCAGGAACTGAAAAAACACCTAGATGAGCAAAGCAATGAAATTGGAACCCTCAAAAAGAACAAAATAGATCCTATGGAGATTAAAAAAAAACATTGCAAGAGTTGAAAAATAAAATTGCAAGTTTGGGAAAATAGAGTCAACCAAATGGAGGAAAAGATCAATGACATCGAAGACAGAAATCTAGAAATAAATCAGAAGAAAGAAGAGAGAAACTGAAGAATAAAAAAAATAATGAGATAAATTCAAGAACTAGGTGATACCATCAGGAGAGGAAACATACACATAACGGGCTTTATCAAAGGTGAGGAAAATGAGCAGAGACTAACCCCACAAAAGAAGAAGCAGAGGCAAAAGCTAACCAAAATAAAGAAAACAGAAACACAATGACAAGGAAGCAATGGAAACACTGAGCTACCAGAAAGCAAAGATAAAATGGCTATAAAAAGACCTCACATTTCAATTATCACCCTAAATGTAAATGGATCGAACTCACCAATTTAAAGGCACAGAGTTGCAGAATGGATAAAAAAAAACAAAAGCCAACTATATGCTGCCTCCATGAGACACATCTCAGCTCCAAAGACAAATATAGACTCAAATGAAAAGGGTGGAAAATGATATTTCAAGCAAATGGCATTCAGAGTAAAGCAGGAGTAGCGGTACTAATATCGGATGAAATAGACTTCAAAATAAAAAAAGGTAAAGAAAGATACCGAAGGACACTTTATAATGATAAAGGGAATCATGTACCAAGAAGACATAACACTTATTAATATCTATGCTCCCAATCAGGGAGCCTCAAAATATGTAAAGCAAGAAGCAAGTACTAACAGACCTAAAGGGAGAAACAGACCAAAACACTATCATAGCAGGGGACCTAAATACCTCACTGTCGGAGATGGACAGATCATCTAAACAGAAAATCAATAAGGAAATAACATTCTTAAATGACATATTTGATATATACGGAGCCTTCCATCACAAAACACCTGCTAGACATTCTTCTCTAGTGCACATGGAACATTCTCAAGAACTGACTACATACTGGGACACAGAGATAGCCTTAACAAATATAAGAGGGTTGAAATTATACCAACCATATGCTCTGATCATAATGCTTTGAAACTAGAGATCAAATGCAAAAAGAAATCAGGAGGAACCTCTATGGTTTAAAAACATGCTACTGAAGAATAATAGGGTCAGGGAAGAAATAAAAAGAGAGATAGATCAAAAGACATAGAAACGAATGATAATGATAGTACAACATATCAAAACGTTTGGGACATGGCAAAAGCAGTCACAAGAAGAAAAATGAAACCTCAGCCTGGTGAGCTTACTCCATGTGATTTGTCTGATTACTTTGTTAGCAGGGACAGTGAAATATAAATCAACACAACTTTTTCACTGTATGTCCCTATTCATTCCATCATTCAAATACCACAGGTTCCTTAGCTGTGTAGTCAAGGTCCTCCTCCACTCATATACCCTTGGGTCTAGCCACCCTGTTCTCCAGGACTGTGCTTTCCTGTCTCCACACCCCAATGCCCTCTCTCCTATCTGCATGTATGTATACTTTACTGCTTTTCAAAGTCATCTAAAATGTGAACTCCCTTTACCAAATAGGCCAAATCTTAGGAAACCCACTACATCCATAGTTCCTTCTATTGGGATTCCCACCTATAATTCACTTCCAGGTGAAGTATCCTAAGTGGCTGAATAATTTGTAACCCCTTCTCCCTCTGCCACTGTTAATTAGGGAGTGGAGCCTAGGCAAGCAGATTCTGAAGTGAGCAGATGAGACTTTGCCCAATAGGGATCTGACCACACTGGACCAAGCATATTCTCTCTCAGGCAGTTTTAGCATAAACTAAAGAATAGATACATAGTTAGTAGAAGGCAGGGGAAAAGGCCATGAGATAATAGGCCATTGAGAATTTGTCAGCAAACAAAAGCTCTTATTAAGTGAAATCTAAAAGATAAATGCAGTAAGAGTGAGATAATTCATTGATAATAGCAGGAATAGTAGGCAAACATGGAGGAACTCTGGGCCCTGAGAACAGCAACCTGATCCCAGCCTGTTTTCATGACCCTATGGCTCTGATCAAGGACCAGCTACACAATTTGCAGGGCTCAGTGAAAAATGAAGTTGGGAGGTTCTTTGTGCAAAAATTAAGAATTTCAAGATGGCAGCCTTACTTGTATAGTAACCCAAGTGAGTCTCTATTCCTTGCAACTATAATAGCCTGGTATTGTCACTGTGGCACCTTCTGACGGTAGTTTTAACTTGATTCCTCATCCACACCACAGTGAGATCACAGAAAACCCCACTCAGTTTTTCAGTAATTTTTTTCTTAGCTCTTTAGTCTAATGCCCACATAGCTCCAAAATGTGGGGGAGGAAATAACCTATGCATGAAGCTCAGTTCTCAACCCTTCTGACACTACCTGGACATCAGCCCTTCAAGTCTCTAGTTTTGTCTCTTCATGAGACCCCCAAAGGTATCTGGTTTCTCTGTCCCCCAGCAATGACCCTGTGCTCAGGCAAAGTCCAGTTGCTGAGCCTCTTGCCCTGAGTCCAGATTTGGTAAATAACCTCCAAAACAAAAGAAGCTACAGAAGTTACCACATCTCTCCACAGTTCTCCTTGCTCTAGAATCCTGGTCCCTGTAGTTCCCTATTGTATAAGCACCTCTGATACCTTTAAACATTAGAGAATATTTTAATTTTACCTAGTTTGTTTGTTTTTTCCAGTGGAGAGCCTTGGTCAGCTGCAAGCTTGGCCATGTCTTACTCAGAAGTAGAAGAGTCTCTGTTGCATTTAAAATAAAGTAGATAATGTAAAATGACAATCAATCATCTATCATCATTTTTATTATAAACATTTTCAGTTATACAGAAGATTTAAAAGAATAGAAGGCAATATAATATATCCATTACTCTGAAAAATTATTATCATTTTGCTATATTTGCTCTACCTTCTAACTTTTGCTGAACCATATAATTTTATTTATTTTTTAGTGAATCAGAATCTGCATTTTACTAATTCCAGGTGATTCACATACATATTAAATTTTTTATTAAGTTTATTGGGATAACATTGGTTAAAACAATTATATAATTTTCAAGTGTACATTATAATTTTACTAGGGGTTATTTACAGTGATTATTGAAATATGAGGTCTTTTTATAGCCATTTTATCTTTGCTTGTGTTTCTGTTTTCTTTATTTTGGTTGGCTTTTGTGGGTTTTGCTTCTGGTTCTTCTTGGTTTATGTTATATACTTAAGTTTTGAATCTTTGGTGTGTGGTTACCATTATGAAAATGTAAAGGATAGTTATATATATATATATATATATATATATATATATATATATATATATATATATATATATCCGTCCGTTTTCTTCTGTGTATGCCTTATCGCCATTTCCCTTTGCAAATTTGTATTTTAAATCCTCTTCTTTTCAGTCATTGTTATCTCAATTTGTTTCTTTGTATGCTGAATGTTCATTACTATCTTGCTATAGGAATTCTCTTCTTATTGCTTAAGCTTATAATACCCTGTTCTTAGTAAGGGTTGCACTCCTCTGCTTCTACTTGCCTGATAGTCACTTTATTGCTAATTATGGTTTTTTTAGTTTTGTTATTTTGTTTTAGGTGAGCTGATTTTTTTTTTGTTTATTTTCTATAGTGCAGGCTCCATAGTGGAGAATTTTCTCAATTTTTGTATGTTTGGAAAGGTCTTAATTTTTCCTTCATATCTAAAGGAGAGCTTAGTTGGATACATTATTCTAGGCTGGTAGTTCCTTTTACTTAATAGTTTAAATATTTGATTTCATTTCTTTCTAGCTTGTAAGATTTGTGCTGAGAAGTCCGATAATAATCTATAGGTTTTCCTTTATATATTATGGTCTTCTTTTCCCTAGCTGCTCTGAGAATTCTTTGTCGTTGATTATTGATAACTTTAATACAATGGGTCTTGTTGAAGGCCTTTTGAGTTGAGATAATTGGATGTTTTGTTGACTTCTTAAATTCCAACTCCAGCTCATTCTTTAGATTTGGGAAATTCTCATCTACTATTTGTCTGAAAATGCTTTCTCTGCTCCTTTTCCTCACTTTAGGTAATGCTCATTATTCTTAAGTTTCCTCTCCTGATGGTATCAGTTAGTTCTTGTATTCCTCTTTCATTATTTTTTATTCTTCGGTTTCTCTCATTTTTCTTCTGATTTATTTCTAAATTTCTTCTTCGATATCATTGATTCTTTCTTCCATTTGGTCAACTCTATTTCCCAAGCTTGCTATTTCATTTTTCAACCCTTGCCGTGTGCTCTTCATCTCCAGAAGTTCTATTTGGTTCTCTTAGTTTCAATATTCTTGCTCTGCTCATCTAGTTGTTTTTTTCAATTCCGAACTTGAGTTGTTTGGATCTCACTGAGTTTTTTCAGAAGTACCATCCTGAATTCTCTGTCATTTAAGTCACATATTTTTATGTTTGTAAGCTTATTTTATGGAGATTTTTCTTTTTCTTTCTGAGGTGCCTTGTCACACCTTGGTTGTGCATGGTGTTTAATGGACTATTTCTGTGCCTGGGCATTAATGGAAGTGTATTCTGTTGTTTTGCCAGAAAGAAGGTATATAAAGATCTTCCTTTAGCCTGCTGCAAAGAAGGCACTTTTCTTTTGGTTTCCAGTAGGTGGCGCATAAGCCTCTTGGATCCCTGCTTTATATAAGACTAAATGTCTTTTTTATTTTCTCATAGATATTTAATCACACTTGCTATTCCCAGTTTCAGTCCCTGTCAGTGTTAGCAACAGTTTCGGTAGTGTTTGCTCAGATTCCCCTAGGGCTCCACAGGGATTGGTCTCAGAGGGTATGGAGAGAGGAACCCTCTGGGTTGGGAGTTATAAGCTGCAGCTTAGCCTCGGTTTGGAATCGGGGCCAGTGAAAAAATCAACTGTTGTTTTCCTGCTGTCCCATCCCACTTCTCTGCTTTCTACCCTGATGACTGGGCCCTGCTGCTGGCTGCTAGAAGTTCCAGCACTTCCAGGCAGGCTGATCAGGGAAGTCACTGAACCTTCATCCCTCACACTCTTCCTGCAAGAAGCGACAGCAACTGCGAGAGGCAGCTTCTTTATTTCTCCAAGTCCACTGCCCAACACCCGGGGTTCTGACCTGTGGTAGCTCTTATGCGCAGATCCCATGCTCAGATGTGCTAGTGTGCAGTTTGGATGTTTTTTGTTGAGTTTTAGATGTTCAGTTTATTGTTGTTTCAGGAAGAGAGATCTGAGGATGTTTCTCATTCTGTCATGTTTTCTCACCATCTCTCTGAATCACTATAAAGTAATTTGCAGTCTTATAACACTTCCATCACAAATAATTAAATAAGTATCTTCTAAAAATATTTCCTATACCATACCATATCACACCTAAAATATGAACAATAATTTTTTATAACACCTGCTAACTAGTTCACAATAAAATTTTCAATTGTCCTCAGCATACCATCTATAGAAGTTTTTTTCAACTAAGATAAAATCATGTATTGGTTATTATGTTTCTTTTAACCTAGATTCTTTTTAATGATATTAACAACGCGAAGATGCTAGACCAGAAAATTCAGATGAAATGTTCTGGCAATGACACTACATAGTTGATCTGCGTAGTTCAAGTTGCATCATCTCAGCAGGCACATGTTGACTCATTGCTTCCCTATTTGTGATGCTAATTTGGTCACTAGGTTAAGGTGCTGATAGTCAGATCTTTCCACTGTAGAAATATATTTTCCCTTTGCCATAGCCAAGTCATCTGGTACTGTTCAAAAATCTTATCTCCATCAACATTTCTCTTAATGGATAGAGCATTTATTGATGATTCTTGCCTAAAAAAATTATTTTATTAAAGATTGTAGTGTGGGTGACTTTCTAAGTCTATCATTCCTTCATTTATTATCTGGCTTTCTTTCTGTTTCAAAACAATTTTTAAACCTGTCCCTCATCAGCTGAGGATGAACTACAATTCTTCCCAATTACGGAAGATAAATTCTAGTTACACTTTAATTACTAATCTTTTGTATAAGAAGATGTTATATCACCTTTAATGCTGGCAAATTTGCTTATTTAGTTGTTTATTTGTTTACTTACTTATTATTTGAGTATAGATATAGACCAGTGAATTTTTATTTATCCTATATGTTCAATTAATTATAGTCATCATTTTTGATGTTTATTATGCCAAATATTAACAGTGGTAGCTCCTCTCAGTTGGCTTGCATGTCAAATTTCAACACTACTTACTCAAACCATTTCTCCAAAAAATCTTGGTTCCTTTACCTGGGGAATAGTAAGTGGAAACCAAGATAATTGGGCTAGTGATAGCCATTACTACAAGGATGGCATTGCATCAAGACTCTTTCAATGGATAGAAATATTATGTACACATGTTTTTAAAAATCATGAATTTTCATAGATATTTCAGTTAACATTTAACATTACAATTTTTCTTAACTTCTTTGATGTTACATTAATTGACTCCTATTCACCTCATTGAAGAGGGAAAGATTCAAGTCCTAGGATTAGAGAAATAGCTGAACATACAATACCTGATACTGCACAGATAAGATAGTTTATTAGTCATATATACTCAAAACCCTGGGAAAGGGCACTATACTTTATGCAGGGCCACACAAGCATTGTACTCAGGAACAGTGTGAAGAACCAGAAGCTGTAGGGGGCAGCCTTTGTTGTATCAAGAGAGTAAGGGTACAATGTGATGATTCAATATTTCTATATATTGTGGAATAATTACCACATTAAGTCTAGTTAACATCCATCATCATAATTATAATTTTTTTCTAGTGTTGAGGACTTTTAAGATCTACTCTCTTAGCAATTTTTCATTCAACATAGTATTATTAACTATAGTCATCATGTTGCACATTGCATATCAAGGCTTAATAATTTTACAAATGGAAGTTTATGCCTTTTAACCACCTTCCTCTATTTCTCCCGCTCCCAAACCCCAAATCTGGCAACTACCAGTTTGTTCTCTGTGTCTATGAGTTTGTTTTGTTATTTCAATTTCACATATAAGTGGAATCATTTAATATTTTTCTTTTTCTACTGGGCTTATTTCACTTAACACAGTGTCCTCAAGGTCCATTTATGTTGTCACAAATGGCAAGATTTTATTTTTTTATGTTTGAATAGTATTCCATTGTGTGTGTGTGTGTGTGTGTGTGTGTGTGTGTGTGTGTGTGTATCACATCTTAATCCATTCACCTATTGATAGACACAGTTTGTTGCCATATCTTGGTTATTTAAAATAATGCTGCAATGAACATGGTGCATATATCCTTTTTGAATTAGTGTTTTGTTTTCTTCAGATAAATTCCCAGAAGTGGAATTGCTGGATAATATGGTTTAATTTATTTATTAGTCTAGTCCTCTGAGGTTGAATATTGAGTACATTTTCATTTGATAATAATTAACCTTGCAATTCTTTCCCCTACACATAAATCTGATCATTTGTTTTGATTATTGGGAATTGGGTTTACTGAGTTTAGCATAATGAATATTTTAAGGCTCACTGAGATAAATTTTCAAATCTATATCAAGTTTTCAAGAAAAACTATAATAATTAATATGTGATTCATAAATATGGGTACAAAGGAAGTGAGGATCTTTATGGGGAGAGGTGTGGGAGCTCAGAGCTTAAAAGGAACAGTGTAGCACAATTAACGTCTACCACACTATGCTAGAGTGGCCACTAGGCCCCAACCAAGCCAACTGGGTGAGCAGTGCTTTGTGGGCAAGTCCATCAAAGTTTCCATTTCTGGGTTCTATGCTACCTGAGATAGAATTGACTGACTTTTTCCTTTACTTGTGGCTTCAAAAGGATGTTTTTCTTCAGCACCCTTTGACCAGTGCTCTGAAAGTAGCACTTCTGTTCACAATACATATGGTGTATTGTCTTGAAAGATATCCTCTAGCAAGTCCTCCCATCTCTGTATGTTTATTAGCTCCTCCTAAGCAAAATAGCTGATGGTATCAAAGTGACTGTGCTCAGTTTTACATTCCATACATGAAGTAACACCCAGAAACAAACTGCTTTCTCATTCAACAGCTCATTCAACTTTTAGTCCTAGCTAGCCATAAAGATCAAATGTGCTTTTGATTACAAGAGACAGAAAAAATCTTCATAGTTTTCATGTTAACCAATCCCCAGAACCAGAAGAGAGTTCCAAAGGGATACCTCTTCGATGCTGAGTCAGTGGTAACATCTTAAGGATGGAAAGTTCAAAGTGATTTTCTCTCATATGAAACATTAGGAAACAGAGATAATAAATAATTTGGGTAGCATTTATGCAACTTCTGTCTCACTTAACTTTTTAAATATCTCTTCTCCCCACAAGTGTTGCTTTCAAGGCACTTTGAATCTCACTTTGTTCTGGGGACTCTCTATCCATTTTTCTGCTCATGTGTTCTTTGGAAGCCTTGTTTAAAATGTCAGGGAGATTTTACCAGGAATTGGAACTTGTCCAAAGATGAGAAAATCAAGGCTGGGATCTTGTCCAGTGCCCTGGTAAGGAGTAGATGAGCCTTTAAGCCTAGGATGCAATTATGCTTGCAAAAGAGACCATTTGGGGGGAAAAATTGACAATTTCCACACAAACAAGTTACACTGGACAATACATAAAGATTACATCTAAATATGGGTACGTTTCCATTGAATGGAATCAATGCTAGAAATGTATTACTTAATTTATCCTATTGTACATGGAGTGCCAGGGAAAGCAGCCATTACTGAAATAATTAATCATTGAACTTTCAGAATGCACTTTTGGTGCCATCTGGTTAAAACTGAGACTCAGGAGCTCTTTCACCCATTAAAGCTTAATACTGCTGAGGTTGCTAAGTAGATGGTGGAGAGTGAGATTATCAACTCATCTCCTCAGTTTAATGGCCAGATGAGAAGATGTAAAGGAGCCTTTTCCTGTTTAAGCTTGCCTAGTTTCTCTTGTCATTTTGAGGAAATGAATTCTCTTCTCCTCTAAAAATACAGTAGATTTTTTTATGTGACTGGAATTAACTGACAGGAATATACTTTTTTTTTTTTTGCAGTAAATTAGGATGACTTTGGGTCATGAAAAAGACAAAAGAAACCAACTTTGTGGGGCAAACAATAATTTGGAACCTAGAGTTGAAACTTTCACTCTCTGCATCCTAGCTACACAATGAAAGCATGTTCAAAAGATAAAACATTAGATGTGTTCAGCAAATACTTCATTATTTGGAGTTTTAATAGACAAAGAGCCTACTGTTATAAATAATGAAGCAAAGTTACTAAGTGAACATAAACATAAATGTAGAACTAAGCTTACCCATAGGGGCAGAAATACATGAGAAAGTATGACAAATCAGAGATAAAGTGGGGGAAATAATGAGGCTAGCCATTGAAAAGAATGAGAGTTCAGGGATGAGTGATGGTTTAAAAACTATGGCCAAAGTGAATCTGAGGCAAAATTTTAAAAAGTTGAAGTGTGGATGGAGAGTCTGCAAGGAGAAATGACTTGAAATAGCAGTATAATAGATATGGGAATGCATTACCTAGATTCCCCTTCAATGAAGACTCATTGTCCCAGTTCCTAGTAGTGATGTGAGCCAGCAGCCTTCAGTTGTTGGCTTCTCTAGGAATTGTCCCACCTGCAAAGAGAAGAGCCACTTCCTCAAGGTTAATTCCCTCCCCAAGGTGGCCCACATCCAATGATTGATCTATGTGGGGACCTTAGTTAGTAAATGAACCACCACACTGTATAGGGCTTTAAAGGTATAAGTGGCACTTTTATTTATACTGCATTCTAGAAGTGTTTAAGAACTGGTGCATAGTGGTGAGTGTATAGGGAAGTAGATCTGGGTTGTTTGGAGCTGAGCAGGGTGTGTGCCAAAAGGTCACATCTGGAGGCCCGGCGGTGGGGCAGAAGCTTTCTTATGACTCTCCACTCATATTGGGGATGAGTCTGGGGTGGCCTAGGCTTAGAAGTCTCAGAGAGCTGATTTAAGGTAACAAAGCTAGGTCACTGATTTATTTGTTGTCCAATCTAGGTCAAAATTTTGGAACAAATCAATGTTTTATGACAAGAATGCTAATTTTAACTTTGTACATTTGCTCAGTAAACATATATGGTTCTTTATTATTAATTTAACATTCAATGGCATTAAGGAAAGAAACAGTGAGTCAGACACCATTTATGTGCATCCTGAGCAATTAGTTTCTTTAGAACCAGAAGCAGAGAATCATGTTGGTTTTTAAAGTCTTCTCATGAATTTGTAGAGACAATATTTTCTGGTTTGCAATTGTTATTGTGTCCAGTATACCCAAATAATAATGTTTAGTACCTGCGCAACAATCTAGAGTGTTGCAAGCTTTGAAAGGGACAGGCTTCAGATTTGAACTTTCCTCTATCACTGAAGAATCTAAATTGTTTATTCCCAGGAAACCTGGATTTTACCATCACAGCTGATAAGGTGTCTTGTCATTCATGGCTCTGGGCCTAAAGGACTATTCTATAAGGGAGCCTTTTTTGCCAACATCACTTCCTTTCATGTGTAGCTACATAAAGTTAATGATAAATTGTAAAACTAGTCCTTGACTCAGAAGCTGGCCACAACCAGATCCAACCTACAACTCTATTTGCTTCTACCTTCATTTATACCTAGTTTCATTTTTTAACTGGTGCTGTAATGAGATCCAGAGGGATTTTATGAAGACACAAAATGATGGGGAAAAAAATGATGGCTTTTTTGTTGCTTTCTAACCTCTGCAGGAAGTCTAGTTGGCAGAGGTATCCTTCTTTTGTTTACATCTAGGTTTTCTTGAGTTCTTTTTAATTTAGCCAACATACTTTATTTACTATGATAAAAAAAAGGAAGCAACTTACTTTTCAATTCTTGAGCAAGTGGATGTATAATCTTGAGCAAGTATCTGAATAATCTAAAGAAGAGTGAGAAAACCAATAAAAATTGTTAAGGGAGTGACTCAGCGTGGTAAACATTAGTGCTGCTTTCCAGTATTGCTGGTTCTTCTCTTCTTCTGGGCACTTGGGAAGTCTGTACTTTCCCATTCTTGAAGTTAGTGAACATGTGATTTGCTTGAGTCAGTGACATTTGAAAAGAAGTAATATATATGACTTCTGGGTAAAAGCATTCAAGAGCCAGTGCATAATTTTTCATGCTTTTTTCCCCCTGCTGTGACAAACACTTAAAGTATCCTGATGAATAGTGACATCATACAATGATTTAGAGTAATTCTATACTTGGAGGCAAGCTCACCACCAATTATCATTAGACATATAGTAGGAATGGTAAATATTATGTTAAGCCATTGAGGTTTTTTTTTTTTACTTATTACTGAAGCTATCATATTCTAGCTAAGCTAACTATTGTGACACTGATCATGCCCAAAGAAAAGATCTATATTGATCACATAACAAAATAATTTTCTTGCTATTCAGTCAGCAAGTCTTTTTCTCTCTGAGAATTTTGTTCCTCACTCTTATATGACAAAGGAGAGCTAACGATCACCAAATATTTGATAAAGCCTCATATTTGAGAGGTCAAGTACAAAGCCAACAGGGAAAAACAACTCTGAAAAAAAACACACACACACAAATACCCATAAAGCAGAAGGGGAAAAGTATTTACATCATTGGAAAGACAAGCAATATTGCATCCATGAAACAAAACAGGATATTGTAAAAAATTAAAAAGAGCTCTTATAGATGAAAGACATGATATTAGAAATTTTAAAATAATTCAATAGAAAGATTGGAAGAGAACTCTCCTAGAATGAAGGGAAAAAACTTTAAATCAAGACAATAAGAGTAAAAAGATAATATGATATAGTTTAAATACTTGAGCTCTAATCTCTAATTAATAAGCTGCAGAAAGCCTGAACAGAAGAGAGAATAGAGGATGAAATTATCACAGAAATAACATACAGCAAAAAAATTCTTAGAGTAATGGGTCAATGGAATAGCTAGCACAATTAATAAAAGAAGAAATACTTCAAGGTACATTTGAATAAAATATCAAAACACCAAGAATAAGATATTCTAAAAACTTTTTGAAAACACACTTACAAAAAAGGGTGGCAATCAGAATGTGATCAGACTTAATAACAGCAACTCTGGAAGGTAGAAAACAATATAATACCTTTAACATTCTGAGGACAAATAATTTTCAATCTAGAATTCTATAACCTGTCAGATAGTCGAGTGTTAGCAAGATTATTGGCTATTAAAAGTATCAAAAATTATACTTTTACTGGTACAGGAGTCAACTGGGTTCAATTACTCAGTAGTTGCCAACCAAAAGACAACTCTGAGATGACTTTATGAGAAGAAACTTTATTGTAAGCTGGCAAGCAAAAACATGGGGCTCGCTCTCAGAGCAGTGTCCCTGAACAAAGGACTGGACTTGTCTTTGTTCAGAGAAGTCATGCATAAACATCAAGGTGAGCTTCCTTATCACATTTATAAGTGGAGACATTCTTATGCCTGCTCATTAGCAAAAATGTCTGTACATACATCTCATGTTCAAAAATGGTGAAAATGTCTGCCCCTGGAAGGAGATTTTAGTATTATAATAAGGGTATAATGAGAAAAGTTCATAAGGTCAGTAGAGAGTCCTTCAGGCCTCTTCTGCCAGCTCCTGGAGGTTTGACACTGATTAGCTTCCTAGTTTGTTAAATCATCCCTTGTCTCCTTGAAAAGACAGGTCTGGCAATTATCAGTGTTAGGGATGGAATAGATAAGAAAGAAAGTTTAAGTTTCAGCCCTCCTGTTAAACTCTTATCAAATCACAGGACATAGTTAGCATAGCTTATAACAATTAAGGTGATCTAAGTGGGTTTACAAGTTAATCTAAGTGAAGTTATAAATTCTAAAAAAAAAGTTTATGTTAACCTACCTGCAAGCCTGTATAAATATATATTAGATTGCACTACATTTTTATCAAAAAACTCCACATGCTCTACCAAAACCTACTCCATCAAGATGATAGTAGTTAGTATTTATATATATAAATACTCATTTACTCATTTGATCTTAGCAAACTGAATAAGTTAAATACTGCTCTTTTCACCATTATATGGGAATACTGAGGTGTAGATTGGCAGTGTCTCCAAGGTGGTACCACCAATTATATAAAGCTGATATCTGAACTCAGTCTAATTCCAGAGCCCAGAAAACAATGTGCCAAACAGTCTCAAGAAACAAAGGAAATTCTCAGAATAATAGCTATAGAGCATACCCCCACACACACAAAATAGTCATGATTGGAATAGAAAAATGAACTCTGAGAAGTATATTTCCAGAGAAAAAAGTTATAGTTTATCTGATAAGTTTGATCATAGTAAAACTTTACTAAGATGATGGCCTGGAAAGATTTAATCTAAGCAAATGAAATAATTAACCATTTTTTAATTCCAGGAAAAACTGAAGTGAACAATAAAATAAACATAGTTTACTATCTACTTCAGAGAAAAAAATCATTTATATTTTTATAGTATATATATGCTGAGTATTGATTTAACCAAAAATTGTAGCAAAAATATTTTTGAGGCAGGATTTCCAACTATGGTAGAGTGAAGAAGTTACAAACTTTTCTCTCCAAAAAAAAATGAAAGCATAAAACTGAACAGAATTGTCAAAAAAAATAAATAAACAATCATTTAAGAGCTCTGGAAGTTAACCTAAGATAAACAAAAAATTAAGAAGCATGTATTCCTGAAAAAATTGTGGAATTCTTAGAACAGTGGGAGTTTGTAGCCTTCTTGCCTGTGTCTACTCCTATCACCTTTAGCTCAGTTGGTAAGAAACTATAGTTTTTCCAGAATATAGCTGACTGTGAAAACCAGCAGCTTCCCAGCCAGAGGGAACTAACTGATTTGATTGGGAGCACAGAGCAAAAATCCATAACGATTTATTCTCAGTATATGTAGCAAACTTGACAAAAAAACAAACAGGAAAAACCCATAGCTCTGCTAGAATAAGGTATGGTCTGGTTAGAGTGAGTGGAAAACCAGCCAAAACTAAAAATGAGAGCACCAAAGAAATATCAGATATACTCTCTATACATCTCTGGCTGACTGGGATGTTGTGTACTTGTGTTCAGGAAGCTCAAAAGAGTCTATTATAAAGTAAAAGTTGAAGTAGACTTGAAAATGCCTGAATTTTTAAAGTATTGTTTTAATCTACACCCAACTCCACTGACAGAGAATAGAAGCTTTATGTTCTAGGGGTGTTTTGAACACAACCTTCTAACCGCTAAGTATGCACAAAAAGGTGTAATTCCCAGGAAGTCAGAATAAAATAATAAACAAAAGGGTAAGAATGAAAAATTGAGCAGAAATATTAGCAACTACAAATTGCAGAGGAGATTCTTCACATTAAATCTAGGTAAGTTATTAAAACAATAGCAACCTTCAGGTAAAAAAAAGTATATATATACACATACATACATACCAGAATCAAGAGTTGCTACAATATTTTATGTAAACTGTCTAATTTCCAACAAAATTCTGAGACATTCAATGAGAAATATGATCATAGGAAAAAAACAGTCAATGGAATTTGAGTCTGATACTCAACTTAGCAGCAAAGACTTCAAAGTTGTTCTTGCAAATATGTTAAAAGAAATAAAGCTATGTTTAAATAATTTTAAAGGAAATTATGAACTACCAGAGTGTAAGGAGGAGTGGGGAGGGTGGAGGTAGATAGGAGGAAATTTTTGCATCATTTCTTCAATTAAAATAATTAATTAATTTAAAAAATAAAAGGAAATAAAATATGGCTCACAAATAGAAAATTTAAATAAAGAAACTGAAACTATAAAAAGAGAACCGAATGGAAATTCCAGTTTCAAAAATTATAATAGCCAAAATATAAAGTTACTAAATGGTGTCAACAATAAAGTTGGCGATAAGAGACTAAACTTGAGGACAGATTAATAGAAATTATTCAATCAGAAGTACAAAGAGAAAAAAGATTGAAAAAATAACAGAGCTTCAGAGACCTGTGGGACAACATCACAAATACAATACACATGTAGTTGGAATCCCAAGAGAGGAAAGAGAAAATATGTTTTTCAGCTATTTCATTATTATTGTATAGAAATACAACTAATTTCTGTGTATATAATGATCTTGTATCCTGCAACTTTATTGAATTTGTTGATTAGCTCTAACAGTTTTTGGTGGAGTCTTTAGAATTTTGCATAAAATATTATGTCATCTGCAAACAAAGACTATTTTACTTTCTTTTTCTACCCTTGTTGCTCTGGCATGGCTTCCAGTACTATGTTGAATTAAGAGTGGTAAGAGTGGACACCTTTGCCTTATATCTGATCTTAGAGAAAAAGTTTCAGCCCTTTACCATTGCGTATAATGTTAGCTGTAGGCTTTTCATATAGAGTCTTTATTATGTTGAGGTATGTTCCTTCTATGCCCAATTTGTTGAGAAATTTTATTATTAAAGAATTTTGTATTTTGTCAAATTTGGGGAAGCATTTTTTGAGATGATCATATAATTTTTATCTTTTATTCTATAAATGTGATATATCACATTTATTTATTTGCATATGTTTAACTATCCTCAAATCTCTGAAAAAAAATCCTGCTTGATCATGGTGTATAATCCTTTCAATGTATTGTTGATATTTTGTTGAGAATGGATTTGCTGATATTTTGTTGAGAATTTGTGCACCTATATATATCAGTGATATTAGTCTTCAGTGTTCTTTTCTTGTACTATCCTTACAACTTTGGTATCAAGGTAATGCTGGCTTCATAAAATGAGTTTGGGAATGAGTTTCTCTCTTCAATTTTTAGGAAGAATTTCAGAAGAATTTTTCAGCTCAGCAATCTCTGCTTGGTTCTTTTTTTTATGATTCCTGTCTCTTTGATAAACTTATTTAGTTTATGTATTATTTTCCTGATTTCCTGTTGAATTGTCTTTCTCATAGACCACTGAGTTTTTTAAAAACAGCTATTTTGAATTCTTTATCAGGCAAATCAGACACCTCCTTGTCTTTGGGTTCAGTTACCAGAAGATATTTTTTTGGTGGCGTCATGTTACCTTGACCTTTTATGTTTCTTTAAGTTCTGCATTTTTGTCTTCACAGTCACTTCCTGCAGTCTTTACTAACTGCATTGGAGAGAGATACCTCCCATCAGCCTTACTAAAGATTCTGAGGCTTTCTCAGGCCTATGGATACACCTGCTCCATGATTCTTGCTCCCTCTTGTGGCAGAATTCCTAAGTTTGTACACCTTTGGATCCTGTAACACACCAGGCCTTGTGCTCACAGCCTTTCGTTCTCCCACACATGGCCCTAAAGTTCAAGTTTGTGGTCTCTCGCTGGCCTGCAGATTCAGCCAACTTTCTGCATGTGCTCAAATGTCAGTTGGCCACAACCCACTCATGCCTCTGTCAGAAACACACATAGGGAGCTGACCACAGCGTGGGAGTGTGTGTGGGTGAAGCATGTGGAGCATTGGGTGTTCATGGTCCAGTTGAAGTTGATCTGTGGTAAAGCACTCCCAGCAGCTTGTGGGCAGGCTTCTTGATAGAATCTACAAAGCAGGATCTGTATCTCTTTAATGTCCTCCAAGAGTTCTGTCTGCCATTCTTGTTATCTCTTCCCACCCTCCAAATTATAGAGCTCTTGATTCAGTAATCTGGATGGAATGAGAGAGAAAGGAGCCATTTGGCAGTGTCCTGCACAGCTGAGGAAATAGGGTGTTCACTCCCATGCTCTCCTTTTCATCTGCAGGATGAATCAGTGGCCAAGGAAGATTTTTGTTGGCCCTTCACTGTGTCACATTGGGCAATGGGTGATGTAGCTTAAAGTCAAACTGTTCTTAGCCTTTCCATTGTATTCAAACTTGTATATACATATTTTGCTCTAACAAAGTGTTGAAACTTCTCTGGAAACCTGTACAAAGTTACATGAGTGATTGTAAGTCAATGTTCACCAGAGGCTCCTAGATCACGACCAAGAGGATCCAGATCATGGGCCACAGCAGAGTCCACAACCAGGACCCAAGTCTGTCTGCCCACAGGTGGGCAAGATTCCTCCAAGGTCATTTGGCATATGGTGTTAGATCCCACAGCTCCCTCAAAGACACTTTTGTCTGTGGGTGGATAGTAAATTTTTGTTGTTTAAAGGTAGTACAAAAATGAGGGATGCCTTATGTTGCTATGATGCTTCTTAATATCTCCTTATTCTAATTTATAATTCTACACTGACAGCTTTTTTCTTTTAGAACTTTACAGATATCATCTGGCTTTTCTTGAAAGCAGAACCCAAAATAGAGATTTTTAAGTGGAAGTGATTTAATGATTTTACTATAAGTGATATGGGGTCAGTAATGAGTTTTGAGTAAATGGGAATGAAAAACTTAGATTTTGGAAGAATTATTTTGGCTGCTAATGTTAAAAACAGATGAAGGGAGCCATGAGTGAAATCAGTGAGATCAGTTAGAAGCTATTGCAATAATCTAGGTGAGAGATAATTGTGACTTGGACCAAGTGGTATCAGTGGAGAAGGTAAAATATGGTTGGTTTCTAAATATATTTTGGAAGTAGAACTGACAGGATTTACTGCCAGGCTGGCTATAGTATATAAGGGAAAGAGAGGCTTAAAGGAAGACAATAAGATTTTTGGGAAAGCATTAGAAAGAATGGAAGTGTCACTACTAAAATGGAGAAGACTAGGAGGAAGTAGATTTTTTTTCAGTTTTTGACAGGTTAGGTTTGAGATTCTCATTAAACATCTGGTTAGAGATAATAAATAGGTAATTAAACATTCAAGTCCCTATAAAAACTGAGAGGTTTAGGCTAGATATATAAATTTACAAGTCATTAGCCAGAATAGAGAAAGCATTTAAAGCTATAAAACTCAGTGAGATCATCAAGGAAGTGAGTGTAGGTATAAAAGAGAAGAGGACTAAGGTCTGATTCCTGGAGTACTGCAATATTACAAAGTCAAAAGAAATAAGACTGAAAGGAGGCAGGCAGAAAATCAAAAAAGTGTGGAGTCTTGGAAATCAAGAAAAGAAAGCTTATAAAGGAGAAGGGAGTGATCACTTGTGTCAAATCTTATTGTTAGATCAAGGCCTGGGAATTAACTATTAGGTTTAATGAGGTGAAGATCATTGGTGTTCTTGACAAAAAAGTTTTAGTATAGTTGTTAGGCAAAAGTCTAATATAAGTGGATAAAAGAGTGACTGGAAAAGTGGTGTACAAAAGGAGAGATGGGTAGCACTCCCCTTGACAAAGATAGAGGAGGCTCTTGGGCCTGACAGCACACATATGGTTAAGACATTACTACATACTTCATGGCATATAACCATCATATTTTTATGTGAAGTGAAATAAGTCAGACAGAGAAAGACAAATACCTATGGTTTCACAAAACAAACAAAACAAAACAGGCTCATAGAATCAGACAAAAAGGATAGTTGCCAGAGGGAGTAAGGAAGGGGGGATGGGTAAAAAAGATAAAAGGGCATAAAGTCAATAAAATTGTAAGTGTGCAAGGTGACAGATAATTATTAGACTTAGTGGGGTGATTACATTATAAGTTATAAAAATGTTAAATCACTATATTATAAACCTGAAAGTAATATCACTAATATTAAGTATACCAACTATACTTAAATTTAAGAAAAAGAGTGAATTAGAGAAAAGAATTTAGAAAGATCAAGTATAAACAGCACTTATTAGAATTTTATATTAAAAAGGGGAATTGAACATTAACCATGAGAGGATCTGGGGTCAAGAGATTTTTTTTTTAGTAGGAGGAATGACAGCTTCTTTATATGCTAATGCAAAAACTTCAGTAAAGAAGAAAAACTAGTATTACAGGAGAGATAATATTTGTTTAAGTGGTGTCCTTCAATAAGTTAATCAGGATGGAATCTAGTTTATTGATGGTGGTTGGCATTTAACATTATGAAATGTTATTTTCCTTATTTCTGATAATTTTCCTTATTCTGAAGTCTACTTTCTAAAGATTATTTAGCTACTCCAGTTTTTTTTATTAATATTAGCATAGTATATCATTTTATATCCTTTTACATTTAGTCTCTAAATGTCATTATATTTAAAATGTTTCTTTCAGACAGCATAAAATTGTATCTTGCCTTTTTATCCAATTGGAGTATTTCTGCCTTTTAATTAGAATGTGTAGAACATTTAAAATTAATGTCATTATCAATTTAATTGAGTATGAATATACCACCTAGCAATTTTTTCTATTTGTTTCAAATATTCTTTTGTTTCTTTTCCCCCTCTTTTCCTGTCTTTTTTGGACTAAGTGGTTTTTAAAAATAATTATTCAATTTGTCACTTTATTAACTATACCTCATTGGTTTACTTGTTGTGAATCATTTCTTTACCTTTCAAATATAGTTCTTTAAATTATCAAAATCTACCTTCAAATGTTATACTACTTCACATATAGGATAATAACCTTACAAAAGTACACTTTTATTCCTTCCTCACTCTTGTTCAATTGTCATACATTTTACTTCTACATATGTATAAACTTCTCAATATACTGTCATTTTTATTTTGAACAATTTTTTTCAAGATATCTTTTAGATGAGAAAAGATCTGTTATATTTGTATATACACTTATAATTTTTGTTGCTCACTACTCTTTGTGCAGGTCCAAATTTCCAGCTCATGTTATTTTTCTTCTACCTGAAGAACCTCCCTTACCATTCCTTATAGCACAATTCTGCTAGCAATGAGTTATCTCAGTTTGTGTCTGAAAATGTCTTTGTTTTGTTTTAATTTTTAAAGACAGCTTTATTGAGTTATAATTGTCTTACAATAAACTGTACAAATTAAAAATGTACAATCTGATAAACTTTGGCATATATACACACCGGTGACAATATCACTACGATTAAAATAATGAACATATCCATCACCCCAAAAGTTTTATTTCCCCTTGTACTCCTTTAAACTCTTCCTAGCCCACCACGCCCCACCTTACCCCCAGCTTCCATAAGCAAGGAGTAATTTACTTTCTGTGAGTACAGATTTGTTTGCATTTTGAGGAAGTTTATGTAAATGGAATCATACTGTGTGCATTTATTTACATTTGGCTTTTTTCACTTAACATAAATGAGTTTCACTCATGTTGCTGTATGTATTGATAGTTCATATGCCACAATTTGTTTATTTACCTATTCATGGACATATGAGTTGTTTCCAGCTTTCAGCTATTACAAATAAAATTTCTGTGGATCTTTGTGTGCATGTCTTTGAGAACATGCTTTCATTTCTCTTGGGTTTTGCCTTAATTTGGCCAGTGCAGAATTTTAGGTTGACAGCTTTTTTTTTTTTGCTTCAGTACCTTGCAGATACCATCTGGCTTACAAATCTGAGGTAAGTCTGCTGTAATTCTTATCTTTGTTCCTCTATATATAATGTGTCTCTTTTCCTCTGGTTGATTTAAGATTTTTCTCTTTTTCATTGATTTTTAACAATTTGATTATGATGTAACTTGTGTTTTTTGGGGGGTTCAGAATTATGAAACTTTTTGAAACTGTGGGTTTTTAGTTTATATCAAGTTTGGAAAGTTTTTAATTATTAATTCTTCAATTTTTTTCTTTTTCCACCTCCTTTCTTTCTGAGACTCCAATTACATATTAGAATGCTCAATATTGCCCCACAAGTCATTGGTTCTGCAAATTTTTATTTTTTTAGTTTTTCTCTCTGTATTTAATTTTGGTAGTTTCTAATCACATGTCTTCAAATTTACTTATTTTTATTCCATAGTGTGTAATCTGCTATTATTGCCATCCAGTGTATTTTTTATTTCAGATATTTTTATTTCTATAGTTTCAATATGGGTCTTTTAAAATATCTTTCTTTTGTATCCTCATCATGTTTTTATTTTGCTTTTGTTCTTGAACATATGGAGCATATTTATAATAGCAGTTTTAATTTCATTGTCAGCTAATTCTATTATCTGTGTCATTTCTGTGTCTGTTTCTAGTGACAGCTATTTTTCCCTGGCTTTCGGTCACATGTTCCAGCTTTTTTGTATTTCTGATAATTTATTATTATTATTATTATTATTAGTAGTAGTAGTAGTAGTAGTAGTAGTAGTAGTAGTAATAGTAGTCTTAGTATTATTAGTATTATTAGTATTTGCCGGACATTGTGACTTTTACATTATTAGGTGCAAGATTTCATGTATTGCTTTTAACATCTTTGGGCTTTGTCTGGGATATGTTGAATTAGTGTTAGCTTGATCCTTTCAAAGCTTTAATTCAGTGCTAATTTAACCTCACTGCTAAGGCCATACTTTTCTGAGGACATTATAAGATGACCTACATATTAGGAGATCTTTCTAGTCTGGTTGGTATAAACAAATTATAATTAGCTCTATGTGACCCCTACGGCTTGTTCTACTTATTCTTTTCCTGTGGTTCTTTCCAAACTTTGAATAGTTTTCTCATACAAATGTGCATACCAGTACTTAATCTAAGACTCAAGAGGACTTCTCTGTAGATGATCACAGCTCTTTCTTTTTACATCTCTCCTATTGTTTTTCTAGATGTCTTGACCTCCCCAAACTCCAACATCTATTTTCTCCACTTAGCAAGACTACTAGGTTTTAGTAGGGTTTCCTTTCTGGCACTGTAGTCTGAAATTCCACTGGAAAATAAACCGGTACAATAATAGGGCTCATCTCATTTGTTTCCCTGCTCTTAGAGATCACTATCCTGTCCTACCTGCTATCAAAGACCTGAAATCTGCTTTCATATATTTTGTCTCATGTTCATGTTTAAGATAAAAGGTTAAGTTAAGGCCTATTACCTCATTAAGGCCAGAATCTAAAGTTGAGTTCCTGACCTTTTCTGGACTAGAAACAGTTTATCCATAGTAATACAAGAGAATGTAAAATATACGGACACAGATGCACACAGATAGGTAAATGTGGTGATGACAGTTCAAAATTTTTGTTTTTATTGCTTTTATTTTTTCAGTGAAATAGTTGCAAAATTATTGGCTTAGAGTGGGTATGGGAAAAGAGGTTTTGTGAGCTTGAAGGGAGAGAAAGTATGACATAATCCTACAGAAGAGTGGGATTATAAGTGGACTGGGTAACTAGAACATGGTTGGTATGCAGCAATAAGACTTTTCTTGAAGCTAATGATCATAAATTTCAAGTCAGAGCATTGTTTTTTTTTTTTCAGACATGTTTAGCTATGTAGTACAAGTACAGAATAACTGGATTTAACCACATTTGGTATCGTAGCAATTGTCAGAAAAATTTCCTGACACTAAAAAATAAGGAAAAACTGTGAATCCAATGTCCTTGTCATATGGTGATGAAAGCCACCAAAGATTATTTAGTAAAATAAACTTAGTTAAACCCACTGTTAACTATGGATTAAAGGTCCCAGGCAATATGTGAAGTTGCATATTGCATAAGTTGTAGTTCTTTTGTCCAGTTGAGATGCAAATAATTTCTGCCTAGTGGAACACGTAATTTATGATCCTTGTTTATTGTTAATCGGGTTTGTATCTCATCTAGAATTCTTATACTTAGCTTCATAAATGCTCTTTTAACTTGTTATAACTTCTTCCTAACACTCTCATTAGTTAATTAGTTGAATAAAATATTTGATCTGCATCAGAATGCAGTTAAAATTTTTTAAAATTATTTTTTAACACAAGAGAGTACAACAAAATGAGAGAGAGATAAGGAAACTGAGCCTGTAAGCAAGTAAATGTAATGCTTGACTGTATAATTTAAAATGAGAAAGGAGGTAAATGAGGATTAAAGGGGAGCAAGTGTAAGTGAAAAGGTGGAGAAAACAATACATTGTAGGTTTTGATGTGGTGAAAGATTCTTGAAGGTTAGAATTAGAAGAAGTAAGCTAGAAAGACATAGTGAGGGTCAGAAATAGGTAATATAGAAGGTTGTAGTTATTGGTAAAAATGAAATCTATAATATGACCTTTCAAGGAGGTGAGGTCAAGAACCTGAGGAGTCAATTTGCTGAGGTCCTCAAGAATCATAATAGGAGTATATTGGGAAGGAGGGCAATAAGTCAGGAGTTAGACCTTTAAGGAATAATGGAATGTAACCAGTGAGTTGTTAGGTGACTATCACAAAAAAAGAGCAGTAGGCAGCATTATATAATGACATAATACAAAAGCTGAATGCTTTTGGAGAGGAGGGAAGGAGAATGACCTAGAAGTAACAAATAGGAGTGAGGAAGATACTAACATTGCCCCCACCCCCAGACCTACTAACCAGAGAAATGCAAAAGAGAAAGTAGCCCCTATTTGAGTAAGTTGCAGGAGCAGCTTTATCTAAGCTACATCTCCAGGAAAGAGTCAACTTTCAGTGAGAGAAAGGATGAAGGAGATTCATCTTCTCCTTTGAGTGGAGAAATTGAACATATAGAAAGTTTTTCTGCTGTTGGAAATGAAATCCAAAAGGCATACCAAAATTCTTTAAGAAAGGTAAAAAACAGTGGAAGATGTGAGGTGAGAAAAGGGAATGTGTAGCATCATATGAGTATTGAGTCTGAGAAATGGAAATGAATGGGAAGACATGGGCATTTTGAAGAGACAAATATAAACAATGTTAAAAGGCAGAATAAAAATACTAATGGTAGTGGTGAGGTAAACATGGAATTGTCTTGCTAGGAACATAAAAAGCCTTATGGTTCTCATTTGAACCCCTGTTTGATGCTAAAAGACCAGCAGAAGGCCACTTGTAAAATGAGCAGGGGATTTATTGTGTGTGTGGAAACGTGATTTTTGGAGCATACATATACCATTAGGAAATAATTAGAAATGATGTAGATAGGTAATATGGTGACTGAATACAGTAGTCTCTCCCTTATCTGTTGTTTCACTTTCCATGGTTTCATGTATCCATGGTGAACCTCAGTCTGAAAATATTAAATGGATAATTACAGAAATAACTAACTTGTAAGTTTTAAATTGCATACATTTCTGAGTGATGAAATCTTGTGCCATACCACTCAAAAAGGATGTGAATCATCCCTTTGTCCAGCATACTCATGCTTTATATACCCCCCTCCATTAATCACTTAGCAGCAATCTTGGTTATCATATTGACTATGGAAGAATCTCTGTGCATGTGTTCAAGTAATCCTTATTTACTTAATCATGGCTATTTACATAACTTTTATTATAGCATATTGTTATATTTGTTCTATTTTATTATTAGTTATTATTGTTAGTCTCTTACTATGTATAACTTATAAATTAAACTTTATCATAGATACATAGGTACAAAAAACATAGTATATATAAGGTTTGATACTATTCATGGTTTCAGGCATCTACTGGGGGTCTTGGAACGTATCCACAGAAGATAAGGGGGGACTACTATACTGAGGATGAGGATTTGTATAGCAGCCCAGAGAGTTTTAGGCTTTGAATGTCAGCATGGGACTCCATTGGAAATTATTGAGGAGGGTAGTGAAGTGATGAAATTTGAGTTTGGGAATATTGGTCTGGTAGCAAAAGGGTTGAAGCTGGAGGTGGTGAGACCAAATAGCTGCAGAAATTCAAGGAGGAAGCCATCAGGACAAGGAGGGGGGCAGTCAATGGTAGACAGAGAAAGGAGTGGATCTAGAGACATTCTCAGAAAATAATTTGATGGATATCGAGGCAGTTAAATGCTAGAGACAAAGAAGAAAGGAGCATCAATGATGGGACTGATGTTTCAATTTGGGGTGATGAGGAGAATGATGGTAACATTCACAGGTGACACTATGACATCCAAGTGAATAAATTTTGCCAACAGTTGGAGATATGAGAAAAGCTTTAATCAGGAATAGCTGCCAGGCAGTACTTGGTAAACTCTAAAGGGATGATAAGAGCATTTAATTTAATCTATTTCTCCATCCTTACCTCCACCCCAAACTGCAGCACTGAAAGCAGTCTTTCAGCTTCTAGTGTTTTTCCTTTCCCTTACATGGGGCTGTGTGGGACAACCTCCTCTTCTCTTGTATTTTTATTTAACTTTGAGGAAAAAGGACTTGCTCAGAGAACATTTGGTACAAGCAAAATCTAAAGCATTTGCAGGGGTTAAGTCAGGATCACAATTTAAATTCTAATAGGGACGAATGGCCACTGGGCCTTGAGAGGCACACTTGAATCTCATGACTCCTCCTGTGGCACCATTTCTGTCCACAGACTCAACTTGGCAGTTTGCTTGGGAGTCAGGAGGGACTTTGGGCAGCCATGTTCCTTCTTCTGTTCAACAGCATACTAATTTGGAGTGAAAAAAAAGGAGGGGGGATGGGACTATGGGGGAGATTGTGCTAAGAAGAAATGGTATTGAGTGTAAAAAGAGAATAGAAAAAAAGAAAATTATGTAAATTTGCCATAATTATATAGAAAAAAGTAATAAATTCTAATACAACAGACTTTAAAAAATTAGTTTGCTTCTTCATAGTGCAGGCTTCCTTTCTGGTTTCCTGTTTTGACTTCCCATTATTCATGCAGGCCTATATTATGTTGGTGGCTTAGGAAGAAGAAAGGAGCTTCTTCACTTATATCCAGGATGGCTGATAGTTTTCAACTTGTATAACAACTCTGACTGATTCATAGAGAATACGTGGAATGTTTTATCATGATCAGTTTTAAGTCCAAGTCTGGGTACAGTGGGCAAGAATGTTAAAATCAATGAGTGATGTCCACTGTGGATTCAGGAAGCTCCACAGGTGCCTCAGTTGCCATAGATGACTTAGTTTGCTTCAGACAATTTTCTAAGCAGAGTACCCCTTTACTTTCCAATTCTATTACCTTCTTAATTCATATCTCATTTGCCTCATCCTTTTCTTTCCATCAGAAGCCTTTATGGTGACTCCAGGTGATGAATTCATGAGGAATACTGTGTGTTCTTCAAGGGACTTCCTGGAGATTTCATAGTCACCAAAATGTCTGAATCCCTTGAGGAGTGCTCAGGCTTTACCCTCCCGCCAGCTGAGTGACATGATGTTGAGCTCTGACTATTTGGCCCAATGTTGAGGCAGTAGTGAGCCAGTGTGAAGAGGTGGCTGAGAACTGAAATGTTCAGTCTCCAGAAAATTACTCAGATATCAGATGGCCCTGAAGAGAGGAGGAAGTGGGGGCGGGACTAGCAATGCAGATCCCATTGTCCCAGAGGATTCTGGGACCACAGCTCTTTCCATGTTGGAATTGATACTAGAGGTTTCCAATCTAGTGAGCCAATAGTAAGACCTTTCAGCCTTCAGCAGGCCCTCAGCTAGCACCTGGTGACAGGGGGTCACAATCCAGCTCTAAAAAGGAACTCCCACTAATGTTCGCTGGTGTGCTGAGCAGGATTCTAGTTCCAGCAGATGCAGGAAAGAAATCCAAAAACATCAGTCAGGAGGACACTGAGAGAAGAATTTAAAATATATGGTGCCCAGGTCTCATTCTCAGAGTGAGGTGTGGGACCTGGGCATTATGATTTTTCAAAGCCTCTGGGTAACTCTCATGTGCAACCAAAGCTGAGAACTACTGTTCTATATACTAGTCTTCAGGTCACCACCCAATCAATGTTCAACCTCATTACACTCTGCTGAGAGCAGAATCTGTGAGATTTCCTCCCTCATCTTTGAACTCCTCCCAACAGATTATAAACTCCAAGAGAAGTGATTGAGCTATGTACTTACCTTGTGTCTTCCCCAAGTCTAAACTGTTTGACCCTCAGCTCTCACTCCTGGTAAAATGCTGTTCTGACCCTATTACTCACATATACCTACCTATGTCCCAGCCTCTAGGACCCAACTCCAGCCATACCTGCTGCCTCAACTTCTCTCTCTGGTAGGGTATAAGAGTGATCACTATTGTTTCCATATCATTTACATAATATTCCCCATGGTTCTATATACAGTAGTCTTTTCTTCTCCATCAACTTGCATGGCAGACTAATCAAAACCAAATCAAATTTTCAGAACAGACACTAGTTAACTCAAACAGCAGCTAACTAGATCCAATTACCTTTCAGTTTCCTTCCAGCTCCTTTGTTCTTTGATACATCATAAATAAAGTAAAATCATCACCATCATCATCTGGACTGAGGAGAAAACTAGTATTATAAATTAGTAAAAAGGATGAAGGAAAGAAGAAAAAGGAAGAAATTAAAGAAAAGAAAAAGAAAGAAAGAAAAAGAAAGAAAGAAAGAAAAAAAGAGAGAGAAAGAAAGAAAGAAAGAAAGAGAGAAAGAAAGAAAGAAGGAAAGAAAAAGAAAGAGAGAGAGAGAGACAGAGACAGAGACAGAGACAGAGACAGAGACAGAGACAGAGAAATCAGAAGCATACAATGTTCCAAAATGGAATTTCTTTCATGTATTAAAAAGTAATTAAGACTCATTGCTAACAAATTTTTACCAATTAGGAAAGAAGTTTATAAAGTTTAGGTGCCAATTCTTAAGATATATGACAAATATGAAGTATAACTATTAAGAAGGAAGACAATAATTATCACTATTTGTAAACAATATGCTTAGACCTAGAAAACAAGGATTGATTGAAATTGGTTTTAGAATTAATAACAATTGTGTAGTCAGATTAAAATAAAGATATGGAAATGGAAATTTAGGAAAATCACTAGCACCTAGATAATTTAAATATTATTTAAAAACTTTTTTATGCTTTTTACTTGGCTTTGCATACCCCTGCTTCACAATAGAGCAAAAATAAACTTTGGCCACATCTATGTTAATGATTTTATAATGTAAATATTGTACTAGAAGAATGTAACTATTAAAAAACACCTTCCATCATTTTCCAGTATATACAAATATCAAATCATTATGTTGTACACCTGAAAGTACTATAAAATTATGTAAATTGTATCTCAAATTAAAAAAAAAGACATCTTTCTTTATAAAAGCAGCATTTCTGAGGTTGAGAATAGGTTGAAATAAGGGCAGGGCTGAAATTCAGCCAGACTGCACTAGTCTGCCTCTCCAGTTTCCCTCTCTCTCTACCCCCAAATCCTTTCTCTGAGACTTCTCTCCTGGCCTCAGTATTTTTCAGCAAGAAAAAGGTTAAACATCTACACAGCAGGGGCCAACAAAACCCTGGGCTGGGATTTTTATGGGCTTTGCTGCACTGTACTTCCAAGGGTAGTGATCTGATTCCAGGATCACACATCTCTCATGGAAGAGGTCCTCTCAGTTTCTCAGGAAGATCAATCATTATGTGCTGGTCTCTCTACTCCAGCAGAGAAAGGAGAGAGATTCCAATCATCTACCTGTGTTCAGTTTTTATTTTAGTTTAATTGGTGTTTGCTCAGTATCCAGGTTGCATTTGTTTGTAATTTCACCTTAAAATTAATTGCTTAGTTTTAAGCAATATTTTATGTTGAAATTAATCTTATGAAGTTCTATGTCTTTTAGGGCAATTTCTCTTCTCATTTGAATATAAGGACCATATTCCAGTTTTCATTTTATGGAGTCAAATACAGAGAGAGATGAGAAGTGTCTTTGATTCAAGCACTTCCTTATATTATATGATACATTTTTGTGGAATTACAAAACACCTTTGGATTGCAGGTAATAGGTGCATTATATAGTTAGAAGAAGGCACCCTGGTACTGATGTATTATTCTTGGTAGTCAATAGTGTGTTGATGACATATTAGCCAAAAAATTACTGACTTCTACTTCATCAATCCTCCCCCTTAAATCTATGAAAGCTGAAATTTCTCATTAAACCACAAGGTGGCAGATTAATTGCAGGAGAAACAAACTAGTACAGAAGCAATAGAGAAATTTATTCAGCTAAAGTAAAATATCCTGCCCCCATCTATCAGTCTATGTATAGTAGTACTGTCTGATGAAAAGTTACACTTGATTAAAAAGAAAACTGGTTTTAAAGGCTTTCTTTAGTGTTTTACTATTCCTATGAAACAAAACAAAACAAAACAAAAAACAAAACAAAACTTAAAACCTTCTGCCCATTTAATAACAGTCTTCCTGAACACACAGCTTGTTTGAGTTGTACCTGACAAATGCCTCTCATGGAAGCCCCATATCGGCTCCCCACATTCAGATATTTTCAATTCTCTGTCCTTGTCAATCAGTTGGATTATTTACGATGGTATTATCTTTTTTTAGCACCAATAAGCACTGTCATTGTTGATTCACTGTCCACCTGAGCCTGGTGTCCTCTGTAATTTCTGAGATTCCCACACTAGTCCTACTTGCCCTCTTTGCTTCCAGTCTCTTCCCTTTCCAACCCACAGCCACCACAGTCACCTTCCTAAATCTCCCAACAGATCATGTCACTCTCCTGCTTAAAAGCTCACTCCACTGGTATGGGATCAAATGCAAATTCCAAGGCATAGCACATAGAGTCTTTCCAACCTGGCTCTCAACCACACACACACACACACACACACACACACACACACACACACACACACACACAATTCAACAACACAGACATTTTGGCCATCTGACAAACATGTCATTTTTTTTACATCTCTATGTTTGCATACACTATTCCCTCTATCTAGAATGCTCTTCCCTGCCTGTGTCCGGCAAATACCCAGTCCCATGTGCCTTGCTTGATGCTTTCAGGGGGACATATGGTGTTCCTTCCTGTTTAATTTTAGTACTCTGCTGAGCTTCCTTCAATTGAACTCTCCCGGTGATAAACAACTGATAAGATTTTACATCTGTCTTTCCTGCTAAATGTAATCTCTTTGTGAAGGGAATGGAATGAGTGGTTGATAGGATTTTAATTTCCAAATAAATTTTCAGAAAGCATCCAGGGAGGAGCTTCAGCCTCTTGTCTGGTGCACAGGCCAGTCACCCACAAAGCTATAGGGAATGGATGGAAACAATGGCTTCGGATATGGAAAGTCATCGATTGGATAAATATTACTGATATCTTTTTCAACAGAAAATCTGTGGCTTCTTGGCAGCCAGAGAGAGCACCAGGCTCTAGGAGGGGGGAGATCCATAGAAGTCAGCTTCTTGTATTCTATACAACAAGGAAATATGGAGACTGTATCTGTTCCATAAGTAATGATGCTCCTCCCCACATTTTCCAAACCCTCCACTTTCCACCCCTCTGCCCTGCTTTGTCTTCTCCAAGACGCAGTGGATACATGCCTGCTTCTTTCTCCTTACCTAGGTAAGATTTTCCTGAGGACTGTTATGCACTTGAGCATTTTTAACAGCTATCATTTATTGTCACTTAAGCTTATTGCAGGATGTTTTAGAACATCTGAGGGCACAACCTGGAAAAATATGCTGAGTTAAGCTGAGTAGTCATTAAAAAGTCAAAACATACCCTACTATAGGCCTCTTTAACACTACCATGGATCCGTAGTATTTTTGGAAGTTTCCATGATAATAGCTGTTCTTTTTAGTACTAAGTAATCCCATGTGTATGTGATCATCAGTGGGTTCAATGCCCATTACAATTTTAATAGAAAGAAACATCAAAACCTAAATATTTAACAAACTATTAACTCATTTAGTAGACTGGTTATCTCATGTGAATTATCCAGATTCTTAGTTTTTCCTTTTTGTTGCTCATTTTAATAGAATAAATCTTGAGCATGGAGTAGAAAAAGAAAAAAATAATTTCAGACGTGACTCTGACCCTTTCAACTTGTGTAACTTTGGCTAAGTCATGTAACATCTCTGACTCACAGTTTCCTCATCTGAAAAATGTGGGTAAAATCCACCTTACTCACCACAGGAGGAAGCTGTGAGGCTCATAATGATAAAGATGTTTTTAAAATGCTTTACAAACTATTCTTAAAATAATAACTTCCTGATTTGTTAGTACTATCACAGAGAAGAGATGGAAAAAATGAAAGAAGATGGAAACAAAATATCTATTTAGTAGCATACCTTGACAGGAGAAGATTAAAATTACCATCTCCAATGAGATTTTGAGATTATCAGTGGCTTTTCTTTGCCATTTCAAATATATTTAACATAAAGTAAAAACAGAAGACAAAATTCTAAAATAAAAAGAACAAAACTTTTGTGTTAAGACATATGAAATCAGTCATAGAGGAGGAAACTATTTGTAAAACAAGTTCAATCTACTCTATTCTTGGGCTGGTTTCCCCCTCTTTAAATAGATTTCAACACCTCTAAAAATTCATTTTAATCTGTAGAAATATAAATTAATATTATTTGTTCATTCCATTTTGAGAGGTTGCATATCCTCATGCCTATAATTTTATGAGTAGGTCCACATAGTCATGTTGGGGATGCCTGACACACTCTGGAAATTTAGAGCTTGCCCTGCCCTCATCCTGAGTGATGATTGTAGTTGGGACAGAGCTGAAGGATGACCCAGATTGAGTCACCTTGGGACTGAGGCTTCGCAATGCTTACAAAGGCAATTCTTGGGCGGGGAGCTCCCCGGGGACCTTGAGAGCCAGCCAAGTGGAAAGATGAGTCTGCATGCAGCTCCCCAGCCATGACGTAGAGACCACAGGGGAAGTTCGTTCAACGTAAAGTTTGGCAGAATTCTGCCAATTCATCCTCACACAGCAGAATTCTTACTGGGGGCCTGAGAACACCCTAGACTGCTGTGTGACACAGAGTAGGAAGCTTGGTAGAAGGCTGAGCAATGCTCCAGAGCCATGGCCTGAATGCAGGCTTTGTCCAGGTTCCCCTCCTCCACCTTAGAGCAAGGAGAGCAGTTTGGAACCATTTAGCTCAGAAATAGAGATAAAGAATTGAGGGGTGACGCCACTGGTCTTTTTACATTTTGCTGTGTGTATTCCCATTGAGAAATCTGTTTCATCAAATAGGCTATTACTTCAGGGAGAAAGGAATTCCTGCGGGTTGGGATTCTTAGCTGGTTCCATAACGTCCCACTGTTGAATGGAAAACATGGATATCCCCTCCTCAGTCTAGTGGGTTCTCTGGGGATTTCCATAACTAGAAGCTGCTTCCTGGGGAGAATTCTAGCCTGAAAAGGAAGGTGCCCCTCATTGCACAACAGACATGTGTGCAAACCTGTGTAGTTTGTTTCTTGGTTTTATTTTCTCCTAGAAAAAAGCCTGGATTAGAAATATGTGGAAGAAAGGGGGAGCTGAAAATTTTCAGCAGCTTCAAGTACTGCTCAGCACTAATTGGTAGCTGTCAATCTTACTGACATCTAGCCATCCTTCAGGACTCAATCTCCCTCTCACCTTCTAAATGAGGGTGAGATGATCTGCCTTTAGCTATCCTGTCATGGACTTCCCCTTTCCTGGACTATTAGTTGATGAGAACAGGATCTATCTTGAACACTTATCACCCCCACTGTTTAACACTGTATGAGCTCAATATACATTTGCAAAATGAGCCAAATGAGTGAATGAAGAAATGAATGGTCTATTGTAATTGCTCATTTTCTAGTCTGTATCCCCTCTAAACTGGATATTGTCTTAGGAGCTGTCTGCCTTTTTTTACCAGGACTGTGTAGGCCACAGGTATTACCAGACTATAAGTATTTAAAATATGGAAGGAAGGGTGAGGCTGAGGTATCTTGGTTCTCTAAGAGTTTGTCTTCTAGATGAGGAGGTTAGATTAACATATATTAAATAATTTAAGAACAATAAGCAGCTAAACTGGTAGCTGTGACATTCAGAGGGTGTGAAATGTCTATAAAAGGAGAAGTGGTGCAAGGTGAAGATGGGTTGCCTGAAGACTGAGAGGACCAGAAAGCTCTGCCCCAGGAAAGACTGGCCAGGGGGCCAACTATGTGAACAGAGTTTTGTGGAGACAGTATTGGGAGTTCAGAGTTTTTGAAAGGAAAAGAAGTACTGCTCAATGATCTAAGGCAATTAGACTTAGATTATAGACATTGAACAGAATGAGTAGAGGTGAGTGAAAATCCGACATCCCTTTTCCCTAGCCTCACGGCCTGGTTACCATAAAATCAAGTTGAATTTGACCTCCAAGACAACCTGTTTTAGCGGGCAAGGCAACAATAGTGATACCTATTCTGCTCAACTAACTCTAGCGCTTTATTCATTGGGCACTTGACAAGTGCTTTGCATGAAAGGTTCACTCAAAAGAGATATTAACAGCATTTTAGTGTCAGGAGAATCCACTAGACTTGGAGACAGAATCCTCCAAGAAATGGAATACCAATGCAAAGGGAAACTGTGAGATAATAGAAAACATATATTGATCTCTGTCCCCAATTCCTGTCATGGAACTCCTGAAACCTTGTAATTTACTAAGTGATAAGATTACTAGGATCATCTTGTTCTACTGAGGTGACTCTGGGTGTACTCCTGGATGGGAAAGACCAACCTGTAATTAGAAGCTTGGAATTTTCAACTTCCCTCAACCTTCTCCAGAGAGGGGAGAGGGTCTGAAAATGGAGTTAATAATTGATCATGCCTATGTGAGGAAGCCGCCATAAAATCCAAATAGTACAGTGTTCAGAGAGATTCTAGGTTGGCAAACCAAACCAGGAGGGTGATGCACACTAACCTCACCAGGACAAAAGTTCCTAGCTATGCTTAGGACTCTCCCAGACTTCCCAGACTTCACCTTCTGTATTTCTTCCCCTGGCTATTGAGCTGTATTATTTTTTCATATCTTTTAATGAACTGGGAATGTAAGTAAATGTTTCCTTGTGTTCTGTGAGCTGCCCTAGCAAATTGAGCGAATCCAAAAAGGGAGGAGGTCTGGGAAGGTCTGATTTATAATCAAGTCAAACAGAAGTGGGTAACATGGGGACCTACTACTTGTGATTGGCATCTGAAGTGTGGTTGGGGTGGGAGGGGGCAGTCTTGTGGGACTGAGTCTTCAATCTGTGGAATCTGACACTGGCTCCAGGTAAATAGTGTCAGATTTAAGGTCAGTTGTAGGGCACGCAACTGGTATTGTGGAGAAGTGTTGATGTGAAAAAAACCTCCACACATTTGGTGGACAGCAGTGTCAGAAGTAAAGTGTGTGGTATGAGTATTAAAGGAGACACACAGGAGTTTTTCCCTACATAGGAGGAGAACTGTAGGTTTTTCTTTGTAGAAACCTAAGCCTGGAATGCCCTACAAAAGGAGTTGGACTATTGCACTCATTAACTTCTTACTCCTAATTCATGCAAGTGCAAGGATTTCTAGTCAATCTAAATATACCAAAGTTTTACTAATAAAATAGGATTTCTAATTCTCTTTTTATATTAGCCACTCCTCCCCATAGTGCATATTCACATGGGAAGTATTGAAATAACCATCTCCTTGGAGAACTGACCTCAAATGCTAACTAACCCCCTTGCAGCGTTTATTTCTGATTAGAGCTCTTCAAATGATAACTAACCATCCTTTCGATTTGAATTTAAACTAATCTACCCACCTATGTGTTACACAATGCCTATGATTAAATATTTTAAAGTAAATTACATACCCTATAACACAAAGAATTATAAAAATTCCCCAGAGAGATTTCGCATTATTGTACATATGCAAGGGTTCCCCTGGGCAAAGAGGAGAGACTGGTACCTGAGTGCACAGGCACCAAAATCAGCTAACTTAACTTTGAATGTGTTAAAAATCTACTCCAGCCCTCATCCTCCTTAGTTCCTGCCTTATCACCTTTGTCCTGAATTATGTTAATAGCTTTCTAACCAATCTCCCTGACTCAAATATTTTCTCATTGCTCTCCTTCCTCCCCCAAGGCAACTCTATTCTCTTTCTAGCCATCAGTGTATTCTCTGTAAAACACAATCTAAGGGGAAACTCAGATGGTTTAAAACCTCTCAATAGCTTCCTCTTTCTCTACAGAATGAAGTTCAAACCTCTTAACTCCTTAGCTTGACTTAAATATCCTCCATTATTTACCTCCTGCAGACTCATGTCCTGCCACCTCCGGTCACCTCCCAACACTTTAGAATTACCATCCTGCCCACCTTACCTGTTCACACCTCAGTACCTTCACACCAGATATTCCCCCTCTTTTTCAGACTCACCCCATCCAATGTAACCACCCTTTACTTATCCTCTAGTAATTTCTCAGGATGCAAGAGTAAAGTACAAAAATCAATTGTATATCCAAATATGAACAATGAAGAATTGGAAATTAAATTTTAAAATGTAGAATTGTTTACAACAGCATCAAAAAATGTAAATCTGACAAAATGTATTTAAGTCTTATATATTAGTAACTATAAAAACTTGATGAGGAAAAAAACTGCATAAATGGAGAGATATCCTGTGTTTGTGAATCAGAAAACTTGGCATTGCTAAGATGTTAATTTTTCCCAAAGTGATTTATAGATTGCAATCCCAATCAAAATCCCAGTATGCTTTTTTATAGATATTGACAAACTGATTCTAAAGTGTATGTGGAAAGCCAACAGTTCCAGAATAATGAAACAATTTTGAAAAGAAAGTACTAAGTTGGAAGGCTCATACTATCTGATTTTAAAATTTGATATAAAGTTATAAAGAGAGAGTGGTCCTGATCTAAGGATAGATATATAGTTCAATGGAGCAGAACAGAAGGTCCAAAAATAGAGCTTCATATATATAGTAAATTGATTTTGACCAATATAATAAGATAATTCAATGGAGAAGGAATAGCTTTTTCAACAAATTGTGCTGGAATGACTTGACATTGACAAGTAAATTAAATAGATAGGTAGAGAGAAAGAAAAGAGAGAGATAAAATGACATTCTGCCCTTTGTTCACATCATAGAGAAAAATGAACTAAAATCAAATTATAGCTCTAAATGTAATCTAAAACTGTGTAACCTCTAGAAAAGAAGATAGAAGAATATATTAATGATTTTGTGTTTCACAAAAATTTTTTCTGAGAGAACACAAAAAGCACAAAGCATGAAATTTAAAAATTACTAAATTCAAGTTTATCAGAATTAAAATATTCAATCTGAAAGCCACTGTACTAGGGTGGGGGGGGGGTTGTATAAGAAACTGGCTCACAATTATGGAGGTTAAGTCCCACAATCTGCTGTCTACAAGCTGGAGACCCAGGAAAGCTGGTGGTATAAATCAGTATTAAGTCTCAAGGCCTGAGAACTAGGGGAGCTGACAGTGCTCCAGTCCGGATCTGAAGATCTGACAATCAAGAGCACCAAGGGCAGAAAACGAGTTTATCTCAGCTTAAACAATCAGAAAGAAAAAAAAAAAGAGAGAGTTCTTCCTTCTCCTATTTCTCCTATTTGAAGTCTCAATGGTTCGGATTATGTCCATGGGCATTGGAGAAAGCAACCTATTTTACTGAGTTCACCAACTCAAATGCTAATCTCATCTGGAAACACCCTCTCAGACACACCCAGAAATAATGTTTAACCGGAGTACCAGTCAAGTTGATAAATAAAATTAACCATCCAGCCACTGTTAAGAAAATGAAAACACATGACATAATTAGAGTGAAAATATTTGCAGAATATACATCTGATAAAGGACTTGTGTCCAGAATATATAAAAAGCTCTTAGAAAGAAAACAAACCAATTAAAAATTGGGCAACGGATTTAAACAGGTACTTCACCAAAGGAGATGTATATGTAGAAAATAAACATATAGAGATGTTCGATATCATCAGTCATCAGGGAACTGCAAATTCAAACCACAATGAAATATAACAATACACCTGTTAGAACAGAAGGAAACTGAGGAAACCATGTGTCAATGACGATGTAGAGCAACTGGGACTCTCGTGTAAGTTGCTGTTGGGAAGGTGCAATGGTACAGCCACTTTGGAAAACTGAGTGGTAGTTTTTTACGAAGTTAAACATATATCTACCAGAAGGCCCAGCAAACTCATCACAAGATGAATAAAAAGTTATGTCCAAACAGAAACCTGTTTGCAGATGTGTATAGCAATTTTATTCATACTCATCAAACACTGGAAACAACCCAAATGAATCTCAACTGGTGAATGGATAAACAAACTTGTAGAATACTATTCTACAAGAAAAAGGAATGAATTACTGACATATGTAACAACATGACTAAATTTCAAATGCATTATGGTTAAGTGAATAAAGCCAGATTCATAAGTCTACTTATTTTATATCATTCTAATAAGGCAAAACCAGAAAACAGATCAGTGATTTCCAGGGGCTGGTGGGAAGGAAGGGGCAGAAGGGAATTTGGAGGGATGATGAAACTGTTCTAGCTTGATGGTGGTAGTGGTCATATTACTGTGTTTGTCAAAAGTCGGAACTGTATGTCAAAAGGTTGATTTTTGTTGAATGTAAATTGTCTCAATAAATTTTTTAAAAATTTAAGAAAAGAATCTCTCTAGTATTCTCAAGACCTCAGAGTCCATGAGTGCTGCATTTAACAATTAACTTTCAGAATCCCTTTAAATTTGTTGGAGGAGATCATTTACTGATGATTAATTTGTAAATATTCATTTGACTCTGGTCTGCAAGAAGAAAATGCAAAAAAAAAAAGTATTCTATCCCTCTTATTCATTTTCTCTTTTTCTTTCCCTCTGTTTTCTCTCTCCTCATTCTCTCTCTTTCTTTTGTTAATGTATAGCCATATCAATATGTTGCTGGGAGTAGTATCTGGAGATGGACTTATGCCACCATGGATAAAGGCACTTTTTGCAAACTTAATTATATGGAGCTGCAAAGCTATACTAACATTGGGAACTCTGGGATGAGCTTTAATTACCAAAGTAACTGTTTTGGGAGGCACTATAATTTATATGAAGGCTTTCAGATCGTCCTGTTACCAGCAATCAGGTGTCTGCATTGTGGGAGGCAGGGGCTGGGTCCCTGGTTCCCCCACAAAAAATTTGAATGGAAGTCCGATGTTCGGAGAAGAAAGAGTACACAAAAAGTAGAAAACAGAAGTGATTCTTTTAAGTAAAGTAGGCAAAGTAAAGTACACTTGGAAGAAAGTCCAAGTAGGCAGCTTGATAAAAATTGAGTGCGCTTTGAAATTAGGGTTCTGAGTTTTTACGGCCCATAGTTTCTTTGTTCTCCTCTGACCCTCTTACCTCGAATGGCACAAATTTCCGCTTTTCCCTCAGACCCTCCTACTCCAAGCTGGGGCCTGTATAGGGTCTGCCGGCAGATAGGAAGTTAGGCACCTGCACCCTGAAGATTTTGAGGGTAGGTGCATGCCCAGTTAACTCATTTTGCCTATAGTAGTCTAGTGACTCTAGAGTAAGGTCTTGTAATGGTCGTCTGCTGTTAACCGATAGAAGGAACATGGGGTGGGTGGGGAGAAGTGGGTAAGGAAGGTGTCAGGCACTATGAGGCTTCTTGCCTGCTTATCTGGCTTCTGATCTTCAGGGAACAAGGGAGGCGCTAGAAGCCTGCCAGATAACTGGTTGTACAAATTCTGCTGAGCTGGTCTTGAGGCCTCGTTCCACCTTCTTTATCTCTCTCCCTCTGGCTCATCTACCTACCTCCCTCCGGCTCACCTATCTACCTACCCTGTCATTTTCTTGTATGTTTTCAAAGGCTGCCCTGTTTCCTCTAGCAAATCTGTGCCTGGGCATCCACAGTCTTTCTTATACAAAATATGGAAATCGAAGGCAATCTTGGGCATCAAAGATATGGCTCTGAAATTGCAATCTTGGGGAATAGAGTCTAGAATCAGAACCCCTTACAATAGACAGATCAAGAAGGGAAATAGAACTTTGATATCCTTAGGGGGAACTGTGTGTTCCTCTTGGCACTCCAGCTGCTGAAAAATTTCTCTTTCTCTCAAATTTTTTGCAATGAACATTTTCAAACATTTACAAAAGTATATATCACTCAGCTTCAAAAACTATCAGTTTATAACCAACTTTGTTCTGAGTAAACCCCTACCTACCCCTTACCTTTAGTTATTTTGAAGCAAACTCCAGACATAATAGTAATATTATTTCTTCTATAAATGTTTCAGAATGCATCTCTAAAATATATGAATTATATTTAAAAAACAACTACAATTCTATTATTACACTTAAAATTGTAACGATAAATTTATTGTAATCATTAAATATTAGTATTCAAATTTCCAATTGTCTCATACATGATTTTATGTTGTTATATTTTGTTTACATAAGTGTGTTTTAAAAAGTTTGCTTGAATCAGGATCCAAAAAAAGTATACACATTCAGATTGGTTGTTATGTTTCTTATTCCTCTTTATAGGTTTTCCCTCTATTTCTTTTTTTCTAATAAACTTTATTTTTTAGAATAGTTTTAGATTTACGGAAAAGTTGGAAAAATGATACGGAGAGGTCTCATATACCTCATACCTAGTTCCCCTATTATTAACATCTTATATTGATGTAAGATACAAATACATTATTATTAAAATCCACACTTTATTCAGATTTTCTTCATTTTTACCTAATTTCCTCTTCATTCTGTTCCAGAAACCCATCTAGGATACCATGTTACATTTAATCATCATGTCTCCTTAGACTGCTCTGAACTGTGATGGCTCCCCAGAATTTTTTTTTAGAACCTTGACCGTTTTGAAGAGTAGTGGTCAAATATTTTGTAGAATGCCTCTAAACTGTAATTTGTCTAATATTTTTCTCACAATTGTACAAGGGATATGGGTTTGGGGAAGAATACCATAGAAATAAATTCCTATCACGTCATATCAAAGGTACATACATTGTCAACATGACATTGTGGTTGATGTTGACTTTGATCACCTAAATGAGGTGATGTCTTTCAGCTTTATTCTTGGTAATGTTACTCTTTTTTTCACCTTTCCCATACTATACTGTTTGGAAGGAAATAACTACTCACAGCCCACCCTTAAGTGAGGAATTATGAATGATCTCCTTGAGAGTGGAGTTTTTACATAAATTATTCTGAACTCTTTTAATGCAAAACTTATGTCTCCCCCCACCCTGATTTATTTATTTAGTGATTTATTTACATAAATGTGGACTCATGGATATTTCTTTCATTCTTTGGGTTATAATTCCAATATTACTTTATTTTGTTGCTCAAATTATTCTAGCTTCAGCCATTGGAAACCTTTTCAGTTGGTTCCTATGTCCCTTTTATATACCCCCATCATTGTGGTGGGTTGTTTGTTTGTTTGTTTGTTTGTTTGTTTTTGAGCATTTCCTTACATTCTGGGACTCCAGGTTCATTTTTATATTTTCTACATGACCAGGAACCCTGGTTTTATTTTTTGGAGAATAGTATTAGAAACCAAAATTTGAGCTTTTGGAGTGTTCATTGTTCTAGGTCCTTTCAGCTGATAGTGTAAGGAAATATATGTATGTATATTAATATCAACACATATTTATATTTGTAACTATCTGTATCTATGTTAAGCTAAACTTGGGTTCTTACTGATGTCTCTAACTTTGATCCATTATCACCACAAGGATAATGCTAGCTTTCTCTTCTTATCTGTAAATTCTCAGGTTAACAGTGGGAAACCTGGCTTCTACCACCCACCATCCATTTGCTTACTCAATTCCAGAACACAAGCATACCTTGGAGTTACTGTAGGTTTGGTTCCAGACCACTGCAGTAAATCGAGTATTGCAATAAAATGAGTCATAATCTTTTTTGCTGGCAAAGGATCCTGCCTTTAATTTGCAAAAATACATCTGTGAAGTACAATAAAGTAAAGCAGAATAAAATGAGGTATGTCTGCACACATGTATAGCAGTATCAGAATTATTACACAAGGAAACAACTTTATTAACTAGAATACAGTGTTTATTTGCAATTCATTTTTGCCATCTATTCATTTACTCTTATAATGCTTCTCATTTCCAAAGTTACTTAGGTAACTGGGCATTTAGATTAAACATACATCTACCATACTGTTCCAGTATTAGGCAAGAGAGATGTAATCATTATGTCCATACAGACTTATACACACATGTTCATAGCACCTTTATTTCTAACAGCCCCAAACCAAAAAAGTTTTCAGTTTGAAAACTTTTTAGACTTAGGAAAAGATTTTTAAAAAATGTCTATGAATAAATGAATGGATGAAAAATTTGATATATCCAAATAATGGAATACTATTCAGCAATAAAAAGAATGAACAATTAATCTGTGCACAACATGTATAAATCTCTAAATTATTTTGCTGAGTGAAAGAAGTTAGACACAATATATACTATGAGTTCATTTATATAAAATTCTAGAAAATGTAAACTAATCTATAATGACAGAAAGCTGATCAGTGGTTGCCTGGGGATGGAGGAGTTTAGGAGAGGGGCATGAGAGAGGGATAGTAAAAGAACAAACTTTTGGAGATAATGGATATCTTCACTCTCTTGATTGTGGTTATGGTTTCATGGCTGAAAACATGTCATAATTTATTTAATTGCACAGTTTAAATATATGCAGTTTATTGTATGCCCATTTTACCCCAATAAAACGTCTATGCCTCATACCCTTTACCAATTTCCTCCCTCTGGAGTGTTTCTCAAACTTTAACATGCACATGAACCCCCTGAGGATCATATTAAAATGCAGATTCTGATTAGTTTTAAGAAGTAAGTTGAGATTCTGCATTTCTAAGAAACACACTGGTGGTGCCATTGCTGCTCCTCTGTGGGTCACACTTAGAATGACAGGTGCAGTTATTCATCAACTTTAGTGTGTGTAAAAATCACCTGGGGAACTTTAGAAAAGTGCAAACACTTTCCACTCAGGGATGAGGATTCCACAGGCATGTGGTAAAGCTTGGGAGTATCCTCAAAGGCTCTGATGCTCTGATATCCACTGACCACACCTGGGAAAACATTAATCAATGGCTTGCAAACTAACCTGGCCATGTTCTCTTACATAGTTAATAATTTACAGATTTCCAGACATTATTTGACTAGTTCCAAGTTTTCCTTCTAAACTTTCCTCCTCATCTTTTGTTTACATTAAGTAAATAGAATTGGAAACCTGGACATAAAACTAATAACATTTCAACAGAAAAATATGAATATAGTAGTAAAGCCAGAACCAGTGAGTAGGTGAATGATCAGAGGTCATTGTACCAGGAAGAAGAGAGGTAATTTTACTTCTGGGGACAAGGTCCACCTATAACTATAGAAAATTTGCCACTCTTCATGTAAAATTTGAGAAAGAGCTTTTTCCTTTATTCTCTTTAATCTGGGCAAGAAAGCTGTAGCAAAAGCTCAGACTGAAGTTAGACAACTGGGATTCTCAGCACTCTAACTTTGGGCTAATGTCTTGATCCCTCGAGCCTCATTTTTTCTTTATTTGCTAAGTGGGGATAATAATATTCATTTTGCATTTGGAAATAATGCAAAGAAACACCAATGAGTAACCCCCTTCCAAAAAGCAAAGTATAAAAATATACAGTTCATGGAAAAGAAAACAAAAATGGAGTTCACATATTTGAAATAAGTCTCAACTTGATTTATGATAAGAGAAATGCATATTAAAACCACAATGAGGCATATTTTTTACCCATCATATTAGCAAAGATCTTTTTATAATAGGTAAAAAAGCATTTATTGCAGTATTGTTTTTAATACCAAAATATTAGAAACATCATAAATGACCATCAATAATTAAATTAATATATGTACTATATATTATCTGTGTAATATGCAATTATTTAAAAAATAACATGTATAGAAGGATCTCTAATACATATATGCATAAACTCATATGTGAATATACATGTATAAAAAATTTCTGAAAGGATGTAAGAGCAGCTGTTAATAGTAGCTACATGTTAGGAAGAATTGATTCCTAGAGAATATTTTGATGAGAACATTATATACATTTTTTTCTTTTTAAATTTTATTTATTTTAACTTTTTAACTTTTCGGTTTGAAAACTTTTTAGACTTAGGAAAAGGTTTCAAAAAATATCAAAGAATTCTTGTGTCTTAATTTTTAAATGTTAACATCTTATAAAAACACCATATAGGGCATTAATCTGAATATAATATAATTAACTGTGTACAGACCTTCTTCAGTTTCCATTCATTGTTCTCCTGATGTTCTTTTTCTGTTCCAGGATCTGGTTTCCATGTTGTATCTAATCTAGAATAGTTCCTCAGTTTTTTTGGTCTTTCACGACCTTGCCCAGTACTGTACAGTTATCTTGTAATATGTACTCAATTTTGGTTTGTCTCATGTTTTCTCCTGATGAAATTCAGATATGCATTTTGGGCAAGAATATCACAGAAGCAGTGTTGTGCTCTTCTCAGTGCATCATATTAGCGGGCACATAATGTCAATATGTCTCGTGATTGGCAATCTTAACTTTGATCACATAGTTAAGTCAGGTTTCTCCCCTACGAAAGTACTCTTTTCCCCTATTTTGTGAGGATATACTTTGAGGATATGAAATATACTTTCTCAACATATCTACTTTCATAATTTCAGCATCTATTGGTGATTCTTGTCTACACCAATTAATAGTGTTTATCAATTAGTAATTTCTATTTTTACCGTTCCTCCCCAACTTCAATTACTTATTTTTTAATTATTTATATCAGTATGGATTCAAGGATATTTATTTTAATCTGTATGTTATAATTTATTGACATTTAGAAAGAATCCCTTGAATTTTGCCAGTGTGTCCTATTAACATATTCCTGTCATTTTTTGTTTATGTCCTATCTCCTTTTTTTTTTTATCAAGTTTTTGGTCTTTTGTTCCTCAATATCAAAGATGTTTTTAATATTAGAAATATTAACCCTTTGTCTATTATATATTTTACAAAATTTTCTTTTTGAATTGTATACTTAATGATTATAATACTTATTTTAGAAAAAATTTTAAATACACAGGAACATGAATTGAAAGAAAGGAAGTTAAAAATAGGGCAAATTTTAGGATAGGAGTGATTTTGCTTCAGTTTTCAGTGAGCACTTTCCTTGGTCCTCATGATTTTGACTTGCCTTTTCTCTTAGGACCACTCCAAGTGAAGCAGCAGACAGGTACCAGCTAGGGAGCTTGGTAAATGGCCAGGTCTGAGCAACTGAAGGTGAGCCCTGACTCTCACTCTCTCTCATCTCTTTAGGTGCATGTGCCTGTGCAGTGTCACTGGTTCCAGGAAATAAATTGAGAGTTACACACATGACTTATTTTCTTCCCCATGGCCTCCTCATGCTCCAGCAAAAATTGTAGGAATGGTGTTCTTGGAGGCCTGTCAGGGCTTCTCTTCTAAATATAAATGCAGCGATACTAAAAATAAACAGTGGAAAAGGTGAGTTTTATTGGTTCCTAAAATGTCAGTACACCAAGGGTATAAACTTAGCTTTCAAGGAGCCAGAAGGAAACAGGTGGCTATCCACTTCTAACTGGGCCTTTGCAAATGAAAAAGAGAAACTGTCTGAGGATTGCTGAATAGCTAAATATCTTGATTTTTAAATTTTTTTATTATTTTTTTTTAGTCAGCTGTACTGAAAATAGGATTGCAGAGAAATAGTTCTTTCATTGTCTAATATTTTTGTAGCTGGTTCCTTAAGCACGCATAGTCTATAAGAAAGGAACTGAGGCTTGGTGATACCACCACAGCTAACCAGGGCTGAGAGAATGCCATGATAAATTTCTGAATCATTAAGTGGTAAACAGGGCATTTGAAAAGTGTAGAGTGCACAGAATCGTGAATCAACTAGCAGATATGTGAGCCTGACATAGTGTCTGTCCCACAGTATGCCATTAATAAGTGTTTGAATAAGTGAATAAAAAGGAATTTTATATGGTTTCATATTGTTATTAAGGATCTTCAGGCCAATGTCAAATCTGCAAGAATTCAGATGAGAAGGGCAAGGCAGGGAATGAGGGGCAGCAACTCTCCTAAACAAATATCTGAGGTAGGCAGAAGTATAGACAGGGGTGAGACTTAGGACAGGACGTACCAATACCCAACCAAACAAAATACAACAGGTGACAATAACAACAGATCCAAGGCATACTTGAAATGCAAGGGCTCACCACAGTTGTCACAACTGCCTAACAGAGAAGAAAGCACACTTATTGCAGGCAATACAGATACTTGAGAACCCAAGTTGTATAACCTGTTATCAGACAAAGGCAATATTATCTTCCAGCACAAAGAAAGTGGCCAGAATATTTACATGACCTCAATATTACCATAAGATTTATTTTCCCCAACCACTCCTGGCCTCCCTACTCCTCCAAACAAATATATTCTATATAACCAACCACAGACATTCTCTAAACAGGTCATATTCTCATACTCTTCCATGCCTTTGTTTCGATATTCATTTTGCCTGTAATATTATTTATTCATTCATTTGTTTATTCAGAAACAAATTTATTGATTTGTTTGCCAATTATGATTCAGTTTTTGATTTGTCTATTTATTGGTTGCCAATTATGTCCATGTATTGTGCTAGGTGCTGGGAATATTGTGGTGAACAAAACAGACTCCTATCTCTTAGGAGAGAGATTCAATAAGCAAACAGAAATAAGTATTTACTTACATGTTGAGATAACTGCTAAGAAGAAAATGACTATACTAGGAGAGAAAACAGCAGAATGGACTGGCTGTAGAATGTGGTTAGGAGAGGTCTCCTGGTAACCTACTGTGTGAAGCATTTCCTCTCCAGCTCAAACACCTGGCCCCATTCAATCCCTCACTTTTCTCTGTGCTCTTGTCATTTCTTCTATCTTTGATTTGACACTTTTTTTACAACTAATTGTTTCTATATCTAAGCCTCTTGCCGCTAAGACTATTAGTTCTCTCAATGCAAAAAGGATAGAGGGAAAAGCACATGGAATTTGGAGTTAGAAGACTTAACTATGAATAACAGACTTCCATGTAAATCTCTATATGTGGCAAGTCATCAGAGATCATGGTTTTAGTCTGGGTTCCGTGGAAGCAAAGCCAGAATTATAAAAACTTGTGTACAGGTACTTTAAAAGGAAAAAGACCAGGGGAAGGGGGAACAGCCAACATAAGAATGCATTATTGAGTTGGTCATCCCTACAGGCAATGGGCCCATGCGCCTTGGAAGGGGCCCTAAGAAATGGGTCTCAAATGACTGAGGGAAGCATTTATCTGTTGGCCCATCTCCCACTAATTAAGGGAGCCTGAATGAGCATGGACCTCTCTCCATTTCTAAGTCTCACACTATATGAGGTTCCAGTAGATACACCAGGCCCTCCATCTGAGGTGTCAGCGATGTTCCAGAGCAGGAAGCAGACATGCAGGCCCAAGGTCAGATGCTGTCCAGTTGCACCTGTTGAAAATGGGTAATCCCTGCAGAGAACTGATTGGTGAGGCAGTGACTGGAGTAAGACTTGGAATGAAAGCGTTTAAATTTGAGGCATCTAGTCTATGACCATGCTACCCTGAACAAGCCTGATCCTGTCTGATCTTGGAAGCTAAGCAGGGTCAGGCCTGGTTAGTATTTAAAGGAGAGACCACCTAGGAAGACCAACTGCTGTAGGCATAAAAAATAAAGAATTGTAAGCTGACAAGATCCTTGCAATCTGTGAGATCAACCAAAGGGTACCTCATATAAATAAATAAATAAATAAATAAATAAATAAATAAATAAATAAATAAATAATAAAAATTTGAGGCATCTGATCCCCTCATCTATAAAGCAATGCAGTAATGACAATGCCTGCCCCTTAGATATGTGAGAGTTCAGTGAGGTGCTCTATGCAGAAGAGTTCTGTAAACTGCCAACATATGCAAACACTACCATTATAGTCCTTAAGCTGCTCTTGCAGCTTATATCCCCAGTAAAGCTCCTGGCAGACAATAAAACAAAAACAATGTGAGCTAAGTGAGTAGGCAAGTAAGGGGACTGAAGGAGCAAATACAGAGGTATCCCAGGCTCTTTACCCCAGCTTCCTACCAATGTAACAAATATAATTCACTCAGTCCAGGTTCCTTCCACATTCAAACAGATTTGAATGATGTAAATGGTGGCAGAAGAGGTATTTTTAAAGTAGCTTACTTGAAAAATTCATTGAGGCTGCACCCTTAAGAAAGCTGGGAGAAGGTTTCTTTACCTATGAAATGCAATCCCATTAATAAGCTTAACTTTCTTTGGCTTTTTCCAGTGTCTGACAAAATACTCAAATAGAAACTCAGTGAGAAATCATTTGAAACTAGAAGATAGGATTCTCTCTATCTTAAAAGCTTACAACCCATGGAGAAAGTAGAGCAAGGCAAATGACACTCAGTCACGGACTGAGGCATAGTCAATAGTCATACGTGATAATGATTTAACTGGATCAAAGTCAGGCAGCACCAACCTGGGAATGTTTCTTTTCATCGAAACTTAATTCCAATTAGTACTTGCAGGATCTAAGATAGGCAGAGCCAGCACTGTGCCAGGCAGTAGAGCTGCAGGGGGTGGAAAAGGTGACAGATAGGAAAATTAACAGTGAGAGCAAGTATAAATGCTATCAAGAGAGGTACACAGAGGTGTTAATGGAGTATAGAGAATGGGTACAAATGAAGGGCACCTAAGTCAGCTTGCTGGGGAAGAAAGGAAGGGCCAAGGCAATTTTCCAAGAAAGAAGAGATTTCACCTAAACCTCGATAGAGAAGGTGACATTGGTTAGATGGTGTGATATGAAGAGGGCATGTAAAACATAGAGAAGAACGTAGGCAAAGGCCTAGAGGTGGGTGAGAGAATGGGGTTTTGGAGGATATGCAAGAAGGTCAGTGTTAAGTAGTAAGAGGAACGTGCTGGCACATGGTGATGAGGCTACAGCTGCAGGACCCTAGTGAGGCCAGGAACATAAGAAGACTTCTATGTTAGATTAATGCATTTGAACTTGCCAAAGGTAAAAGGCAAGCCACGGGATTTTATTTATTTATTTATTTATTTATTTATTTATTTATTTATTTATTTATTTATTTGTAATTAAGTTTATTGGGGTAACATTGGTTAATATAATTATATAATTTTCAGGTGTACATTATAATTTTACATCTATATATTCTATTGTGTGATTACCACCCAAAGTTCAGTTTCCTTCAGCTATCGTATATTTGATCCCCTTTATCCATTTCACCCTCTCCCTATCCCCCTAGATTTAAACACTTTTACCCTGTCTACCTCTCACCTCCTCCCCCATTCCCTACCCTCTGGTAACCACTAGTCCATTGTCCATGTCCCTGAGTCTCTGTTTGTCCTGTTCATTTGTTGCTTTTAGGTTTATATCCCACATACAAGTGATATCATGTGATTTTCAACTTTTTCTGTCTGATTTATTTTGTTTAGCATGATTATCTCAAGTTCCAGCCATGTCGCAAATGGCAGTATTTCATCACCTTTTACGGCTGAGTAATATTTCATTGTATATGTGTACCACTGCTTCTTTAGCCAATCATCTATTATAGGACACTTCGGTTGCTTCCATGTCTTGGCCACTATGAATAATACTGCTATGAACATTGGTGTGCAAATATCTTTTTGGATATGTGTTTTCAAGTCCTTGGGGTAAATACCCAGTATTGGGATTGCTGGATCATATGATAGATCAATTCTTAGTATTTTGAGAACCTCCATATGTTTTCCATAGTAGCTGTACCAATTTGCTGTCCCACCAGCAGTGTATGAGGGTTCCTTTTTCTCTGCATTCTCTCCAACATTTGTTATTATTTGTCCTGTTGATTCTAGCTATTCTAACAGATGTGAGATAGAATCTCAGTGTGGTTTTGATTTGCATTTCCCTAATAGCTAGCGATGTTGAGCAAATTTTCAAATATTTATTAGCTATTTGTATATCTTCTAGGGAGAAGTGTCTGTTCAGGTCCTCCACCTATTTTTTTATTGGATAGTTTGTTTTTGTTGTTGTTGTTATTGAGTAATATGAGTTCTTTCTATATTTTGGATATTAGGCCCTTATCAGAGGTGTTGCTTGCAAATATATTTTTCCATTCAGATGGTTGTCTCTTCACCTTGTTGAGATCTCTTTTGCTGAACAGAAGCTTTTTAGTTTAATGTAGTCCCATTCATTTATTTTAGCTTTTACTTTCCTTGCTTTTGAGGTCAAATTCATAAAATCTTCTTTAAGTCCAAGGTCCCTGAACATAGTTCCTATGTTCTCTTCTAGGTAATTTATTGTTTCAGGTGTTGTATTCAGGTCCTTAATCCATTCTGAGTTAATTTTGGTGTGTGGTGATAGACAACAGACTAGTTTCATTCTTTTGCAGGTGGCTTCCAATTTTCCCAGCACCATTTATTGAAGAGGCTTTCCTTTTTTACTCTATGTTTTTGGCTTTTTTTTCGAAAATTATTTTCCTCTATGAATATGGGTTTACTTTGGGACTCTTGAATCTGTTCCACTAGTCCATGTGTCTGTTTTTCTGTCAATACCATGCTGTTTTGATGACTGTCACTTTGCAGTATAATTTAAAGTCAGGCAGAGTGATGCCTCCAGCCTTCTTCTTTTTTTCCCAGGATGGCTTTGGCAATTCAGGGTCTTCTATGCTTCCATACAAATCTGATGATTTTTTGTTCTGTTTCTTTAAAAAATGCCAATGGGATTTTGATGGGGATTGCATTAAATTTATGTAATGCTTTAGGTAATATGGCCATTTTAACTATGTTGATTCTTCCAATCCAAGAACACAAAATATCTTTCCATTTGTTTGTATCTTCCTCAATTTCTTTTAATAAGGTCTTGTACTTTTCATTGTATAGGACCTTCACATGTTTCGTTACATTTATTTCTAGATATTTTATTATTTTTGGTGCAATTGCAAAAGTAATTATTTTTTCCACTTTTTTTTTCCTGATGTTTCATCATTAGAGTATAGGAACACTATGAATTTTTGAACGTTGATTTTGTATCCAGAGACTTTACTGTATTTGCTTGTTGTTTCTAGTAATGTTCTGGTGGAGTCTTTGGGGTTTTCTATATAGAATCATGTCATCTGCAAATAATGACAGTCTGACTTCTTTATTTCCTATTTGGATGTCTTTTATATTTTTCTCTTGTCTAACTGCACTTGCTAGGACCTGCAATGTTATTTTGAATAGCAGTGGCAATAGTGGACAGCCTTGCCTTGTTCCTGATCTTAGGGGGAAGGTTTTCAGTTTTTCACCATTAAGTATAATGTTAGCTGAGGGTTTGTCATATATGGCCTTTATTACATTAAGATACTTTTCTATACCGATTTTGTTAAGTGTTTTGATCACAAATGGATGCTGTATCTTGTTAAAACTTTTTCTGCATCTATTGATATGATGATATGATTCTTATTTTTTAACTTGTTTATGTGGTGTATCACGTTAACCATCCCTGTGCCCCTGGGATGAAACCCACTTCATTGTGGTGTATAATCTTTTAAATGTGTTGTTGTATTTGGTTCACTAGTATCTTATTTAGGATTATTGCATCTGTGTTTATGAGAAATATTGGTCTGTAGTTTTCTTTTTTTGTGTTATCTTTACCAGTTTTTGGTATCAGGGTAATATTGGCCTTATAAAATGAATTAGAAGTATTGCCTCCTCTTCGACTTTTTGGAAGAGTTTGAGGAGAATAGGTATTACATTTTTGAATGGTTAGTAGAATTCACTGGTGCAGTCATCTCATTCTGGATTTTTACTTTTTGGTAGGTTTTTAATGATTGTTTCAATTTCCATAGTGCAGATCAGTCTATTTTGATTTTCCACATCTTCTTAATTCAGTCTAGGAAGATTGTATTTTTCTAAGTACCAATCCATTTCTTCTAGGTTATTAAATTTGTTATTATATACTTTTTTATAGCCGTCTTGCATGATCTTCTGTATTTCTGTGATGTCAGTTGTAATTTTCCCTCTTTCATCCCTGATCGTGTGTTTTTATGTCCTTTCTGTTTTTTCTTTAGTGAGTCTAGCCAGGGGTGTGTCAATTTTATTAAATTTCTCAAAGAACCAGCTCTTTGTTGTATTTATTTTTTATTGTTTGGTTTCAATTTCATTTATTTCTGCTCTAATTTTGATTATTTCTTTCCTTCTACTGACTTTAGGCCTCATTTTTTCTTCCTTTTTTCGTTTTTTAAGATGAAGCATTTGGTTGTTTATTTGGTTGTTTCTTTCTTGTTTTTGGAGATAGGTCTTAATAATATGAACTTTTCTGACTGCTTTTGGCATGTCCCAAAAGTTGTGATATGTTGTACTATCATTATCATTTGTTTCTATGTATCTCTTTATCTCTCTTTTTATACCTTCCCTGACCCAGTTATTCTTCAGTAGCATGTTGTTTAATCTCCATGTATTTGTGGTTCTTCCTGATTTTTTTCTGCAGGTGATTTCTAGTTTTAAAGCATTATGATCAGAGAATGTGGTTGGTATGATTTCAACCCTTTATATTTGTAGAGGGTATCTCTGTGTCCCAGCATGTGGTTGATTCTTGAGGATGTTCCATGTGCACTAGAGAAAAATGTCTAAGCAGGTGTTTTGGGATGGAAGGCTCTGTATATTTCAATTATGTCCAGTTAAGCGATGGGATTTTAAGCAGTGGAATAATGTGACCCCTTTTATGCTCTTTAGAAGAATACATCTGGCGATGATGTGAGAGAGTGAAAGACAAAGTAGACATGTGTGGGAGTGGGGAGCCTGGTTTAGAAATGATTGTAGTAGTTAGTATGAGGAGAGATAATAGTGCCCTGTGGCAGCATAGGGGGATTAGAGAAGTGATGATGGGTTTTCAAAGGGAAATAGTATGCTAGTGATCATTTGTTTGGGGGTAAAAAACAAGGGAGATGATCAAAGTGAATTCTAGCTACCCACCTCAGGTAACCATGTAGATTGTGGTGCTATTTGGTTAAAAGAAGGAAGAGGTTCATGGAGAAAGTAGGGCAGAATTGGAAGAAGAGTAGAAACATGGTAGGAGGAGACATCTGCTTGGAATGTTTTATTATTCTCTATTTACTTTTGGGATATAGGATCTTCTTGTACTATTTTACACAGGAAAAGGGGTATAATCTTCAAAACTCTCAGGATTTTCACATATGGTTATGCAGTCCATGACCTGAAGAAGAGTGTCTGGCAAAGGAGAGTCAGTGGGGCTGAAATGCAGTCCATGCTCATTTATTAGGTGTACCTGTCCAAGGCTGCAGCTGCCTGGAGAAAGGAGTGTCTCCTGCTGAATATTTCTTATTTGCCTCTCCAGATCCACTCCCCACCACTAACTTACTCTCCTCTGTGCCCTAGATGGCTGGCCTGTATGGACTGGATCCCTTGTTTCCAATTTCTGGCTGCATTCCACCAGTAGGAGGTGTGGACAGGAGATCAGAAGGAAAATATTTTCTTTCTTTTGGCTCTTCCCCCTGCTGGGTGGCCATTCATTGTTTCTCCCTTTACTGAGGATCACAGTTCCCATAGTAACAAATTCTGTTGAGTTTTGAATATAAAACTCTCTCCCCTTCATCCTCAAGGCTGAATGGTAATCTTCCCACTGTTACTAGCCCCAGTGTGCTACGTGCCATTCCTGGTGTGTTTCTCTAAATCCTGCCCACACTTTTGTAAATGGTGCTTTCCTTACACACTCCTTAATTATCTAGTTTGAGGTTGTCATCTGTTTCCTGCCAGGACCAGAATTGATTCAGAATATTTTTCTAATTAACACAAAGAAACATCTCCTTCATTTAACAATGTACCAGTAGAGCTGTGCTAGTCATAGGGACCTCTGTTTTTAATTCCTATGAAGGTGCTGTATTAGCAAGGGGGATCTCTAAGGCTTAAAACTCAGGCAGCCTTAATTCATTTAGAAAGTAGATTACAGACTAGATTTTCAGTCCAATCCAAAGTCTGAACTGGAAGGTAAGAGAAGAGAGTCATTATATGAGTCTGCTTGAGCTACTACAACAAAGTACCACAGACCAGATAGCTTATAAACAGCAGACATTTGTTTCTCACAGTCCCAAAAACTCAAAGTCCAAGATCAAGGCTCCAGCATAGCTGCATTCTAGTGAGGGCTGCCTTCTTGGTTCAAAGCCTTCTCACTGTGTCTTTATATTATGGAAGGGGCTCAGGATCTCTGTGAGGCCTCAGTTTGAAGAGTACTAATTTTATTCATGAGGCCTCCACCCTTATGACCTAAGCAAATCCCAAAGGGCCCAACTTCTAATATCATCACCTTAGAGATTAGGATTTCAGCATGTAAATTTTGGGGGGACACAAACATCCAGAGCACAGCAGTTGGAAAGAGGAAGATGCTCAGAGTCAATATACCCTGGGGAAAAGTGTTGTGAATTTGCCAGTGTGAGATGTCAACATCCATCCATTAAGCCTTCCTTGGGAATTGAGAGTTGACCTTGGAAATTGTTCGGGTGGGAATATAATGGCAGATACCAATCCCCACTCTACCAAGATAGATTTCTCCCCTTCTTTAAGCCTCTCCCTTTTCTACTCAATTGCCCCCCATCCCCCACCCTGGCCAAATAAAATTACTTCTAATTTTTTAACCCTGGAATTAGGTATAAGAAAATATCTTTCTTAAACCCTCTGGTTTAACAAAATATTATGAAAGTCATTGATCTCTACTCCTAAATGCTATAGAGGTAGGGAAATTATGTTTTAAAGCATATTTTTAAATGTTTGCAATATGTACATATTTAGACCCAGTTATTCATTTATTCATTCATTATTTATTAATTCATCAAAAAGCTATCAAATGCCATTTAAGACTAGATCCCTGTATCTGTTCTCAAGTAGCCCCTCACTTGTTCCTAAAGAAAGAGAGATGAAATATGCAAGGGCTAAAGAAAGATGAGCTAATATAAAGCCAGAATAAATAAAGGACAGATAGAAAAGAGGTCAGGTGGGGCCTGCAGCTGACCCTTTCCCTAACTGCAGCCAGGCTGAGGATCCATAGCTAAGACAACTGTGGACAGGCTCGTATTCTCACTCCATGTTTACATTTACTTTGTCCTTACGCCAATGGCTCTGTATTCATGGAGTGGGCTGTGCTAGCAGCCTATGTGTTACCAGATACCTGACCCAGCTGCATTTATGAAAGCCTTAGATCTTATAACATGAAGCAAAGGTCAAAAGATCTAAGGAGCCTGTGAACTTTTCCCCCAGTCCTTCCTGTACTTGGAAGGAGACAATTCATGTCACCACCAAGACTGAGAAAAGGGAACCCATTAGTTCATATTCTTCCTCCACCTTTCTAGGCTTTGCTGTGTGGTGCTATACTAAGGGCAATGTTAAAGAGGCTCTGGCATCTCAAATTCATTGCTTGAATATCTGGAATCCTTATTCCAGGAAATTATACAGCTTCCAAGCAGCATCTGTGAAATTAAACTTTAAAAAAATGCACTTTTATGTTCTGGAGAAATCCCAAGTATCAAGGCTCTTCCTCAAAAAATTGATACAAGGTCAAATCTGGCTAAGGTTTGCCTGCCTTCCCCAGGGGTTTCTAATTTCCTGAAAACCAAGAGTGAGCAAAGGGTCTTACGCAGCCTTAGAGAGTTTTACCCTCTGATTTAAATTTACTTATTTTTTTCTACATCCACTATCAATATTTGTTCTGAAATAGTGGGATCTCCCCCAACATCTTCCTCTGCCTTCTCTATTGACCATGATTAAATGACATTAAATGAGAAAGAGAGAGGGAGGGAGGGGGGGGGGAGAGAGAGAGAGAGAGAGAGAGAGAGAGAGAGAGAGAGAGAGAGAGAGAGAATTTGGATTAAGATCCACTTTCCAAAATTTTCCATTTTTTCATTTACCTTCCTTCCATTTTTTTGGTTCCTTTCTCCCCTTTTATTTATTAAGTTATATAATTATTCATTCTTTACATTGTATCTGAGTTTCGAGCTTAAGCTAGCTAATACCCCTTTCCCATTAGGATTTAAATTTCAGTCTGGAAATGCCTGGATGATTTGTGGGGTGGACCTACCAAGTATCTTATATATATGTAGGATAGGGGCCTCCTAAGAAAGAATCCACAGGGATAGAATTGAAGGATACATACTAGGTTCAATTGCAGCAGCCCAATTTTAGAGTGGGGTATGGGGTAATCCTGGCAAGATTTTGGAAATAGCATAGTGCCTGTCACACAGATGTTTTCTGGCCTAGTATCCAGGGACTTTTGCCTGAGTCTTAAGGTGAGGGTGTTGGAATAAAAAGGCAAGTAAAAATGAAAATAGCTCTTCATTTAAACATACCTAGGTTGCAGAAAGCAGAAGGCAGTAGCAGCAGCAACAGCCTAGAGCCAGGCAGATGTCAGTGTTCTTGACCCTGGGCAGGCACAGCTTTGGCATGAACAGTGGTGACACCAGCATGGAGGTGAGGCCTCCAAAAGCCACTTTGGTATTAGCAGCAATGGAGACCTCAGCCAAGTAAGTTCAAGCAGGCGAGGAAGAAAGTGGCAGGTGCCATGTGTAATAGCAAGGTCGTGGGGCTCAGTATATGTAAGATAATCATGGAAGATTTCCAGACTTTGGAAGATGAACTTGATGTGAGGATGGATGGTTGAAACATCCATAGAATGCATTTGGGTAAATCCAGAAAACACTGTTTCACGTCCCTTGTTAATTAATTAATATCTTGTTTTACTGGAAGCAGCTGAGTTTGGGGAATATGGATTGTTACACCTTCCTTAGTTCCCAGAAAGATTTGCAGACGCTTTACATGAAAGCCTCAGATATCAAAGGGCTAATCTTTTAAAAGGAGGATAAAGAATCATAGTCAAGAATAAATACTGGAAAGAGGAGAAGAGAATATGTGTTGCACTAGAAAGCCTGGTCAAGCAAATGTTCGTGGTGGACTTGAAACCCCTAGGTTTAATTTAGGCTCAATTCCTGAGAATGGAAACTCTATACCTAATCAAGATCAAAAAAAAAAAAAAAACTGAAATGTACTTATTCAGGCAGAGATGTTATATTTTCAAAAATGTATTGCTGTGCTCGAAAAGGAAGTTTCTACAATTCTTCATGTTTAGAATGCTATCTGGAGGCATTGAATTTAGTTGGAGTAGATTTTTAGAAAATTCTGATTATTACTTTGCCCTGATGCCATAAATAGCTCTAAAACTGAGCCAACAGAGTGCCAGGCTGGGAGAGTTGCAAGGGCCGCATATTTGTAACCAATGCTTTACCTCCCGTCTTCTTTCATCCTCACAAAGATTCAGGAAGCTGGGAAGGCAGGTATAATTATCTCCACTGTGCAGGTAAAGGAACCATAAGGCATAAGGCCATGACCTGTCCAAGGTCACACTTAGGTTCAGTGTTGGTGTTTGAACATAGGTCTCCAATTCTATATCCTAGCTGCATAAGCCCTTTCCTGGCCATAGTTCTGGAATAGTAACTCACCTGGATTTTTTTATAACCACTCCAGAAGATTCTGATGCTCATCCAGTTTTTGAAAATTTACTACCCTAAACCATCTGTCTCAACCAGAAGGCTCAATGGGTGAATCATCTCAGGTTAAATAGGGGCAATAATATTAAAATATAATTGTTAAATGTGATAGGAGGATAAGAAGAAATGGTCCCTGAATGAGTGGTGTTCAACATGCTGGCAAATTGAGGCAGGTGTCAAAGAAATAGCAGGGCCTTTTTTTTTTTTTTTTTTTTTTACTTAATCCCTTTAGACATGTTTATATACCTGAAGCAAAATCAGTACTTAGTACTGTAGACAGTACTAAGGGAGTACTGGACTTGATGGAGTCTACATTGCCCCCACTGACAAGTGCAGTTGGAATTTAAATGTCTAGAGTAGGCAGAGCAGACAGGGCCCTCACCTGAGACACACACACACACACACACACACACACACACACACACACACACAATACTCTGCACTCCTCTTAGCAGGAAAGGCCAAGGAGAATGCCAACTGACCTGCAATCCCCCTTGGCCCTTTAGAAATTCAAAATTACTGTAATTAAACATCCCCAAGATTTTCTAAGGTTCCTAATATATTACAGAAAGTTGAAGCTAGAAGGTTCCCAAGGTGACAGAGCAGAGGGCAATGAGGGGAACAGGAAACAAGAGAGCATTGTAGAAGAGACAGTAGCAAAACTTTGAGGGAAGAAATGAGCTCATGCCTTTAAAACGACAAAGAGAGCCCTGCTAGGGAAAAGAGAAGAAACAACATTTATTAGGCACCTAATATGTGCTTAACTTTGTGCTTCCACATATACCTTATCTCATTTTATTCTCAAATAGCTCTATAGGTAAATATTTTGGTTCAATTTTATAGATAAGGAAACTGAGGCTTAGACAAGGCAGGCCATTTATCCAGCATGACCCATTCAGTAAAAAAGAAACCAGGACTTGAAATCCAGGTCTCTGAGGACACAAAGTCTGTACCCATCTCACTGCACACATATGCATCTTTACCTATGTGTAGTCTAACAAATGGAGCCTCTAGTAAGTTCCAGGCTCTGTCCTAAATTCTTAGCAAATATTAACCTATTAATATTCACAATGACCCTAGGAAATAAGTGACCTATTATTTCCAGTCCATAGATGAGATAATTGAAGGAAAGATAGATTATGTAGCTCTCCAAGATCCCATATCTGGTGGCTGAGCTGGCTGCCTGGCTAAGAGCCCATTCTTTTATTGTTACTCTATACAGCCACTAGAAGCACATTTATTGAGTGCATACTTTATGTTAGGCACTGTTAGTACTGTTTGAGTGCTTTAAATTGAATTTATTAACTTATTCAGTTCATGTGGTCAAGGAATCTAGCTATTGAAGGCCTCTGAGATCATGTAGCATGGTAGCTAAATTATAAGTGTGGGCTTTGGAGTCATTTCCTGTCATTTACTAGTTAAATGATCTTCCCTGTGCAGAATTCTTAGCACAGAGCATTGGAGTCCTTGACCACAGAAGCCACATGTCTCAGGAAGGACAATGCCAACTCCTCTCCCAGTTCAAAGGTGGGTGCTTTTAATCTGTTCTATTCCCAGCATTTCACCATAATCTATGTCAAAGTAAATGAAACTGGCAGTAATAGATTTATGAGGAAAGAGACAGAAAGCTAAATGGAGAGCTTGGCTGAGGGTCCAGAGAATGAACCTGACAACCAATTGGTGCCAGGCATTGAAGTGAAGTGTGTAAACAGAGACCTTCTTGAAAAGCAGAGAGAGATGCAGAGTAACTGAGCCAAATAAGTCCTGATTATGTAGAGATTTCCACTGAGGAACCACAGATGGAGAAGTGGGAGTGATCCCAGGCATTTCATGGCTGAAGGCTGAGAGTTAGAAAACAGTGACTTTCCTAAATTTTCAGGGGTAAATCAGACTCCAGGACAGGGAGGGGAGGCAGGACTTTCTTGCTCTATTTGGTTGAATGATAGAGTTAATGAATTAATGAATGAGGCCACTAAATCTCCACTGGAAATTTGGTTCAGCCACTTGTACTCCTGCTCCCAAACATCTTCATATGGCTGAATTTCTGAATTAACCTACTAGGAACTCTCCACTACATCACTTTACTTTTTCCCTGAAGCACTTACCATTTTTTGAAAATTTTCTTCTAATTTGCTTGTTACTCATCTATCATTTGTCTCATGTCCTGAATAGCAGAGACTTTATGTTTTTGCAAAGCAAGTTCCCAGGCAGGCACTCAGTGTCATTGAATAAAAGCCGTAAGTTGATAAATCTGGAAACTGAAGCTTTGTAAATATGTTGCAAAAATCATCAGTTGAAAAATGGAAAATTCAGGCAAATAATTAATTTAATGTTTATGGTATAAAACAACTAGTTAGACCAATTTAAAAAAAAATTTGTCACTTAATTATCTTAGAATGTCTCAGGGACTGAAGCATGTTCATATTTATAAAACAAACATAAAGCACAATATATTAATGTCAATAAAGTAACATGCATATAAGTTCTCTAACAAAATAAGCTGCATTAGAGCACTTTTCAGTAATATTGCCAAAAATAGCTCTAATATAAATGTTAACTGAAGTGTGAAATAAGGCAACTAAAATTTTGTTACTTCATTTTTAGAAAGATACATTTCTGGTTCTTCCAGGTTTTTCTAAGTTTCCAATAACTTGAAGTTGCTGCAGCAGCTTGAATAATTTAAATAGGGCATTTTTTGAGAGCACAATCCTTGCAAGATGTCAGAGTTACAACTGCGATTCAGACTCAGCTTTCTAGAAAAGAAAACCACGCAGGAAGAGACCACTTCCTTAATTAAGGCCTTAGGTTATCATCAAACGGTTTTAGGAACAAAGCCTCAGGTCTGTTGACCACAAAAACAGTTTAGATCAAACTAAAGATAACATCTTGTAACTCAACACCCATAAAAGCAATAACCCTATCAGCATCCCTTTTAACCAGAAAGAATGATGTATGACTGACATCAGGACCTGAAGCAATGATAAGCTGCCTCCTACCCTCCTGACCCATCAGTAGAGCCCACGACCTCACTCCCTACTGTGTCTTCCCCGATAAAACTCATGCCCTAGAAGCCATCAGGGAGCCAGGTCTTTGAGTGCTAGCTCACGTATGTCTCTGGGGTTGGCACTATTTTCTATTAAAACTCTGCTTTCTTTGCTGCAAACTCCAGTTTATGTCTCCTTTGGGTTTGACATGTGCAGCCACAGCAAACCCCTTGAGTTCTGTAACAGGAGGAGCCCGGAAAAAGTGAATAGGTAAGTAACCTCCCAACCTCAACTTTTGCAACTGTGTACAGGCTTCTGAGCTATTGTTCGTGAAGCGCACCTGGTTAAGAGTTTCTAAATGGAATTTCAATCTGCTAATCTGTTTTTTCTAAATTTCTTATTAGCAATTTTCTCTTACCTGGAGGCTAGTCAGGATAAAACTGAAAATCAGAGACATGGTCTTATGGCTTGTGGCTCTCTCAACATTTCATTGCTTCTCTCTCTCTTCCTGCCACCCTTTGGACTGGAAGAAGGAAGAAAGGAGAGGATAAGTGAGTTTGTTATACCCAACTTCGAGCCTCCACGCGCACCAAGGAATCGACACTGATATAAGAACAAGAGGGAGTTTATTTGCAGGCTCGAGCCCGGGCCGATACTAATGCACTGACGCAGCAGTGGAAGTATCGACCGGACTTACAGTTTCAAAGGGTTTTTAAAGGGTAAAGCTGCAAGCAGGGGAGTACTGCTGTGTCGTTACAGGATTGGTGAGTTTAATTTAAAACCTTTAAGGGGATTGGTTAAACTTCGCACCAAGGAAAAGTACCACAGAAAGGAGAACTTTGCGGGTGGGACTTTCAGATAATTTCCAAGGGGTCTCTGATTGGTCAATTGTTGGGTGGGGTGACTCTTTGTCAGCTGGCGGTTTTTCTTTTTTTTTTTATTCCACTTAAGTTCAAAATGGAGGGGGGGTGATATCTAAGATGGAGTCACTTTGGTTCTACAAGTTTGCATCTTGCTGCCTGGTGGTAAGCAAAAGAAAGAAGTTTCTTGCAAATGGCAAAAGTTCTAGAAAACCCTGAAGTCTTTGAAGGAGAGAGTACCATTCTTGGTCTTCATGCCACATCGACACAGAAGGTATTTGATGAGCCAGTCCATCTTTGGGTGTCTATTCCAAGTTTCTCTGCTTCACTGGATATGTCCCTAAAGTGAAGCAGTGATTATCAGAGCTGTCTATTCCTCCACTAACCCTAGGGTCTTAGTTTTCCTACTTACCTATGGGACACCACTTCACCTTCTCTCTGCTTGGGGCCCCTGCCTAGACTGGTGAGTCTGTGGGGATTCAAAATAAGCCACTCCAAGAATACTTTGAGCTACGGGCAATTTTAGGGTCAGGCTTAAGAGAAAATTCTGTCCCAACCTTTAACCACCCAAAAGAACTTGAATCAGGGGACTTGCCCATAATTAGATAGTCAGAGATAACGTTTTAAACCTTCCTATAGGGCAGGGCAAACTCTGTTTACTGAACATTTGTTCTTATCATCCTGCAATGACCTTTGAAGCTTCCAAGTCACCTTACCTAATCCCTAGCTCAGGATGCTTATATACCTATATTCCTTTTCTCTGAACCTCTCCTCCATGGGAAGTCTCTGACTCTCTCATGTCTGCAAGATTTCTATACATATGTATATATTAAAACTGGTTATTTTATCTTGTTAATTTGTCTCATGTCAATTTGATTATTAGACTAGCCAGAAGAAATCTGAGGCTAGAAGAAAGTTTGTTTCTCCCCAACAAATCTTATATACTATTAGGGATAATTTTTCTGAAAATTCAGGTTAAGATCTTTCAAGTTTAAAATCTTTCAACTTTAGTCTAACCAGTATGCTGTTAATATAAAATAATATCAAATGTCAACTGTAATTAAATATTAATTTTTTAAATTCTTCAAATTCAGATCTTTGATCTTTCAGAATATTATTTTCCTAATGCTATCTCTTCCATCTTGAAAGATTTATAAGGATAAATTTATTACTATTTCATTTATTTACACAAACATATAAACTAATACAACTACTTTTCTACATTATAATCTTCCCACACAACAATATCCTGAGGGGAGCTCACCAAGTGTCGTGGATAGGTAAGATTAGGCAAGTGTAGATTTCAGCTCATAGGATCTCTCCATACCACATCTGATGATTATCTGACTGATATTGGAATCAAAGGTCATTAATTAGTGAGGTGGGTGGGGTTTTTTTTTTGCCTGAAGACAGTACCCAATCATCATAGTTCCAGTGGCAAAAAATCACATTCTTATTGGCTTAAAGTGACAGAGAAATTCCGAGCTGACAGAACAGCTGGAAATTTGTGGTGTGAGGAGGAAACATCAAAGTGATGAGGCTCGGAAATAGTGAGGCCCAAAATCTGAATGTAAACTCTGCCCCAATCCCTAGTGACTGCTAAATCACACATACATAATGAAAACCCTAGGAACTCCATTAAAAAAAAAATTAGGACAGAATTGCATTGGGTAAATTTATGAATTTGCTGCTTTTTTATTGAGTACTTTTCCCTACACACTTCTAATACCAGATGATAAAGCTCAAGGCAAACAGACCAGCAAAGAAACTGAAAAATCTGAGCATAAACCCTATCCAACTGAGATATAACCTATTATACCATATTTAAGTTACCTGGCCTTGTCACATTCCACAACCATTTCAGTTCATGTTCCTAATGTTACCAGAGAGTGAGAATCCTCTCCTAACATGTTGTCCAGGTTCTTGATGTCTCGAACAAAGAATTGAACAAAACACCAAAATACAGTAGAAAGGAAAAGCTTTATTAGAAGGGAAATTACACTTCCAGAAATGCAAACGAGCCTGAGTAAGAGAAGCATAGCTCAAAAGGGCTGGTAATAAAGCCTTTGTGGTTTTTATTCCTATTTGCTGTGGGTGGTTACTTTTCTTAGAGGGGTGGGTTTCCTTGATTGGAAACTAAGGTTGACAGGACTCAGTGATTCATCATTTGTTTTCTGTGCATGTTCGTTCCCAGAAGTCAGTCTGTTATAATGACATTAATGAACTTCCAGGCATATGCATCATATTATAATGATGATATAATGAGGCTCAGGTGAGTCGACAGTACTTGCGGTCTTCACTGAGCAGGTGCAAACGGCTGGCTTAAACTGGTACCTAATTCTGCTTATTTATTTCCTTGTGTGAGTTAAAAAAAATGCCTTCTGGTTTTCTTACTTGTGGGTGGATTAGGGTGGACCCCTTCTAGGATAGGACAACCTCAATAAGCAGACCCAAAACCCCCTAACTAACTTTCCTCCCTAACTCTTTTTCTAAGGGCCATGAACCCCCTTATTAATAATATGGATGTTGAGGGACTAGAGGTCTCTCCTTCCATATTTGATTCCTGCTGAGAAGGGCTGTTGTCTCTGCCTACTGGGGTTTCATGAAGCTTTTTCCCTTTCTGCCTCAGTCAGGTGAGGTCTTGGGTTTCCTGCTGAAGTGCTGCCTCAGTCCCTAGACAAGAAAAGAAGTTACATATGTCTATTAATTTTTATTATTGATTTGCCTATGAAGTGAGTAAAGGGAAATAGGTTTAGTTAATATATTACTTAAAGATTTAAAAAGACTTTTGGCCTAAAGTCCCCTCCTCTCTCAGACTCTAAGGGCCCTATCTGGCCTAATACCATATCTACTAACAATGGACTGAGGACCCTTATCAATAACCAGAGAATCTGAGTCACCAGTTTGGGGGCTCAAAAAAGGGAGGAAAGAAAATGTAACTAGGTTTATTGAGAAGATTAAGAATTCTGCAAGAGATGTCCTGTTACATTTCCCTCTACAAGATTAATAATTTTTCAAGTGATGTCCCGTATCACCAACACACACACACACACACACACACACACACACACACACACACACACACTCACACACTCCAAGAAGTAGTTCTGAAATGCAGCAAGGACCAACAGTGGAGATTGTTCTGGATGGGATAAGCCTAGAGGTAGAGCCTCATAATATTTACTGTTAAACAGGCTATGGTATACGAAACAAAAAAAAAATAGGAGAATGAGAGATAAGAGGAGTTATGAAAGCTGCCTTCATATATGTAGAGAATTTCAGAAACCAAATTTTACTACATTTCTTTGAACTATTAACAGCTGATAGGTAAAGAACAATAGTAGACAGACCCTCAGATGAACTTTAAGCCCTGTCATTAAATGTGGGATGAGAAAGTAATCTTTCTTATTACTTAAGAGACCAAAGGATTTTAAAATCTATACTGCTGGAAGCATATGAATTTGAGCTCTTCTGGCCATTTACTCTTTCACTTGAAAGTGATTCTCTCCATCTCTGGCTTAAGTCCTATCTTTTAGGCTGAGGACTTCTCTTTGCTTTACAAAACAAAACAAAATGATCAACTATTTAGTTTATCTTTTATATTAATAGGGAATTTTATATGCTGACTTTGTCCAGTGTAGTATCCACCCTGACAACTAAGGTTAATAATATTAATCTTGCAAAAAAAGTCATTAAAAAAATACTAACTTTTTAATAGCAACAAAAAAGAGGGAAACTAAGTTACACAAAGGTTAGTAAACATTTCAAAATTCTCAGCCTCACAAGAAAACAAAACAAAACAAAACAAAAATGCATATCAAACAATGAGTCTTCTCCTATTAAATTGACAAATATTTTAAAAACTATAATATTCATTGCATTAAGGAAAACAAGCATGTAAATTTTTGCATGAAATAGAAATTGATAGATTCTGGAAATTAGTCACAGTATTTGTTAAAAGCTTTGTCTTAGTTAAGGTAGGTTAACTCCTAACAGCAAAAATACACTAAAAAAGACTCAAATAGTGAAGGTTTATTTCTTGCATACATAATAAATACTAGATGGGAGAACAGGTGCTTCCAGCTCTGCCATCTTTAATATATGGCTTCCCAGTTTGTTTGGGGTTCGTCTCCATTTTGACTGGATGGAAAACATGGAACACTTTCTAGGACCAGGCCTGAAAGTGGCATGCATCCCTCCTGCTCAAATTCTGTTAGCCAAAATTTTGTCAATGACCATATCTTACTGTAAGGGATACTGGGAAATATAGTCTGTGTGCCCAGAAAAAAGAGATGAATGTCATTTTTTGATGACTGGCTGTTTCAGCTAGAAAACTTTAAAATATAGTATAAACATTTGAACTCAGTAATCTAGGAATCTGTTTTAAGGAAATATTCAGAAATTCAGTCTGTGGCAGACCTACTAATTGTCCTCCAAAATTTATTTCCCCTTTTTTTATTTAGTAACAGAAATTTACATATATATATATATATATATATATATATATATATATCTGATTTCAGAGAACAATTTCTTGTTGTAACTAACCAGAAATACAAGAAACTATAATTAGCCAGTACATGTGGAAAAAAAAGCTATCTTTTCCAGCCCTTCTTATAACTAGGCCTGATATATGACTATGGTTGCAGCTAGTGAAATTCCTGTGACAGTTCTAAATTCAATTCCTAAAAGATTGCCTAATATGCACACTTTTCTTTCTTTTTGGACTCTTCTCCATTTTTCTGCCAAGAACATGGATGTGAAACCTAGATATTTTAATGTCATTTTGGACCATGAGGGCAAAGGCCATAGCCTAAGGATGACAGAATACGGAATCAGGGTCTCTATAAGTCAACAAACTGAGACCCATTACCCACTCTCAGTTTGAAAGTAAGACAAAAATATGCTTCCTTCATGTTCAAGCCGGTTATTTGAGTTTCTTTTATCACAGCCAAATCTAATCTTAACTAATGTAAACCAGAGATTTGTCTTGCAATACATTAATCTTTTTTTCTGCTTTTCTATATGTAGTATGATGACAATTTGTTAAAATATAATTTTTATAATGTATTAGGACATGTTTTTCTATAATGAAATGGAGGATTGGAAATGTGAGCTGCCTTCTCAAAGTTGCAAGCCGTGTCCCCATTTAAAGACTGAGATTTCAATTCACTTTTGTGGAAGGCTATGACTTTGTTTTACAAAAAATATCACTTAAAAAGGATCCTCAAGGATCCAAAAGTAAAAATAAATAAATAAATAAGAATCAACCATTTGTGTGGAAATTGTGATATTCTAGTGTGAAAATGAAATTTGTCATATACAATTGAACTAATGTCTTCAGACTTTTATTTTTGTTTTAGATTGTTATTGTTGTTGGGTTGGGAAAGGGAGAGAAAAATGCTTCTGGGGTCAAATTAATGGTGGTAGCGCTATGTCTGTATTGTGGCTTGTTCCTGTGTAAGGAGCTATTTATAGGAGGCTCATTTTAGTTAGCCTGTTGAAAATGAGGGGAAAGGAGAAAATCTGAAATGGATAATTTTGTGAGGACTTAGAGAGGAGCATGAACCATGAATGCTTTAGAAGTGTTGGGAAAGAAATAAACAAAGTGTGATATTAGAGCATTAGGAGGGTTGGTGGAACATGTTAGATAAGGTGAGTCCCATAATGTGAGTTTGGGGAAAACAGTTCAGACAGAGTAAATGTGTAAATTTTTATAGGAAAACAGAAACTCTGAGCCCCTGAAGTTAGCTATCCACTAATGTCTCCATAAGGATGCCCCAGAGGTGTACCCTCCTCATGGCTACTCAAACCATTTACCTATGTGCAGTCACTAACTCCTTGGTACTTTCTCCTCCCATCCAAACAACCACTAAGTCCTGATCATCCTTCCACTTACACAACTTCAAGTCAATCACTTCTTTCATCCACATGCTTATTGATATCTTCTTTTTAGACATCATAATGTCTTGTGGGAATTTAAACAACTTTCTGCTTGATTTCCCCTTCCTCCAGTTTTCTTCTACTCCAATCCATTCTCTACATCTAAGATGAAATCATATTATTTTTTTAAATCTGACCAATAATAGGAGAAAATTCTTCAGAGAAGGTATATTTTATTTTTCAGAAAAACCTCAAATAATGAGAAAACATTGCCAGAACATGTTTAAATTCTTAAATTGATAGATGCACCATTATCCCTAATTACTCTTCTATTGAGTTACCATTAATGCTATACTCTCCAGTGCACTAAATCAATATTATAAAAATCTCCTTGTGCATTGTGCCAGCCTTTAAAGGTCTTCTTTTCTTTCATTTCAATCTTTCACTCACACTGATGTGCATTACTCTGAGTGACCTTTGAATATATGGCAGATAGCACATGTATAATTCTAAACACGTTTCATAGACTTGATTGCAGTTCCTACTTGCCAGTCTTTAATAAATTGTCATTATAGCCACTGTTAATCACACCAGCTATCCAAGGGTGTTTATTTGTGTAGAGTTAAGCATCTCCTTCATCTTTCTAGGCTTCATCAGTAACATGAAGCCAGCTGGCCTATTTCTGTGCCATGAAACCATCTTTTAAAAAAATTAAAGATGCTTGCCTTATTCTCTAAAATTCAGTTATTTAATTTCATTCCACCTTGCACTTCTTTTCTCCTGATTTTCTTAGTTACTAATTATTTGACTCATCTCCTGTATAGAACTCCTAAGACTGGATGCATCAAGGTGTTTTGACTTAGTTTTTCTCCCCATCTACATCTCTCACTCACTCTTTGCATTTGTCTGCCTCTGGCCACCCAGTCTGCCCCAGTCCAGTTCCAAGAATAGACTCTATGAAGCCCATGTCCCTATTAAGTCTTTAGCTCTCACAGCTGTGATCCAGAATTAGTTTATATCTTAGATCTTTTACTGCCCTAAAATTCTTTAATGTCATTATCTATAAGAAGTTATGTGAATATAACTTTATTATTTGACCCCTGACTTCTAAGTTCTTTAAAAAGCTCCTAATTTCTTCAATAAATACTTATTTATTATTGAGTACTGACTGTGCCATGTGTCTTGGTCTCATGGCTCTCCCAGCCTTTCTTGGCTTCTTCACTTTTTCCTTTCATGCAGGCATTTTCTCTAATAAAATTCTCATATATTTAACCCCATTGTGGCATCTGTTTCTTGTTGAACCAAGACTAACACTAGTTTTGAAGTGTAGTACCCTCATTGCTATTATTTATTTCTCCTTTTCAAATGTCTGTCTAAAGCCAGATGTTGTTTTTTTTTCAGTCTTACTAAAGTAAAATATACATACAATAAATTTACCCTTTGTAAGTGTAAATTTTTATAATTTTTCACAAATATATTTAACCATGTAACAATCACCACCCTAATCAACATACAGAGCATTTCTATTGACCTAGGAAGTTCTCTCATTGATTCCTGTTCTCAATCCACAGCTCCAAGCAATCTCTGCTCTGCATTCTGTCATTATAATTTTTTCTATTTTAGAATTTCATATCAATGGAATCATACAATAAGTAGCTTTGTGTGTGACTTATTTCACTTAGCATAATGTATTTTAGACTTATCATATTGTTGTGTCTATTAGTATTTCTTTCTTTTCTTTCTTTCATTTCTTTCTCTTTTTTTTTTTTTGCTGAGTAGTATTCCATTGTATCACAATTGTTTTTATTCATTCACCAGTTGTTCTAGTGTTCTAGTTTAGGGCTATTATAAATAACGCTACTATGAACATTTACACACAAGTTTTTGTGTGGATATATATTTCAACTCTACTTGGAAAAATGCCTATGAGTTTGAATGCAAGACCATATCATAGCTATATGAAATTTATTAGATAGTCATACGGTTTTCCAAAGTGACCGTACCATTTTACGTTCTCATAAGCAGTGAATTAAGATGACAGGTTCTACACATCCTCACCAGTACTTGCTATTTTAGTCTTTTAATATTTACCTATTCTAGAGGTTATTTATCTCATAATATCTCATTATGGTTTTAAATTTACAATTCCCTGATGACTATTTATGATGAGATTCTTTTAATACAATTATTGACCATTTGCATATCTTTTTGTGTCTGTTGAAACTTTGCACACGTTTTTAAATAGGCTATTTATTTTATTATTATTGCGTCATAAAAGTGTCTTATGAGAGAAAGATGACAGACTAGGTAAAAGCAGGGTTCATCTCCAAGGTCCACACTGAAATTATAACCAAATTATAAAAAATAATCAACGTGTAGAATCACCTGAGGTCCAGCTGATCATAACACCTACATCTGATAATATAAAGGAGCCACATCGAAACCAGTAGGAGGGGCAAAGTCATGAATTGGGCTGGACCCACACCTGTGAGTGGTGGAGGATCACCAGGAGGAAGAGCGAGGCTGCAGAGACTCTCCTGAAGGAGAAGGGGTCCTGGTCTCATCTGGGGGACCCTCTAGCCCAGGTTCCTAGCCCAGAGAAGAAGAGATTCCAATAACTCTGACTGTAGAAACCAGAGGGTATTCCAGCTATCTGGATGAGACAGAAGGAGACTGAACCCCTAGATGTCCTTTTGAAGGACCCATGCATAGGCTTTCTGACCTGTGGACACTCATCCAGGACACCTGCGGTGAGTCAGAGGCTCACGTGGGATTCATTCTAAGACAGTCTGCATTATCTGGCATTAGAAGGAGGGCTGGAAAGGCAGCCACCATTGTGCCTTAGTCTGGCCCCCTACAGGAAAATCTACAGACCATGCCTGATTGATTGTTCAGACCCCTCTCACAGAACCATTAGGAAGCACTGGTCAGAGGGGATCAGTCCTCCTCACCCAAACTGAGATTGCCCTGGGCAGGTGTTGCTGGATGGCTGCTCAGCCCTGCTCCTTTTCAGGGCCAAGTATTCACAGCAGGGGGCAGTCTGCACTGTGAGTGGCTTTTCCAGTCCCAGCAACAGCAGCCAGTGCTGTGAACCTAATTTCCATTTTCAGTGGGCAACCTGAACTGGGAACCACATTTCAGAGATAGGGTCAGGCAGATCAATGCTGCCAACATGACCTTGGGTGGATATCGGTGTCCTGTGGGCCAGTCTCAGACAGCAGCTGGTCTTGCCATGATCTGGGAATTCTCCTGGAACTCACAATTACCAAAGTTGCACCAAGACTGAGACTGTATTGATCTGACTGCCATTGTCTTTCTGAGACCCTACCCGACCCTACCCACAAATTGTCCCAGGTGACCCATTAACAGTGAACTGCCACACCCCTGCCCCTCCCCTTGCCTGATATCTTCATCCTCATGGTGGACACTACACAGAAATCAACAGCAGGCAGATTTTTGCTGCCTGCAAGAGCTGCAATATTGTGTCCAGGGATCACAGAGGTCTTTGGGACCACCCCTGATATCAGTTGTTCTTACTGTGATCTGTGTCGACACAGGAATACCCAGGCACAGAAGCTGAAGCAAAACTGGGGCTGAATTGACCAAATGGACCTTGTCTCCCTGAGATTTCACTTTACTCAAGCCATAAAGTGCCTGTAGCCCATTGACAAGCAGCCTCTTATGCCCTGCTAGCTCTGGGGTTATGCTGTTAGTACAGACACTAGACCTTGGCTAGCACAGTAAGTGCATTTCAAGGAAAACAATTGTGGACAGACCACTGCTGCCTGTACAAGCTGCAATATCTCTTAAGGGGATTGCAGGGGTCTGTATTGGCCTGACAGCCCTTCACTCTCTGAGCTCCTGCTCCACAAAGTGTCTGCTGTACATTGGTAGGCAGCTGCCTCTGCTCTGGGGTAGTGCATTTAGGCCCAGGGTGGGCAGCAGTTGACCTTGCTACAAGTGGAAACTCATACAGAAAGCCACAGAGACAGCACTGGCAAGTAAACTGATTGTTGGGAGCCATTATTGCTGAAGGCCCTACAGACAAGAGTTAAAAGTGCCTGCAAGCTAGAAGTTTGCAGGGCAGATAAGCTCATTACTGAAGGAGGAAGATTGGCTTAAAGGATAAGCTCGTTACTGAAATTGCATATCTGTGGGTGTTGCTTCTCGTGCACATCCTAGGGTATAAATATACTGTTCTTAATAAACTCAGGGCACAGTATTCACTGTTATCCCTCCCGACTCTATCTCTTTGTCTCTCTCTCTCTCTCTCTCTGTCTCTCTCTTTTTCTTTCTTTTCTCAGTCCTCATTCCCCATATCGGGAACTGTTCAATCTCAGCTGTCTGGCTCCGGCAACTGATACTGCAGTGGCAGGGAGAAATTTACTCAGTAGACCCAGGAGACACCCAGTGTTCCTGTGCCACCCAAAATGCATATCACTCTTAGTCTCATCTACTTTCAGAGACTTACAGGCAACTGATAGGCAGGGTAGTATCAGGCCTTGAGGAGCACTGGTCCCTCTGCTAAACTGCCATAGGTCAGGTTCAAGGGACAACTGAGAGCTGGCTACAGTGTTATCTCTTCCACTTACCTATAGATCCAGCATAGGCAACAACCATCAGTGGATTGCTTTATAGTTCTCACTGGGTAGCCTTGAACTATCAAAAGCAGAGGCTGAACTTGGCCTATGGGGGATCCTCTCTCAAGGGGCCACAAAAGCAACGCATCTGGAGGCTGGCACCAGACTACAGTGGAGCAACTCCTGACTAGTTTCATTAGTGATATACACAATGAGTGGTTACAAGAACACAAGCCTGCTAGGGCAAATTCCACTCAGTGGGGTCAGCCCCCACACAACATCCCTTACCCTGAGGGTGCAGCCAATTCCCACAATTAGCCTGAACAATTATTTTCACCCACTGATCTACTAACAACAATTAAGACTCTATGACAACAAACCCACATAACCCACACAAAAGTCACATCCAGAGCTCCTGATATAAGGGATCAAGGAGAATACACCACTAGACCACACAGGACACCTTCCACATTAGGCCATCTGGTCAAGGCTAAGAGATAAAAAAAATATTCCTGACACATAGAAACAAACACAAAGAGGCTAATAAAATGAGAAAACAAACAAAAAAAATGCCACAAATAAAACAACAAGAGAAAACTCCAAAAAATAAGCTAAATGAAATGGAGGCAAGCAACCTACCAGAGACAGAGTTCAGAATAACAGTTATAAGGATGCTCAATGAACTTATGGGGAGAATGGATGAGCACAATGAGAACCTCAACAGAGGTATAATAAGCATTAAAAAGGACATAGAAACCATAAAAAAGAACCAGACAGAAATGAGAAATACACTAGAAGGATTCAATAGTAGATTGAACGAAGCAGAAGATCATATCAGTGAATTGGAAGACAAGTAGCTGAATACACCCAACCAGAACAATAATAAGAAAAAAATTTTTTTTAATGAGGATAGTTTAAGAGACCTCTGGGACAACATGAAACCTAAAAATATCCGAATTATAGGAGTACCTGAAGAGAAAGAGAGAGAACAAGAGACTCTATTTGAAGAAATAATGACAGAAAACTTTCCTAACCTGGCAAAGGAATTAGATATACAAGTTCAAGAAGCACAAAGAGTTCCAAATAAGAGAATCAAACAGATCTACACCAAGACACATCATAATTAAAATGCCAAAGTTTAAAAACAGAGAATCTTAAAAGCAGCAAGAGAAAGAAAGCTAGTTACTTACAAAGGTACCCCCATAAGAATGTCTGCTGATTTTTCAATGGAAATTTTGCAGGCCAGAAGGGAATGGTAAGAAATATTCAAAGTTATAAAAAACAAGAATCTACAATTACAGATACTGTACTCAGCAAGGCTTTCAATTAAAATGAAGGTGAAATAAAGAGCTTCCTGGACAGAAAAAAAACTTAAGGAATTTATCACCAACAGGCCAGCATTACAAAAAATGTTAAATGGTTTTCTATAAAAAGAGAAGAGGTAAAGAAGAAAATAGAAATAATGAATATGAATAATAAAATAGCAGTAACACTGTACCTATCAGAAATCACTTTAAATGTAAATGGATTAAATTCTCCAGTCAAAAGACATAAGGTAATCGAATGGATAAGAAAACAAGACTCGTGAATATGCTCTCTACAAGATACCCACTTCAGATCAAATGACACTCACAGACGGAAAGTAAAGAGATGGAAAAAGATATTTCACGCAAATGGAAATAAAAAACCTGAGGTTGCAATACTTATGTCAGATAAAATAGACTTTAAAACAAAGGCTATAATAAGAGATACAAAAGGGCATTACATGATAATAAAGGGATCGATAAATCAAGAGGACATAACACTAGTAAACATATACACACCTAACACAGGAGCACCTACATACATAAAGAAATTATTGACTGACATAAAAGGAGAGATGAATAGTAATACATTCATAGTAAGAGACTTTTACACCTCATTAACACCAATGAACAGATCTTCCAGGCATAAAATCAACAAAAAAACAATGGTCCTAAAAGACACACTAAAACAAATGGACTTAATAGATATTCTCAGAGCATTTTACCCCTAAGCAGCAAAATATACTTTCTACTCAAGTGCACATGGAACATTTTTAAGAATAGACCACATGTTAGGACACAAATCAAGTCTCAATAAATTTGAGAAGATTGAAATCATATCATCCATCTTCTCTGATCACAATGGTATGAAACTAGATATCAACTACAAGAAAAAACTGGAAAATACAGAAACACATGGAGGCTAAATAACATGCTACTAAACAATGAATGGGTTATTAATGAGATCAAGGAAGAAATCAAAAGATACCTGGAGACAAATGAAAATGAAAACACAATGACTCAAAATTTATGGGACACAGCAAAAGTAGTCCTAAAAGGGAAATTCACACCAATACAGGCCTACCTCAAGCAACAAACAAAAAAAGCTCAAATAAACAATTTAACCTTACAATGAAAAGAACTAGAACAAGAACAAAGCAAACAAAGCCCAAAGTGAGTAGAAGGAAGGAAATAATAAAGATCAGAGTGGAAATAAATGAAATAGAGTCTAGAAAAGCAATACAAAAGATTAATGAAACCAAGATCTGGTTCTGTGAAAGGATAAACTAAATTGACAGACCCTTAGCCAGACTCATCAAGAATAAAAGAGAGAGGACTCAAATAAAATGATTAATGAAAGAGGAGAAATAACCATAGACTCCACAGAAATACAATGGATCATAAGAAAATATTATGAGCAATTAAATGCCAACAAATTAGACAATCTGGAATAAATGGACACATTCCTAGAAACATACAATCTCCCAAGACTGAGTGAAAACAAACAGAAAATCTGAACCAACCGATTACCATCAATGAGATAAAATCAGTAATCAAAAACTTCTAAAAAACAAAAGTCCTGGACCAGATGATTTCATAGGCGAATTTTACCAAACGTTCAAAGAATTATCAGAAGAATTTTTTTCTATTCTCCTCAAACTGTTCTAAAAAATTCAAGAAGAAAGAAGGCTCCTTAATTCCTTTTATGAGGCCACCATTACCTTAATTCCAAAATCAGACAAAAACATTACAGAAAAAGAAAACTATAGACTGATAACTCTTATGAACATTGATGCTAAAATTCTCAAAAAATATTAGCAAACTGAATTAAACAATACATTAAAAATATCACACACCACGGTCAAGTTGGAGTTATTCCTGATGCAAGATTGGTTCAATATCTGTAAATCAATTAATGCAATACACCACATTAACAAATCAAAGATGAAAACCATATGATCATATCAATGATGCAGAAAAGGCATTCAATAAAATCCAGCATCCATTTATGATAGAAACTCTTAGCAAAGTGGAAATAGAGGGAACATACCTCAACATAAACAAACCAACAGCTAACATTATACTCAATGGGGAAAGGCTAAAAGGATTTCCTTAAGACCAGGAACAAAACACCACTCCTCTTCAACATTGTATTGAAAATCTTAGTCACAGCAATAAGACAAGAAAGAGAAATAAAGGGCATCAGAATTAGAAAAGAAGAAGTAAAACTCTCGTTATTTGCCAATGACATGATACTATATAGAGAGAACCCTAACGATTCCACCCAAAAACTGTTAGAACTGATCAATGAATTCAGTAAAGTAGCAGGTGACAAAATAAATATTCAGAAGTCAGTGGCATTTTTATACACCAATGATGAACTTTCAGAAATAGAAATTAAGAAAACAATCCCATTTACAATTGTGTCGAAGCTATAAAATACCTGGGAATCAAATGAACCAAGAAGATAGAAGATCTGTTTTCAGAAAATTATGTCATCAAAAAATAAAATTGAAGAAGATACAAATAAATAGAAGTGTATACCCTGTTCATGGATAGGAAGAATCAACATTGTTAAAATGGCCATAGTGCCCAAAGCAATCTATATATTCAATGCAATCCCTACCAAAATACCAGTGGCATTTTTCAGAGAGCTAGAACAAATAAATCTAAAATTTATATGGAGCCATAAAAAAGCCAAATAGCCACGGCAATCTTGAGAAAGAAGAGCAAAGTTGGAAATATCACACTATGTGATATCAAACTATGTGATATCAAACTATACTACATGTCTACAGTAATCAAAACAGCATGGTACTGGCATAAAAACAGATACATTGATTAATGGAACAGAATAGAGAACCTGGAAATAAATCCACACCCATATGCTCACTTAATATATGACAAAGGAGGTAAGAATATGCAGTATTCTCTTCAATAAATGGTGTTAAGAAAATTAGACAGATATATACAAAAAAAAAGAAGCTGTACTATCTTCTTACACCATATACAAGAATAGACTCAAAAGAGATTAAAGACTTAAATGTAAGACCCAAAACCATAAAATTTCTAAAAAAAAATATAGGCAGTAAACTCTCTGATATTACTAACAGAAATTTCTTTTCAAATATATCTCCTCGGGCATGGGAAACAAAAGAAAAAATAAACAAATGGGACTACGTCAAACTAAAACGTTTTTGTGTAGCAAAGGAAACCATCAATAAAACAAAAAGACAGCCAACTGTTTGGGAGAAGATATTCACTAATGATACATCTGATAAGGGGGTAATATACAAAATTTATAAAGAACTTATACAACTCAACAACGAAAAAAACAAACAATCCAATTAAAAAATGGGCAGAAGAATTGAACTTTTCCAAAGAGGAAATACAGATGGCTAATAGACATGAAAAGATGCTCAAGGTCGCTAACTATCAGAGAAATGCAAATTAAAACCACAATGAGATATCACCTTACACCTATCAGAATAGTTATCATCAATAAATCAAAAAACAACAAGCTTTAGCAAAGTTGCAGAGAAAAGGGAACTCTCATACATCATTGGTGGGATTGCAAATTGGTACAGTCTCTATGGAAAACAGTATGAAGGATTCTCAAAAAATAAAAATGTATATACCTTTTGACCTAGCAATTGCACTTTCAGGTATTTATCCAGAGAAAACCAAAACGATAATTCATAAAGATCTATGCACTCCAATATTTATGGTAGCACAATTTACAATAGCCAAGATATGGAAGCAACCTAAATGTTCATCAACAGATGGTTGGATAAAGAAATTACAGTTCATATATACAATGGAATATTACTCGGCCATAAAAAAAATGAAATCCTACTATTTGCAATGACATGGATGAACTTAGAGGTTATTATGCTGAGTAAAACAAGTCAGACAGAAAAAGATAAATACCATATGATTTAACTTATATGCAGAATATAAGAAACAAAAAGAACAAACTAATCAAAAACAGACTCACAAATATAGTGAACAATTTGGTGATGAACAGAGGGGAGGGGCGTGGGGGGACTAGGAGAATGGGGTGAAGGGTTAAAGAAGTACAAATTAGTAGTTGATAATTGGTCACTGGGTAAGGGAGTATGACAGATGGAATGCAGTTAGCATTAATATGGTGACTAGGTGAAAGGCCAGGGAGGGAGCAATTGGGGGAATCGTTTTATAAACTATACAGATGTCTAACCAATGTACTGTATACTTGAAACTAATTTAAATAAATACATTTTTAAAAAATGTTTTCTCTTTTTACAAAATAGAAATATTAAACCAATTGGGCTTATTTTGGTGAGTTGAAATTACATGGGAAGCTTTGTCAAATAAAGAACTAATTATGTTGTATTCATATGCATATATTCTTAATATAAAATTAATGTTCTAAAGATTATAATCTCCAAGAGTCTACAATGTCCTGATATAGTATTGTCATTTGGTATCTTAAAATGTTAAATGTTATGTTACTAAGAAAAGCAAATTCTTTTGTTAAATGTAGTGTAATTAGATCTATAACCATGCCATCAAGTTCTTTGTCATTTACAAGCAGTACTTAGGTCTAACTTTAATAGCCATTCATAAGTTGGCTTCTTGCAGAATGATGTACCTGATCAATGTACCTCTCCACCGCATCAGTCCCTGAGATTAGGTATTATTAGTCATGGAAAAACAAAGATGCTAATGATCAGGTTG